>SSNR01000253.1:880098-937272 GCA_006937965.1 Callopanchax toddi | reverse complement strand
TCTGGCTGCCTTTGGTTGAACCCTTATGAACTAGTGAGAAGTTTGTGTGCGCTCCCGTTCAAGGCTGCAGTTATTCGCAGCGCCAGGTTTGTTTTTCAAAGCTGACTCAAGTCCCTTTAATGGTCGTCAGTTTTGCAATTTATTCCAGCAAAAATATTGAGAAACTTCGACTGGAAGTGTTACACACTGACCTGAAAGGGCTTCAGCTCTGCTGCTTATTTCTTCTGCAAACCAAACCAAACCAAACCAAACCAAAATAACCAGATCATGTGACATTTACAGCTGCATGTTCATTTAGAAAATTCTGTTTGCATGAATCAGTTTTGTCTTTGGGAACTGAACCATCAAAGCTTTCTCCTTGGTCTGCTACCTGATCCACATAGAACCTGACCCTATATGCAACATTTGCAGGTGGTGGGTCGTTCAGGCATCTGGTCTGGATGCGTCCTGCCAGCAGGAGGCCCCTGGGCCAACCCAGAACATGCTGGAGGGATTATGGCTGGTCTTGGAACACACTGGGTTCCCAGTGGAGGAGAGAGGACAGTCCCTGGTGACCCAGATGACAACATGGTGAGAACGTTCACATGAATCATTGAGAAACTTTTATGATTATTTTAAGGTGACTAGACATTAGCTTATCATCCAGTCTTTCTATTTCTCCAAACTGAAGCTTTTTTTTAGGACTTTTTAAGTCATGTCAGTGACCTCATTGTGGATGGCAGTTTTTGTACCGAGACTACTATCAGATACTGTACTTCTGGATACGTTTTTTATGCAGTAAACATTAGATGGTGATGTGAGGCATAGATACAATGAAGACTGTACTTTGGTTGAGACTCATGGAGTTTAATTTTGTCTCACTTCACTTCCCTGTGTCACCTTAGCAACTCCCTCCTCAGCACCACCCTGGTTTCCCCTACCAGCTGTCTCTCATTCTGTTGATAATTCACATCAGTTCCCAGCCCTACTGGTCACTCCCCAGTCCTGTTAAAGCCCTCCCAGTTCTTTGGTCTTTTGGTTAAATGTCCCACTCCAGTCCCAGTACTTCCTGTTTTGTCATCTCAATGGTTTTACTTCATTTCTTGGGAGTATTTAAAGTCAAACTAGAACAGCTGAGGACCCGTGATTAGGATTAATGTCGGCATATAACTTAAGCAACATCATCTGGACAAAATGGTCATTGCACACTTTTCCTTTTGAATCGTTGCATTAGATTCAAACCTTCATTCTGGGCCAATCTTTGGAAATTGATGGAATCTCAGGCGTGGTTTGTCCTCTCTAAAGGTTAAGCATGAGATACTTCATGCAAAGTTTAGTGGGAGATTTCTTGTTTTCAGCATTTCAACACTTTTCTGTCCCATGATGCAGGTAAACATTGATCATATTATTCTACAGCATAAGCAGAATGGACCCTATATAACACAGAAAGAGGTCTCTCAAATGATCTGAACTACCCTGTTATTGTTGCCATGACTACACTCAGGGGCATAAAAGGTAAAAAAAAAAAAAAAAGCACTCTAAAATTTATATTATTAAAAAACAGGTCAGTACAAGCACAAAACAAGCAAAATTAAAGATACTTTGCCCTTTTTTTATTCATATTTCTTGCATATGCACACACAGAGCTCACACGATAATCCTCCAGCCTGAAATAAATACAGCAACAATTCATCTTCTTACTTTTATTGCACGGCCTACACTCCAAAAATAACAACTGCAACATGAGCGCTCATACATCATAATATAACCCTCCAAATAAGAACCTTTTAACTGCAGCCTCTCCTGGAAATGACGCCTAACGTGGCCCAGAAGTGAACTCCTGACCAAAATTGTTTCAATCCATCAAATCCACCCTGCAGCGAGACCCACTCTCTTTTATTTAACTTTCCTTTTCTATATTTAAAACTTCTATTTTTATCTAAACATGTTAATGTACGTTCACTCAAACGATTTTTCCTGTGTCCAATAAGCTAACCCCCCTGTCTGTGCTGGCCCCAAGAAAGTCTTTAAGATCCTTGTGTAATTATTCAGCAATAAAGCTTTTAGTCAAGTATTCAGGCAAATCAAGACATAGCACACGAAAGCTCTGAATGACATAATCTCATGCAAGTTTTTTCACTCGATGAGTCAGATATTCAGGCTCCATCTGAACGAATCTGGCTCCCTGGCCCTGAAACGGCAGCAGATGTCTGGCATATGCAGACATGATGTTTGAGTCCTGCTATACTGGCTCAGGCTAATCAGAGCAGTCTGGTTTTTACATCGCTACAGAAGTCTGGGTGCATGTGTACGGGATGTAGAGACTTGAGGATTTACACGAAGCTCAAGGAGACCAAAAAACATCAGATTCCTTCAGAGTCTCAGGGACACAAATGACACGAAGGTTTACGGTCCTGTGGAGGTTGAATGATCACGTGGAAACGGGCATTTAGACAATAGAAAATTTCTGAAGAAATTCAGAAGGGCACCAATAAGTACTTTCAAATTTTAACATGCAGCTTTTTTCTGGGAGCTGAAGGATGTACAACCTGCACTCTGGAAGGATTTGAGAAAAAACTGTATGTTCTGAAGAAATGAATGACACGCTGAGTGAAAGAAGACAAACATATCCACATTTTGATGTATCATTTTAATATGTAAGTTGTGGTAGGCAGTTTGTAAAATGTTGGGAAATTTTTCTCAAACATCATAGGATAGAGCAGGGTATAGGGTCGTCAGAAGAAACACAAATGGAGGAAGTGTTCAGATTAAAGTCTAAAGGTTGGAAAAAACATTAATATTTCAATTATGAAGTGGTTTTGATATTAAAAAATGGCAATGAAAACTAAACCAGAACTGGTGAATAGACCTACAATACCCATAATGCCTTGTGTAAATAATCTATGGTGACTTTACTTCAGTAGAGTCTAATAAACAGAAAATTCAGATGTAACTTGCATCTGGATTCAAACAGAATTCCAAATTGTTCAGCCTGCAGCATACCATCCATCCATCCATCCATCCATCCATCCATCCATCCATCCATCCATCCATCCATCCATCCATCCATCCATCCATCCATCCATCCATCCATCATCTTCTTAACCACCTCATCCAGTAAGAGTCACTGGGAATAATATTTAGCAGAGACAATAATAATAAGCTACTTTTAGAAGCTAATTTTATTGTAAAGGATTGAGGGAAGTCCTTTGAGTTTCACTGCTGATCAGCTGCAGGAGTAAAGACGGCACCTCGCTCTGAAATATTCTAAATGTACATTGCTGTTTATGCCAAACCGTTCAAGCTGCACATTTTGATTTATTTATTGGTAAGGAGGCGATACAAATCACAACAGAAGAATAACAGGCAAAAGAGGATGTTTTTGGTATTATAAATACAGTCTGCTCAGGATTACATCCTAAACTGCAGCCCATCCAAAAACACTCACAGGATACAGACTGAGGACACGCTGAGGAGACATTAGATTATTGAAGCTAAAACAACTCATCTGGTTTTGCCTTCCAGTTAGGTTTTTTTTGTGATAACGATGCTGTTTGGGGCTTTAGCCAGAGGACACTTACAGTATTATCTCCTCGGCTTTTAAAAGAAGGACTCTATAAAATATCTCTGCTTATCTTACAGGTAATAATACTAAAAATAATCTTCATTTTTAGGTTTTTGCATCCTTAAATACTGTTCAATTCAAATCCTCCCTAAATTCAACTGTTTATCTTGTTTCCTTCTTTTTTTGTCTCTAGTTTTCATCAGAAATAACAACATTCATTTCCAGTTCCGTAACATTCAGTCTAGTTCATTGGTTGTTCTGAAAACATCACACATGACAGACTTCTGTCTTGTATTTAATCATTGTTCCTGCCTGTTTGTTCTCAAATCTCTGTCATTTGTAGCGTTCTTTCTCTTGTTATTCGGTCTGTTTTCCAGTCATTCCACAAGCAAAGGCTCAGAAAAGAAGATGGAGTTTATAGAAAATGTTTAAAGTTGTTTTTTCCCTCCATGCAAAAGCTGCAACTGCATTTGCTGACAGTCGTTTTCAGAAGTGTTGGTGAGCCATGCATTGATTTCTGTTGCAGAATTGTTTTTAAAGCAGATCAGAGTGGTGGAGTAAAACAACAGCTGGTACAGTAAATGTGTACAGTAAATGTGGTACAGTAAATAGTGAAGATCATGAGAGAAAAGCCAACAAAATATGTAAAGCTTTCATTTTAGTTGTGTATTCTAAAAGTTTTCCTTTATAAAAACATCTAAACAGCAGACAATGCCCTGTTGAGGGTTTTTTTTTTGTAATGAGAACTCACGAAGAAGACTGTGATTCATGAAAGTTGAATTATTTAAAACGTGTGACTCCAATCAATCAGCCGTGCTCCTCTTTAAGGCGACAGCACAGCAATACGTTCACATAGGATCAGACCGTCGCTGAGGCGCCACAGCTGGGCGTCCACATGGATTTTCTCCAGAGGCTGAGCAGAGAGGTTGCTCAGTGCCGAGTTAATTACGACACAACTTGAACTGACTGCTGAGCTGCTCTCCGAACTTCTCAAGCGCTTCATGTACTGAGGTCTGATACATCATCCTGAGACGCACGCACACACACACACACACACACACACACACACACACACACACACACACACACACACACACACACACACACACACACACACACCATAATTCACAGGCTGCTGCACATGATGCTGCTGATACCAACTGTGCACTTTAAAAGTCCTGTTGGGTGATACTCTGCTGCTCTGAAGGGCCTCCACTCATAAACGTACTACAGAATATTAAAGCCCCACACTGAAGTACCATCTTAGGTGGCTTATTTAAACGTAGCCCACTTTAGCACGCGTGTGGCTCGGCTTTCAAGAAGGTGTCAGGCTGTGTTCAAGGTGTGAATGGTTCATTGCTTTGGAAATACTCTCATTAAGTGGCCTTCAATCACTGTTACATAACTAAGATCCACAAAGCACACGTTCCAATCAACACAGCGACGGCGAGCTGCTGCTGGAGGTGAGAATCTAAATAAACAGGAATTTGTGTTAAATTTAACTCCAAGCAGCTGCGAACAAATCCTCTTGTTTGTTGTTGAATTATAGCTGATTTTTCTTTGGATTATTCCGTTTAATCACAAAAACATACTCTGACTGTGGGCTGGAAAAAAACAATTTTTCTTTACCACGTTTAGCTGCAAATTAAATTTTAAATCATAATATTTAGAACCATGATCTGCCACCATTCTAAGTCACTTTTGGACCAAAATCTTTTTGTTTTTGTCTAAATCAGCTCTTCATGATGATAAAGCTACATCCTGAGTTAAACAGATCATAAAATTCTATTGGTCTATGTAAGAATGTGACTTAAGCTATTTCTGTTGGGCCAATCATGTGTCAACGTGACTTTTAGCTAAGCTGCAATGCTTTACTTAAGTTCCAGAAGTCACAAAGACATGTTTAGAAATGTGCTCAAGTTGTCCAATCCTATCAAATACATAATTAACCAACAGCTTCATTCATATGTTGATACTCATCCATTGTCTTAACCCTTTTTTGTTCAAATGATTAATAAAGTACATTTCAGGTAAATGGGTATTTAAAGTAAATCTGAAAATTTTGAAATCTATTATTATAAAATCTAAATGTAGAACATTACATGTAAATATTTAGAATGAAATCTAAAAATATGAAGTTTAACCTAAAGATTAAATCTAAATATAGAGAGTTATATTCAAATATCTAGTAGCAAATCTAAATATTGAATATCAAAGCCTAATTTTACAAAGAAAAACCTAACTATACAGCCTTACCAATAGAGGGCACTCAAGAGACCTTAAACAATGGATGTCTTTACCCTGCTCTTATTTTGGTAGGATACTTCCAATTTCAGGCAGAACTTAATCATGTGAGATAAATATTTAGTTGGAAAGTTCTATATTTAGATACCCTATATAGAAAATGTGATATCTATATCTATATCTATATATATATATGACTTTTAGATATTTAAATGTATCTATGTATTTTAATGAAAATTCATATTTTTATATTTGATTCTAAATAATTCAATTTGCTTTTATATATTTAGATTTCAGTTTATGCATTTAGATTTATTTAGACATAATTATGCATTAGGATTTGATTTTATATATTCAGATTGAGTTTTATTTAACAATGTTTTTTAATTGATTTAAGTGAACATATTTACATTTAACTAAGTTAGGATAATTCTTGTATCTCCAAAAATGCAACTTTTCAGGAAATGGAAAAACATTTTTCTTTTACAATAGAAAAAACACCCCAGCAGGCTGTTTTTAATGAAAGTTAGAAATATGAGGTTTTAGTCTGACAGCCAGGATATTTAGATGTATTTAGTAACTCTTTGTTTTAAGATTTATTTCTAAATATTCAGATTTGACATATAATATATGGACATAATTTTAAATATTTAGGTAAATGTATTTATAATTAGGTATATTATACTTAGATTTCATTTTAAATATTTAACTTTACATAGCCTAATTCTTTTGTAGATTTAGCTTTATAAAGTCACTTTATATTTCATTTTAACATATATGTTACTCTATTTTTTATTTTATAATTTACAGTAATATGAGATAAGTTGATAAGAATAAGTGAGAATGGGGTAGGAATGTATACGTTTTAATTCTAACTACTCCTTTTCTGACTTTATTTGTTAATTGTTTTGTGTTGTATAAAAATGTTTATGTTTGGAATAGTTTCGGAATAAAGAAATCATACATAGATTTAGCTTTATGTTTGAAAAAAAATATTAATTTTCATTTTATTTAGATTTAAGTTTAAACATTTAGACTTATTATTATAAATTCCTTAAAAGATTTTGTGAAAATGGAGCTAAATGTTTGAAATCACAGCTTTAAATCTAAAATGTGTCAAATTGTATTTGTTACTGTATTTTATTGTTATAATCCACACCCCATATCTGAGATCTACTGTAAAGAAAATAAATTCAAACACACTCAGAGTTCACAAGGTTTCAGAAACTGGTTTGAATAAAACCAGTCCAGTCGAGGCTATATGAAGCTACAGATTCTGAGCCAAGTGATCAGCTTCTTTCATCTGATGGCAAATGTTTATTTTTAGATGTTGTCTCATTCTTCTTCATTAACTTTTATTTGAGCTCATCGGTCTGCACACAAACAAGCTGCTCCCTTGTCTGCCAGATTGTGAGTGTTTTAACTAGCTTAATTTACTGTAGCCAATAATTGCATCTCAGAGCATTTAATCAGGCGATCATTTCAGCTTTAGTTTCCCTTTTTAAGCTGTCTGCGATATCAGTTATCAGGGTGGAGACATTCAGACCTTACAAAGAGACACACATTTACCAGAATCCTGCAGATACTCTGAACAGGTCACATTTAACCTTTAACCTTTAATATTTAATGTCACAAAGTGAAAAAAAAAATTAATGTGTTTTTTAAAAGTCATTAATACATTTCTCCTCAGACTGATTTAATTTAAACACAGGTTATTTTAAAAGAAAGTCCAGTAACTCAACCTGACTTTGCTACTTTTGTTAGAACCATGTTTATTGGACCTCACGAGCTCATATTCAGCTCATCTTTAATTATTTAGGGGCTTACTTTGCTTTTGCACCCATTACAGATTTAGTTGTCATGAGTGTTGTATTTGTTTACAGGCACTGCACTAAATGAGCCCCAGAGAGGCGTCCACACAGCCATCCCTTTGCTTGACCCTGTGGCTGCACTGGTGTTCAGAAGAGTTCTGCTTTCAGAGCAAAACCTACAAGGACAAAACCCAAGATGAATCACTCTCATTTACTAAGCTGTGCAGTGGAATTCAGCTAGCTGTAAGCCTCTGTAGGTAAAGAGACTAAAGTCATGCATTCGCTGATCATTTAAATGAAGTTTTGATCAAAATAATGTATTTGAAGTTCAAAGATGGTAAATACAGTGGGGGAAATAAGTATTTGAATGGAGAGGTTTGTAGTTATTATAGGAACACCTCAACTGTGAGTCTAAACAATCCAGAAAACCACTTTTTATGATTTGCATTTTATTGCATGAAATAAGCATTTGATACAAAGAAAAAAGAGAACTAATATTTGGTACAGAAACCTTTGTTTATAGTTCCAGATGTTTCCTGTGGTTCTTGGACCAGGTTACCATCACTGCAGCAGGGACTTTGACCCACTCCTTCATTCACATCTTCTCCAGATCTTTCAGGTTTCTGTTGCTGAGCAACACAGAGTTCCAGCTCCTCCAAACACGGCGGTCCCTGCTCCCCTCTGATCCCTCACCTTTCTCACCAGACCAGATCTTCATGGAGCTCCAGTCTGAGGGAGATGAATCTGGGGGTTCTTACATTTTCTAACAGTTGTTTCCTTCTCACCAAGCTGTTAGCCTGTTGTCCTGTAGACCACTCCAGCCTTGTAGGTCTATTTAGTCTTTAGACAACTCTTTGGTCTCCATGGTGTGAGTCTGATTGATTGATTGTGTGGACAGGTGTCTTTTATACCAGTTCAAACAGGTGTAATTAATACAGGTAAGTGAAGGATAGGAGGACTAAGAGGTGTGTGAGAGACAGAAGATCAGGAACATTTTCTGGATGTTTTTTTTAGATTCTGTCAGAGGTTTTCCTACAATGAAAACTACAGACCTCTCCTCTCTTGGAAATAGGAAAACTTGAAAAATTGGTTGTGTATGAAATATTTATTTTCCTCACTGTATGCCTGAGATTTCACACAATAAATATTGAATTTTCTTACAAAACGCACACGCTGATATATCTAAATTTAAACAAAATCTGTTTTTTCATGTAAAATAGCAGAAAAACTGCAACAAATAAAGCATTTCTCAGGAGTTACTACTTATTTTAGGTTTCCTGTGAACAGATTTTTCCTCCCTTGTTTAAAACTTGCATTACATTTCCTCTTGTGTCATCACAAACGATAACAAACTGTTGTATTTTGGGAAGATTGCCGTTTTCAGGCAGCAGATGTCACTGTAAAGCCGACGGTAACTACACATCTCTGTTGCTGAGGGCCTCGCGGAGATGGAGTTGCTGCGTTCTCCTCGTGACAGATGGCACTTAAAAAAACAGCCATCTTTGATATGAATGATAAAAATACATCTCATTTAAAGGCAGATCAGCCTGCAAGACGTACACTGTGAAGAGCAAATGAACATAAACAGTAAACAGTCAACATATGCGGGTAAAAACACGAGTCCTTGAGGTTTATTAGAAAAGATGAAGCTCACCTATATCTGCTGTGCTTCTGTTCTGCATCCAAGTCCCCCATGGAACAAACAGGGAACGAACAGAAACCTAATAATGGCAGCCTCATTATTTGGTGAGAGATTATAACCAGCACTTGCCTGCTTCTGATTTTCTGCAGATTATTTCATGTGAATCTTTATAAATGTGACTGCTGTTAGCCCAGTTTGAATTAAAAAATATTAAGCTCTGAAAATGAGATATTGCAGAAGGAACATCGTTCAGTCTTTGAGCAACTTTCTGTTACAAATCTCTCCCAATTGACACAGTAATAAGGGATGGGCTGACTGTACAGGATGTGTTATTGTAGTCATATTAATTATAAATATGCATGAAGAATTTAGCTGTCTTGCTCTAAATGTCTCCATGTAAAAAAAAAAAACAACCAAAAACCAAGATGTGCATGCAGATTTTTAAAGGAACAGGAATATTTCACACTGTTCCTCCTTCTGTGAGATTATTGCTGCAGGAACAAAAGGTGCATTAAATAAAGAGTTTTAGCAGGATGCACGCTTTGTTTTTACCTGAAAGAGGCTGCATGCTGTTGTTGCACAGACAACCCAGAAAGGCATCAGAATTCAAAAATCTGCACGCTTTAACACTAAAACAATGAACTAAACGGCGCAAAGAGCTCCAGCTTGGACTCATCACCACAGGCAGTTCACAGTGGAGGGGTTTGACTGATTGCTTTAATACTGTAAGCTTTAATAGGGCAGAAAATACATGCAGTTCATGCAGTTTTCTCTCTGCACGTGTTGTGCAACTAAAACCTTCAGCTTAATGTGATCCGACCCAATGAGTCCGACGCAGTAAAGTTCAGGTGTAATAAGGTTTTAATCCAAAGCTGCCACTGATGTAAAGATCTGTATGAAGTTGTCATTCTCAAGTGGCTTTTATTTCTGCTAGAGTCTCTTCTGTGAAAAAGCAGCAGGAATGTGATAGACCGAGGATTGTGTTGCTCACCAGATCACGTTCCAGCTTAGTGTTTCATAATGTACAAACCAAATAGCTGCTCCTTCATAAAAAACAAGCTATATTACACCATTTGTGTTTGAAAGCGGAACAGAGAAGCCTCACAACTGCTAATTTCGATTGATTATGGGATGCTTTCATGTGCGCCCGTTGGAGGTTTGTGCTTACCAAGCCAATCCGGAGCCCGTAGTCGTGTTGCCTCTGACTCTGATAGCAGCTATGATCGCTTTCTGCAGCTGAAACTCACTGGCTCGTGTTTGGAAAGCGTTGTGGTAAAACAGATTCGGCTTGACAAGCACATTTTATGCGTCTTTTATATACCATTAGCTCTAAATGACACGTCTCCCTGCTCTTTGGCTCAATCAAACCTAAACGTAGCTCAGAAAAAAAAAATTCACAAATCATGTCCATTTCTGTTAAAAACGCCAACCAAACTGTGATCTTTGGTTTTCAGGGGAGCGCTGAAGTCAGTCCATCCCCATGGTGCTCTGAGCTGCGGGCCACAAAGGCACAACGACGCATGATGCAAACGAGGCTTTAGAGAGGCTGCTTTGCATTTGATCGACCTCTTAGTCTTTCATCAGCAGCAATGAGAACTCCTCAGCCACGATTAGAGGGGCATGTAGAGAGATGTAAATTTAGACAAGATCATAGAGAAAGCTGCAAGGCTTAGAGAGCCAGAAGTTAGACAAATCAGGTCAAACAGAGCAGGGGACACGAAAGGTGGTTTTAACAGAGAGTCACCGTTTAAAACTATTCATATTAATCATGTGGTGGGTATCCCTCTCTGAGCACGATCTGTGTGCTGTAATACAATAAATACTATAATGAGCAAAAAATGACTAAAGCCAATAATAGTAGACATACTTTAAATACACACGATTCAGTACAAGAACATTTCTCTTCTTATTTTTAGGACAAAGTTCCATTTGTTTACATGCAGGGGGCGGGACTTAAGTCCTTGTAGACTATTATTGAAAATGTGCCTTAAAGCAGCCCAGTGGTGTATCAGGATTAGTACTTTCATCAACAACCTGCCAAATCCAGTCCAGTCCAGTAAAAATCTGCTGCCCTCTGGTGGAGGATCTACAGGTGGAGAGTGCCAATTTTATTTGTTTTTATTACTGTTATGTTGTTGTATAATTTTATAACAAAATAAAACAGATGATTATCTAGTTGTTATAATAATATTAGCCAATATATATGATTTGATATTTCAGGCAGGTTACAAGTTCTACTGCAGCCGGCCACTAGGGGGAGCTGGATTAGTGTTTATGTTCTGTTCCAAACAAACTCTGTCTTTTACTCAAACAGGTGATCAGTAAAACTTGATAATATTTACAGACACGGTGCCAGAAGTGCGCGGTGCACGGTGCGCCCGTCTGGGAGAGCAGACCTTTCAGGAACCTTTCCATACTGAGATGACAAGCATTCAGAAAGTTCCTGATCGCTGCTTTGACGAACACCTGGAAACAGAACCCTCTGTTTGCTCTGGTGAACCACTGAGCAGCTCTACAGCAGCCCCTCAACTCCAACTTCTTTTCTCCGTTTTTTCATTTTCCTTTTTATTTTCAGAGCTCTCTTTTCATGAGCCGACCTTGAGATCTGAACCAGCACAGTTTAGTTTCATGCTTTTACCTTGAAGCTACCAGAGCAACGAAAACATTAGGAGGCTTTGTTAAGTGTTCAGGAACGCACGAGTGCAAACCAGTTTTTCTGATGAATGCTGAGATAAGACAATTAAGCTATAATGCTACACTTGTGTAGATCCTCTGCAGGATAACGCTGAGGTACAGAGACGCTCTGACAGATTTAGGCTTCGACTCCAAAGCCTAATTTAACAGTTGAGCTCATATTGTGGATATCTGAGTAAAGCAGCGTTTTGTAGCACCTCATCGTAAAAATCTGAGAATTTCCTCATCTATTGTCCTTTCACAGCTGGTTTAGCCATATTTTCAGTGACATGTTGCATGCCAGAACATCGACACGCTGTAAGTTGATGGCTACATGTTAAGATGTCTGTTTGCTCGTTCCAGCAGCGAAAAACAAAAACAAAAGCAGGAGCTGAATAAAGTGCTTTATGAGGGGAAATTTCAGATTGAATGACTATATCATTGCCCGTTGTTATGTGCGCTAATTGACTTAATGTTTCTGAGCCATTAGTCTCTGTGTATCCATTGGCCAAGGGGCAATTAGCTTATCAGACGAGCACACACACACACACACGCACACACACATTCGAGGCAAAACACCCACACAAACACGACGGAGCAAAGATACTTGACAGTTTGATCAATGGACGTCTTACTGACCATAATGACTCAGTTCAGCCCCCTTTCAATGCAGCACAGCTTGAGTCCGAACACAATAACCCTTTATCTCAATCTAACACACACACACACACACACACACACACACACATGCACTCACACACATGATACAAAAGACACATCAATCATAATCACAGGCACCTTTAAAGACAATACGGCTTCACAGTGATGGAAAATGGCATATTCCTAATTACTGTCTCACTCTTGTCCGCACCTGATTATCACACATAAACACACACGTTCAGTACATGCATGTAGACACACACACACATTGCACTGAAGGATCATGAAGTTTGTTGTGTTTTCTCTGCACACATTGTGACACGAGTTCTGTTTACGGTCTGGTCCACATTAGCGCTTGACTTTTGCAGCTGCGTGAAGGAAGTGCATGTAAAATCTCTGACCTGTTCGTCAGCTCCGCCTGCCATAAAACTTCATTTGCTCTTTTGTGTTGGCCCAGCTAATGCAGAGCATCACGCTGAGATTTTAAAGTAACGTATGCCGCATTGAGAAACACCTTTTTCCCAGTAATAAACCCACTTCCTTCTGCACATTACAAAGGCTGTAGAGGGAGAAAGTAGCGATAAAAGACTGGACTGGGCAGCCGGCAGTTCTGGCCTGTCACTCAGCTGTGGAGGTTTAAAAAAAAAGGGACCATGTTGATCCTTTTGTGCGCCACATTTTCAGATGTTTTTGGAGGAGAAAAAGGGAGAAAAGTGACTCTTATCATGATTTCCTTTATGTGAAAAATAAGTACTTCAGAAGGAAAGGCGGCATCACGATGTAGAAAAAAACCCTTATTGTTGCATTTTGGGAGGATTTTGGTGCATTTTTGAAATGCAGAAACAGATCAGATTTTTTTTGTCGGATTCAGTGGAAAAAATAGAAAAAATAACGCCAGTTGTTCCAGTTCCCAGAGGTGAGATCAAGTTTAACTAGTCATACAAGTCATTAATAAGTGACAAGTCCCTAGACAAGCAAGTGTTTAGTCAAATCCCACAACACGCAACTAAGTGGCTAACCAAGTGTTAGCCACTAATTTACATGGCCCGTCTGTAAAAAACCAGGTACACCGATGACTGATCTAATAGATAGTCTTTGCATGAAACTTGATAACGTTTTAGATTCAGTTTGTTTTAAAGTAGTAGTATTTTTTGGGGGGGAGGATGGACTGGTCCAAATGTAACTAGCGGTTAGCTCACCATGCTGTCTGTTTACCTGAGGTCATTCAAAGAGCGCCAACAGGTGAGATATTTATAACCTTTCAACAAAAACCCACTTTAACAGTAAAGTGCATTCATGTGGTTTGATCTTTCTCCAAGTTTTGCTATTTTTGATCAAAGATTTAATTTAAATAATTGTGAGCAAAGTAGCCCCCTGTTTCATTGTGTTTTTGTTGTTTTTACCCTAATAAACCTTGTGGTTTCTCTAAAAATCAATGAAATCTTCTTTACTTCCTGACAGCAGGCTTTCATCTCCTCGTCACCAAAAGCTGGAACTCCAGTTCCAGTTCTAAACAAATTCACTTGGTTCACATTTCAAATCATAGCCACATCCTAAATGCGGAGCGCATGCAGCCGCCACATTTACATGTAGCTACATGTTGTATCTGCTTAAAAGGAGTGATGCAGTCGCCTCCTGAATTTCATGTCTCAAATTTGTTGTTTTATTTCACATTTCTTCCTTAATTAACAGAGAAATTATCAAACATTTTTGCTAACTTCACAGCAGAAAAATTGCACACACACCCAAAAAAAAGTGGCAGCAGTAACGAAAAGTTGAATCAAGGTTTCAATTCAGGCAATTAGAGGTTGAAATTAAATCAAATTGCATGAATTGTGAGTCATTATCCTCTCAGGTAGATTAACCCACATGTGAATCCTGTAAGTGTGAAACGCTCATGTAGAGTGGATCTTTATTCTAAGGCCGGTGGGGATTCTGGCTACAGTCTGCATTGATTTTCCAGGAGGAAGTGGGCTTGTGTGAGTGGAAGGGTTTTCTATTGGATTTTTTTTCTACTCACTTTTCTTTTTCATCTTTCTTTACATCTCTTGGTATTTATTTATTTTTTACCCCTGTTTTGTTTTTCTCTCATACTCATCTATCCTTTCCCCTCTTTGTGTTCTTTGTTTATAATTTCCTTCATAGTTTTTTTTCCCTCTTGGGTTCTCTCATTTTCATGATTTTTTTGTCTCATTTCCATTCTCCCTCATCTCTCTCTCTCTCTCTCTCCCTCATCTCTCTCCCTCTTTCTCTCTCTCTCTCTCTCTCTCTGTCTCTCTCTCTCTCTGCCTCTTGTGTTTCCATCCTCTGGAGCCACAATACAAACAGGACAGAGAATTTGCATCGCAACGCAGAGTTCGCCACCACATTCTGCACAGCAAGTAGATGCCTCTGAAACAGGAGGCACCTTCCCGACCCCCCCTCCCCCTCCACCACCACCCTCTTTCTCTATGACGTCTCCCGCACCGCCTCTTCCTCCCCTCTTCATCTCTTCAAGAGCTGCTGTCGTCAGACTGCAGAAGGATAATTGAGAGTTGTATAGATCGCGTGGGGAACATCGATTCCCTCCGCCGCTCTCTTTTTCCTCTTACTTTCAACTCCACCTCCTCCTTCTCCCTTTTTCCTCACCTGTTTGTGCTTCTGCCTCTTCCCCGCTCTGTCATTTTCCCTCCGTCTCCCTGCCTCTCATTCCCCCCCTGTGATCACAAGTTGTAGCTGCTGTGATTCGCTGCATAGATAATTCAACCACATCCTGATCTGTCTGTCTGATAAGCTGTCTAAGTGTCTCTCTTTGTGTCTGCCTGCCTGCTGCGTAGCGCATCATTCCCCATTGTGGATAAGTGTAGAGATAGATGGAGAAATTGCCACATCCAGGCAGGAAAAGATGCATGTTAGAAAGAAGAAAATGCAGTCATAAAAATATTGTTGCTCTTCTTTTTGCACTTTAAATTGGAGTTGCAGTTTTTCCAAATTCACCTCTTCTTTATTTCTTGTTAAAGTATGACATAAATGAGGGATAATTGCTTTCATTTGGACCATATGATGGGAAAAAGTGTTGAATAATCCCCCCATCATCCATTAATCAAGCTGGCGAAACACGTTTTTAACTTTTTTTAGCTCCTAGCTGGGCTGGTGATTCAAATTCTGCTCCTGCAGCAGCACATAGAGATGAAAAACTGCGTCATTTGCAACAAAAGCTGTGCAAACAAGTAAGATCCATCCACAGAGGCATCAACATCAAATGTAAGGAGAAAGACTTAGCTCCAAGCTCGCTCAGAATAAAACGCAGAGCAACAATGCGCTGCAGACACAGACACGAGTTCTCACAGACTACTTTAGGCTTTCAAGGTCTGAATGAAAAGAAACGACACATTTCACAGGCAGAAGACAGAGTTTTGCCACGACAAGAGTAAAGAATAAAAGAGTGAAAAATTCCTCTGGCCAAACTGAATGTTTTAGGTTTTTTTTTTTTTTTTTGCGAGGTTGAGCTGTTCTGCACATTGATCTTTCTTCCACTGCTCTGATTCTCTCCTGATCTGGATTCTCTGGCGCAGCCTTGACTCGCTCTTTATGATCAGTCATGATGATTTGCCGCCGATGCCGAGCGGCAAACACAAATAGCCGAACTTCGTCTCATTTCTCCCTCCATCAGGCTGGCTTTGTTTCACCTTTAATAAATTATACGAGTTATTCTTGAAGGCATGTTTAGCTGAGTGCGAGTGTACAGTAGAGTGCTGCTGAGGACAACCTGCCAGGTTCACGGTGTGAAGAGAGTCACTTGTTGTTTATTTTCACTGGTTTGTGAATCATTCTCAGAAAGCAGGCTGAGTATTCTCAGAAGTAGAGTGTCACCCAGCGGCCTCGGGAGGAGAAAAAGTTGCCAAAGAGCTTTCAGCTAAAGCTGGACATGGACCATAAAACATGCTAAGGATTAGAACTATTGTGTCAGAGATCTGGTCAGATGTTATCATGGCGGCTTTGATTTGGAGGCCAAAAGTATTTGCCTCCTTACAGATTGCCTCTGTTTTTGTTTCTTTTGTCACACTTAACTGTTTCAGATCAGCAGATTCCTCTATGATAAAGATAAAATGCTGTTTAAAAATAATTTAATTGATTGGGGGAAATAAGTGATCAAAACCAACCTGGTCCTATGGGACAAAGTAATTCACCTCCTACACTTAAAGGTCCCATATTATGCAAAATTCACTCCCTAAAGATCTTTTAACAGTCATACCAGTCCCAAAGACTGTGTCTGAGACCCAGAAGTGTTAAAACATTTTCACCGTTTTCACTTCCTTATTCTCATTTTTTAGAAATGTGTTTTGAGCTAATGATAAAACGGCTGTTTTCAAAATCTTTCCCCTGCTGACGTCAAGAAGGGAAAAGACCACTCCTCTCTAGAGGACAGAGCCAATCACCAGCACCTTTGGCTCCTTGAGCCCACCCCCGCCCTTTAAAAGTTACGGGAGTGCGCATCCTCACAAACATTAGCAAACAGTCATGGTGAAGTTACGAGTAAAGCACGGCAGCTGCTCTGTAACCGACTCCATCAGCGAGTATAAAAGTCTTTTTTACTTCCTTCATCTGAGGCCCTGAAGACCCACCAACGTATCACGAGCATGCAGAGAAGGGATGGGCGGGGCTTAGACTCCCCAACAGCCCCGCCCATTTGAGAGGAAAGTTTAGCTTTAGGAGGTTGAATGAGGGAGTGGAAGATCAACAGCTGACCTTAAAGTAAGGGCTAATTCCAATGCAGAGCTTTTACATTGAGATGTAAAAGAAATAATTCAGAGTGGATAGAAAGTGTATAATATGTGACCTTTAATAACTGGTTGTAACTCCTTGGGTGGCAACAACTACAATCAGTCTTTGAGCAGTCAGCAGAATTCATGATTCTATCAATGGCAGTGAGTCATCCTGGTCCTGAAGCAGCAAAGCAGCTCCAGACATCACACTGACTGTTGGTCTGGTGATGTTTGTCTGAGTTAGTTTGACTCCAGATGGAACAGGACACACACCTTCTAGAAAGTTTTATTTTGTTTTATAATCCACAAAATATTTTCCCAGACGTCTTGGGGATCATCAAGACGCATTTAGCTGAATATGAGATGGACTTTTGTGTTGTTTTTGGTCAGCAGAGGTTTTGGTCTTGGAACTCTCCCATGGAGATCATTTTTGCCCTCTTGTAATCTTCTTAGTGCTGAATCACGACCTCTGACCTTAACAGTAACCCAGTAAAGCCTGCAGTGCTGTGGATGATTTATTTAATGAACCACAATGTGTTACTTTTTGAGCTCTTGCAGTTTCATGTTGTCAGACATGATTTTCTAATCCTCCAGGTCTGGCAGTAATCAGACCTGGGTGTGGCTCGTAAAACCAAATGTAATTTAACAAAAGGTTCAGACACTTTTTTCACATAGAACCAAGTGGGTTTGGATAGTTTTCCCCCCTCAACAAATGAAATCAAAATTTGAAAACAACATTTTGTATTAACTCAGGTTATCTCTGTCTGATGTTTGCTGACCTGAAACATTTATTTGTGATGGAAAAAGTCTGTAAGGAACAGCCACTTTTTTACACCTCTGTCTGTAACACTGACAACATGTTGAACATCTAAAAAAAATCTAATTATTTACAAAAAAATAAAGATTTGACAACAACTTCTGTTAATATCCAGCTTTTTGTGTCTCCATTGTGGTTTTTATACCAGTCGTTACCTTCATCCACACAGCAGGCGTCCCTTAGCTGCGCTGCCACATAGCCAGCCAAGATTTTCATTCATTACAGAGTTTAGTGTCTATCTCTGAAAACACCAGCCTGATGAGGTAATTCTAATTTATAACCAGCTAATCTGGGTGCTCATTAGTTTTTATCCGCTGACAATGCTGTTGGGAGCATCGCTGTGTAGCCAGCAGATAAACAGATAGAGGATGTTCAGGGTTTCTATCCCGATCGCTGATAGGAAGCAGCAGGAAACTTAAATAAGCAGTTAGTTTGAATAAGTTGAAACTCCTCTTTGATTGTTAAATAAGGTCATCAAATGAACAAAAACAATGATTTTTATTGGCCACCACTATAATGTTTTTGCCTCTGTCTGACTGTTATATCTCATGATCCACATTACACATTATAATAAAACTCTCACACTAACCATTACATCTACAGCTGATTAACCTTTGGAGTCAACCCAATTCAAGATGGCCGCCACAGCTAACTGATGTTAGAAAACACAAAATATGCTCAATCTCAGTTAGTTGTACGCAGTACAGCAGGAAGTAGGGGTGCTGCAGCACCCCCTGCTGGTGACCTCAAAGATGTATTTAGCATAAATGGCGCAAAAGCGGATTTTAGACTTTTTTGTCTCGAGAAAACAAAAGGAGATGTAGCAACACTCAGTGCGTTTACATGCAGTCTAGAAAACCGAATTATTGCCTTAAATCGACTTAAGTCGGTTTTTTCAACTGCATGTAAACACGTTAGTCCGGCTGAAGTGGAACTGGATCTAATCGAGCTAAAGCACCCAGATAATGCGGTTGTAGCTCGACTTCCTCCTCCATGTAAACAGCTTAGTCGAGCTAATGCTGTCTGGGCGCTCCTCCTCCGAGAGTGACGACACCGCGGAAGTGGGAATACAAACAAATCAGTAGTGGTAAAAGACGATAGCAGCAAAAACAAACGGACAGCTTGCCAGCGTTTGGTACACGAAGACACCCGATCAAATTTGTGACCGATAGAAGCGTTTAGAACAAGAGTTTTTAAACGCTAAGAAAACAACCGGCAGAAGACCGACAGGAAAGGGCGCATGTCGCCCCCTATCGTAGCGGAGTGGAGCGAACTTCATTTTAGAGTTCGGTTTTCTAACAGACGTGTAAACTAGGATAAAGGCTCCCAGTTTATTAACATAAGATCGACCTAGACCGATCTAGCTCGACTTAGATGTGCATGTAAACGCACTGAGTGAGTTAGAGGCACACTTGCAGCCCAGTCTGGTCACCGCAGAAATGACAAAAACAGCAGCAGCCCCCCAAGAGTGTGATGACTGGGACCAGGAGTGTGTTGACAGGAGTCTCATTATGTTGTGTTTCATGATTTTGTCTTGATTTCTAAGGCGGAGAGCAGAGATTTGGCATGGATGGAGGTGACCCCACCAATACCCAGCAATCACTGAATTGTCCCCACCAATGACTCGGTCCAAGGGTGCAGAAATAGCACTGCATCCCCACCAATGATACATCCAGCTCAGTGGACCGAGGTGCTGCTGTGCACGGACCTGTGTCCTGGGGAAGGAGGAGTGTCTGGATCGACCGACGCGGGCCCCTCGCTCCGTGACACACGCTGCAGTCCCAGGCGCGCACCCTCCCCCTGGACAGAGGTCCACACTGAGCCGACAGCACCTGCCCTGGGCGTGGATGTGGACTGGGCTGAACTGGCCACTGGGCATACATTTCCCCAGTGGACCTATGGTAACTCTGGACCGGTCCGGGGGCCGGGGAACTGAGAGCTGTGCCTCCCCCCGTGATCTAATATGGCATATGTAACTGCTTAACCTTAATTATGACATTGACTAGCCATACAACCCCCGCCTCATCTTTCTGCTCTGGTTGGCTCAGCCAAACAAACCAGTAAACACAAGTGTTTGCTGCAAAACAGAAAAAAAGGAAGGAAAAATTTGCCCAGTTTTTAAAAGAAGAGGTCTTGAATAAAGTGCATGTATTGGATCAGTAACCTGAGTTTTCATCAGCTAAAATTAATCGTCTCATGATTCCTCCACTCATCTGTGTCTCTGTCTGTGTGGCTCCACTTTGCCAGTTTATCTGTGCTCTTATTTAATCTGAGCTCCGTTTGAAAGTGTTGAGTTGTTTTGCTTCTATCGTTTCCCTCTCCTTCCCTGTCGTGTTCGGCGTATCTGGTTTCCTTGTTGTATGTCTCTTTAATGTATACACATGTCTCCCCACTGAGTGTGTGGGTGACTCCACTCACTGTGCTGTGTTTCTGGTATTTTCGATGTGTGTTTCATGTAACATCCAGTGGATAACATGTTAAAGCTCTGGTCAGTCTGTCAATATACCTTTATATGCCTTTGATGTTTTTGCAACACAGTGGGAAAAAATGTCCAATTATCAACTATTCAGGAAAAAAGACTAACCAGTGAAGGAAAAGAGCAGAAAACAGCAGTAGAGATCTATATCTCAGGTTTTTACTCCCAGCACATTAGATGAATGTTGCTGGTCCTGGCTGGATCCCAAGAGCCACAGCCTGGACCACCAGATGCTCTCTGAGTCTAAATGTGTTTTGTGGACCTGGACAGTGGCGGCCCGTCCATAGGGGGTGCTCGGGCGCCGCCCCACCAGTCCCAAGAGGAAGAAGAAAAGAAATAGGATCACAAAATATAAAAAACTAAAATAAAACTAAAACTAAATGAGCCATCCATTATATATACAATAAGTGCTGTGTATAATCTGCATTTAGGTGTAGTTTAGAAAGGTTTTCTTACTATTTTTTACTGGACCGATAGGTCGTGTTTCTTTGAGTTCTACTGCGCATGTCTGGACGGGACGCCGTCCCAACATAGCGCATTGTTTTCTGCTCCTGACGCATGCGCACTGAGTGCAAAAAATAGGAGATCGCTCGGGACGCAGGTCTTCAGCGTCCCTGTGTGACATGCGCACAACGGCAGGAGACCGGAGTGTTGCTCAGACTGAAACCGGAAGTTCTTGCTCTCTTTTTAATGGAGGGTAGAAAATGGATATTTATTCAAAGAATCCTTCTTGCCCGCTTGTGAAAACAAGCCGAATGATTCCATTTGTCCTGATTCCATCAACTCAATGGTGAGTGACTTCGTTTGTTTGTTTCTTTTCTTAATAACAATGTGTCTGTCATGGATTTTCCCATTCAAAAACCCCATAGGTGGAGCTAGCCGCGGCTAGCAGTGCTAAGTCCTGATGAGTGAATTTATACCTTAAATAGCGACATGTGTTTGTTGAGGTGTCTGCCGAATGTTAGAGAAATACAGGTACTGCTGATTGAATACGTTGGTTTATGTAGTTTAGCCCGTTTTTTATGCGTTTTCTCTACTTTTCATTAAATTATTATGGCGTTTTAAGGAAGTTTGGTCTGACTGGGTTTGATGGGACTTATCAGTGGATTTGACTTTATTTTGTTGTTAATTCACTTCATTAGTTGAGCTGATTGTCATGACTTGCTTGGTTAGTGGTTGTTGTCTGAATTGTAACATTAATTATCTGACTGTATTAGTTAGAGATGGATTTATTTGTTTGTGGTGTCAGTAGAAAGCTAATTGTGAAAATTAAGTAATGTTTTTGACTTTGCCAGGTTGTTTTTTCCTTGAAACTCTTACAACTTCTGTTGTGACCACATTTTGGTTGTTTTTTATTTGTATCTAATTATATTGATATTATTCTAAGGTCTCCTTATGAAGACTTTATGATTTCTTTACTGCTTGATGTGTAGAATTAGACCTAACAGCTCCACATTTCTAGAGAACTGGTGGTAGGGACTTTTACCAGCAAAATATTCAGTAAGATGAAAATATTTTGCATCATTCCCTGCCCTAGTGGTGATATGTGATGGGTTTTTTTTTGCGCATCTGAAAACTGACTAGCAAAAATGCGCCCCACCCAAAAAAAATTTCACCAGCCGCCACTGGACCTGGAGAAGGTTTATGAAGCATCCTGTCTGAGGAGAGGGTGTACAATCAAGTCAGGAGCTTGTAACCCAGTGCAGGACTGACCCTTGTCCCGGGTCTTGTTTGTGGTGTTCATGGACAGGATGTCATAGTGGAGAGGAGGGTGTCTGATTTAGAAACATCAGGACCTAATTTCTGCTTTTGGATAAAGATCTACTGCTGTCTTGAAGCTTCAGTATGACTTGTCCTGTTGTGACAGTTTAGGCAGAGAAAAGTGACAAACTGGCTTCATCTTCAGTAATTAGTGTGTTGCTCTGGTCTCTTGTGGTAATGAAGGACCTGAGCCAAAAGGTGAAGCTCTTGATCTACTGGTTCATCTACATTCCAGTCGCCTATGACCATGTGATGTGGATGATGAAAAAAAGAGAGAATGTGGATAGAAACAGCTGAATAGAGCTTTATCTGTAGGGTGACTGGACTCAGTCCTATAAGGAGACAAGCTCAGAGTAGAGCTGCTGGTCCTCCACATTAAAAGGAGTCAGCTGACCAGACATCTGAGTGTAGGAGACCTCCTGGTTGCCTTCTCTTGGAGGTTTGCTGTCTATGTCCGACTGCAGGGCAGGCTCATAGGCCCTTAACTTACTAAAGGACTTATGTATCCTCTCTGATCTGAGAATGTGTTTAGATTAAAGAAATGTCTGGACTTCCCTCCTGGACTTTTGACCAACAATGGATGATTGGTGAAAAATGGATGGGGGAAAGGTTTAGTTCTCATAAATAAGAAGTCAAGAACTGGAATTTCTTCCCAAAAACCTCTGGGCTGGTTGACACGGCAGGATTATTAAGGGAGTTTTTGCCCTGATTCTCCCCTTCTGACAATCTTATGGCCCTGATTACCGTAATGGCTCTGAAGACAATCCTATCAGACAGTCCTGTCGTGTGTGGTGTGTTAAGAGTGATCTGGTCTACTCTGGACATCAAGACCGCTCCGATCGCAAATCGAGGATATTCATGTTGGATTGTCTTGGTCCAATATCACAGCGTGAGTGGTGTTTGCCCGAGGACCAATGAGCATGCAGCCTGTTGAATGTGACGTAGCCAATCAGAAAGTGAGGAGAATCCCAAATCAAAGCAGCTCTTTGCATTCTTTTTTATACCCAACAACAAAACATGAGTGCATTGTTGTTTATAATAAAAATAAAAGCTGTCATGATTGTTTACTCTGAAGTCCTGTTTGATTTTGAGACGTTCTGTGAGACTTCATGTCTGACCTGGATGAAATCGGGTTGTGTGTGACGTGCCGTGTTCTCCATGTGGCCCCACACCACACACACTATAGCACCAGAACTGTAAACATCCATGATCTGATGATGATCTGACCATGATATCCATGATATCGCCTTGTATGATCTGTCATGATTTGAAACCTGCCAACAATTTGAAAATCACATTTTAAATGTCTCTCAAACAGCCTAAAGCTTCACAACTGATTCTGAATACGCAGATATCTGGTTTTTGATTGAACCCAACTTTCTTTGTGATTTTTTCAAACACGGTTTCCAGTCAGGTTGTTGTGTTTCTTTAATGCACCATGCTGTTACAAGTCATTATCACTTAGCTTAGCTTTGTTGTTGACCTGTTGCAGAGAACACCGCTGTCTAACCATCTGTTCCGGCTTGAAACGCGCCATGTTTGACGGCACTTTATTTCGCGGTTTCTGACAACAGTTGGAAAGCAGAACAAAACGACTGTTTGAAACCGGTCCAAGTTTCAACTTTCTCCATCTTCACAGGATATGTGCTGACAAAGGGAATTTACAGTACCGAACAACGGCAGTTTGTTTAGTTTTTTTTAATGGGAAAGCTGAGAAGGGGACATCTTAAGGAGGGATGAGAGACTCTGCTTCTTCATCAGTAAATCCTTGCTGATAGGTACAGAGGATTCTCTCTCCCAACCTCCCTCCCCCCCCATCTCCCCCCCATCTCTACCTCTTCTTTTTTTTCCTCTCTTTTAACAAGCACACNACAGGTGTGTGTGTGTGTGTGTGTGTGTGTGTGTGTGTATACATCTGTACACATGCCTTTTATGGACCAACTCAAGGCTTTTGGTTGCCTGGCAACCACACAGAGAAACTTGTACCTACAGTATTTCTTCTTCTCATTGACGACATCCAAAATAACCAAACCTCAGCAAACACACCCACCTCTGTGTTAACGCTCTCTCTCTCTCTCTCTCTCTCTCTCTCTCCCTCTCTGACACACACACACACACACACACACACACACACACACACACACACACACACACACACACACACACACACACACACACACACACACACACACACACACACACCCTAAAGAGCAGAGATTGCCTCATTCTATCATCATTGACCCTATTTTGAGCGAGGCGTGCACAGGCATATACTGCAGAAAATCCTAAGTCAGTAGGAGAGCAGCATCTTGTTTCCATCTCAAAGCATCACATTTCATTTGAAACCACCTCCTCTGTTTGGTGTTAATCTAATGGCCCATTACCCCACCTGTCATCATGAGAAAATACGAAGCAAAAGAAAAAATCCACCTAATGCCAGTCTGCAACGCTTGAGTGGGAATGAGCCTCTTGTCACTATTGTTGGTCTGTGTGTGTGTGTGTGTGTGTGTGTGTGTGTGGAGTGTGTGCGTGCGCAGCTGTGTGTGTTTCTGTGGGAGAAGATTCCTCATTCCCTGGCAGGCAGAACTATCTTAACAGTCTGAACAATGCCACTTTTAAAAATTCCCCCGCTGTGCATCTGAGCCCTCACACACACACTCACACACACACTCACACACACACACCTACTCTTGCACACCGTTTGCAATCTGGCTTGTGATCCATGAGAACAAACCCCAGAGTGGACACAATAAGAGGGGTGATAGCTCTTGTTTAACTGTCGGATGTTTACCCCAGTAATACTCAGGTGTGTGTGTGTGTGTGTGTGTGTGTGTGTGTGTGTGTGTGTGTGTGTGTATACATCTGTACACATGCCTTTTATGGACCAACTCAAGGCTTTTGGTTGCCTGGCAACCACACAGAGAAACTTGTACCTACAGTATTTCTTCTTCTCATTGACGACATCCAAAATAACCAAACCTCAGCAAACACACCCACCTCTGTGTTAACGCTCTCTCTCTCTCTCTCTCTCTCTCTCTCTCCCTCTCTGACACACACACACACACACACACACACACACACACACACACACACACACACACACACACACACACACACACATGCTGTTCAAAGCAACGTGATGAAAACTGGGATTAACTTCGCTGTGACCTGTGGTTTGGTCATCTGTGTGGTTTTTGCTCATGCATTGTTCACAAAATCCAAAACAATCACAGCTGTACAAATAAAAACACGCACTTTTTGCAACACAGAGATAAAAATCAAGACTCCATGGAGCCGGCAGACAGAGTGGTGCCTCATCACAAGCTGTGATGGAGGTAAACCCGTGTGGTCATGGGCCTGTGTGTCACCTTCCAGCATCCTGCAGTTACTGCAAGACTAATTTTAATCAACCAAACAAGATTCCTTTTACAACCCTGTTAGCTAACTCTCTTCCCTGCTGAAAAAACCAGCATAGACCAGCATATGCTGGTTACCAGCATATGTTGTGTTTTGGTGCTGGTATGCTGGTCCATAGTAAGCCATTAGTTCAACCAGCATAGACCAGCATTGACCAGCATTGAATCATGCTGGTCTACCAGCTAAACCAGCACCAAACCAGCATTAACCAGCATATAAATCAAGACCATCATGATTTGTTTGCTGGTCTATGCTGGTTTGGTGCTGGTCTATGCTGGTTGAACTAATGGATCATTATGGACCAGCATACCAGCACCAAAACACAACATATGCTGGTAACCAGCATATGCTGGTCTATGCTGTTTTTTTCAGCAGGGTTTGCACCACATTCACCGGACACTTTATTAGGTACACCTTTCTAGTACCCACTTTAACATTCCATACCACCTTAATTATTCATGTCATTGATTGAACAAGGTGATGGAGACATTCCTCAAATCTGATCTTTTTCAGCTGAACATCCATGATGTGACTCTCCTGTTCCACCACATCCCAAAGGCTCTGGACTGGATTGAGATCACTGGAGTCAAACAAACTCATTATTGTGTTGAAGAAACCAGTTAGAGGTGATCTGATCTTGAACCATTATCCTGCTGGAAGTAGCATCAGAAGATGGTCCACTGTGGTCATAAAGGGATCAGCAACAATACTCAGGCAGGCTGTGGAGGTTAAACCAGGATCTGACCCAAAGTGGGACAAGAAAACCTCCCCCAGACCATTAAACCACCAGCAGCCTGAACCACTGATCCAGCTTTCACGAGGTTGAAACCAAATCTCGACCATCTGAATGTTGCAGCTGAAATCGAGACCCA
This sequence comes from Callopanchax toddi, assembly GCA_006937965.1. NCBI lineage: Eukaryota > Metazoa > Chordata > Actinopteri > Cyprinodontiformes > Nothobranchiidae > Callopanchax > Callopanchax toddi. The sequence continues at coordinate 910,610 of SSNR01000253.1, read as the reverse complement.
TCAGACCAGGAAACGTTAGTCTCTTCTGGTCCAGTTCTGGTGAGAACTGTAACCATCTCACATTGTTCCTTCTTTCTGATGCTCAGTTCGAACTTCAGCAAATCATTTTCACCACATCTATGAATAAACGCAACAAGTTGCTGCCCTGTGACAACCTAATAAAGTGGCCCCAACTTCCATCTAGAAACCTGGCATTATTACAAACAGCAAAAGGACAAAAAGGACTTACATTCCTTGTCTGGAGACGTTGGATGGTCAGGATTTGCAGGTCGTCACTGGTAGGAGGATGTTAACGCGTGTGAATTCATTCCCACTATATCCTATACTTGGACATATATTTGGAACGTGCCCATGCAAATGTGTGTGTCCCGGATGCCTCGCCACACCCAAGGAGCTCCAGTTTTTCTATCTCCCATTTGAATAAGTCTGTTTTTCATGAGCAAATCTATTCTGCAATTACGCAGCGAATAATTACCTACAGCTGAAAACGAAGGATGAAATCATTATTCACCGTCAGATTATTAATCACTACTCTAGACCTGATCTGGCTTCTCAGCTGTGAAATTATAGTTCTCCTTTAGCAAACAACAATAATGGACTGTAGTGAGTTGAACAAGAGGAGATGGGGGGAGTGAGAGAGGCAGAGAATAAAAAGATGGAGGTATTTTCATGGAGGGAGGCACCGACGAGGGAGGAGGGTCAAAAACTCAGGTGGGAAAACAGACAGAGGGAGGGGGGAAAGGGGGGAAATGGGTTTGCAGCACATCACCGTGGAATCGGGAGCAATAATTACAGCACTGCTTCTTCCATTGTGTGTCTGTGGAAGCCAAATCCAGCCACAGCCAATTCCAATTCATCTTTATTGGAGCTATTGTCAGCAGTCTGGCTGGGTATAAGGGAGGAAAGAAAGAGAAACATGCAGAGATGGAGGGAGAGATGGGAAATAGGACGGAGGGATGGCAGAGGGACAGAAGGCGGGGTTCTCGTTCTTCAAGGTTCCCGTTCTGTTTTGTAAGCGCTGCCGTTCCTTCTTCTCACACAGCAGCAGTTTAAAAAGTTGACTCAGATTGTTTCACTTTGGGTTTTTTTTTTAAACACACCAGTCTGTCTCAGAAGCAGGAGTTTATAGGGTATCACGTCACCTGCTAAAGGAGCAAAAAGCAAACACGCTGCTCTGCTCAGCATCATCATTTATTGATCACAGTTCCTGCGTGCCTTCATAAAGAGCGTTAAACAGTCTTGACGATGATGAGCGAAGCGACCGTGAAAGCTTTTTTTCTCCTTGTTTTTAAGGCTAAGGCTTTTAAACCAGTGGATCTTAAAGCGATAGCTCTAATCTTTTGAAGTGGGTTTCTGTGGAAAAGCTATGAACAATTAATATGTTGCCTGTTGTAGATAGCTCTCAAATGAAAATTCAATCTGAGCTCACTGCCAGCCCTAAGGCAGGTCTCTGCTGTCTTAAACATGCTCTAATCTCATAAACAGCATAGCACCATATCATAAACCTTTACATCGTACAATTCACTCTACGTTTATATAGAATTTTAGTTATTTGCAGCAGAAATCAAAAGCAAAGCTATAGCAGCCTGATTATTTCTCCTGGCTGGATATTGAACAGATAGCAGATTCCCTGAGCTGCAGCTTGTTTTTGTGGATTTGTGTTACTGTGATCTGGTTAGCATAGGAGTTCTCTGAGCTGTCCAGGGTTTAAGAACACGAGTCAAATTCACGAGGTTGTACTTGTGTCCAAAGTTTCAAGCAGTTTGAAATCATTCGGTGGTTCAACGTGATCGAGCAGATCTTTGCTCACAAGAAGAAAAAGATGAGTGACCAACGGAAAGCTGTAAAACAACACAGATTCATCTAAGGTCCCTCTGAGATACAACATCCCTGCTTCCATGGAGTCAAGATGATCACTTAAATACAGAAGAAATGTTCAGAAACAAAGAGAACAGACTCAGCTTATGTACATAAAGTCAGAGAAGCTGTGTTGGATTTCAGGAAGAACTCAGCCCAACCTGCACCCATCACACTGTGGAGTCTTTCTGGGCCCCTCCCTCACTCAGGACCTGAGCTGAACATCAGCCCCCTCACATCCAGACCCTACAAAGGAGGGACTTCCTGCAGCAGCTGAAGAAACTCAACATGCCTCAACCAGTCATGAAGAGCTCCTATTCAGCTGTCCATCATCAGTACCTCCATCACCACGTGGTGCCTCGTCTGTTGGGGACAGGAACAGACCTTGCTCCAGGACCTTCAGACCTTCAGGACCAGGAAGCTGGCAGCTGAGATTACCGTGGATCTCTCTCACCCTGGACACACACTGGTTCAGACGACCTAGACTAGTGCATTAGCACACACCCAGTAACAAACCAATGTGTCTTTGGTCACCTCACTACTTTGCATCTGGTTGTATAAAGTCATGTCCTTTGTTTATATTTACATTGCTGTGTTTGTATTGTGTTTCTTTGCCTTTTTAAATCCTGCTGTGCACTAAATGCCTGGAGCAACTGTGTAATGGATAATTACATCAATGTAAGGTTTATAAAGTAGAAAGAATCAGCTTTTACCCACGGTGACCAGCTGCTAGCATGTCAAGCTGGTCAGAACTCATATCTACGTCTTTCTTCAAACTGAGGTTGTTCAAAGAGGAACGCACTTTAAAAACTATCAATTTAAATTCCCTTAAGAACTAAAACTGCTTTAAACAAATAGCTTTTGTCCAAAATCTATAAAAGTTGGGTCAAATTTGAATTAAGAGTTGTGATAAATGACTATAGGTTTGATAAAACAATTAAAAGAATTGTCAAAATGTATATATGGCATGAAACAAGTTTATTAAGAGACATCATCAAACTGCAGAATAACTGAATAAAAACCAGACGAGCAACAAAACAGACACACAATCAACACAAGACACATCGGGTGTCCAAAACACAAAAACACAACTATTAGAAGAGATCAAAAACTCAAAACATCTAGAGTTCAGCTCTCCAACATGCATCATAATAGAGACACAAACACAGGGAGATGCACATAAACCACAGACAATTAACACACACAAAGATGCTAAATGACCAGAACAAGAAGCAAATGGCTACAAATGAACTCAAAACAACCGCTGACAGATGCAAAATGACTTCACAGAGACACAACGCGGCCACAAAGAGACACACAACCTTCTGATAGAGGAAACAAACGAGCACAATGAGCTGGCTATAAACAGGAAGCAAAACAAAGACAAAAAGCCCATGAAACAGGCAGTAAATGTGAGAAATAGCCAGAAATCTATGCCGAACGTAAACAAAGAATTTAAAGCAGGAACGAAAAGCGCTGCAGACAGCGATACACAAACCGAGGATAAAACGCTGGAAAATGTCGACACAAAACGCCCTAAAAGGGATTACAAACAGGAAGGAGACAGCAAGTACCTGCAACAGCTGCATGCTTTGTGATCACTGGGGGGGGGGTTCCAGAGCTGGATGCTCATGCATGTACTTTGTGCATGTGACATGCACCCGTCAGCGTTGTTTCTTTTTTTTTGTCTCTTTGTACTGTTGTTGTTTATCGCGTTGCAGTGTGTAATACAGGAAAGCTTGTTGGAATCCCTGACGAGTAATGCGTCCCAGAGCAATAATATTCAGGGCGTACTATTTCACAGCACCCCCCTCTCTGTCTGAGCTGGAGCACGTGCAGCGTTGCCGTGCTCATTTTCATACATATTGCCTCCTCTGTCTTTTTTTCCCTTTCTTTTTTTTAAGATGCACCTCTACGAAGATCCATCACAGAAGGAAAGTGTTTTCTTTAGCGCGCATCTTACTGTAGTCAACACAACTAAAACGCCCATTTAAAGTGATCTTTCAAAGAGGCAGAATGTTTTCAGGTCTTTTTTAACACACACGTGCACGCAAACACACACATGCACACGCACTCACAACTCTGTAGGAGCAGAAGCAGTCAACCTACAACGCTAGCAGTCTGGGGAATCGGCTGTAACCGCCAGGGCTCAGAATTATTTTTTTCCTTCCTTGCTCTTAATATAGAGCTCTGCAACAGAAGGAGAAAACTTGTTCTTCGAAAAGATCGTGCACTTTTGCACATGAAAAATAGATACGTATGCAGATTTAATGAAAATGCCATTAAGTTCAGGATTGTGGAAAAAGTGCAAATGGCAAGAAAAGTGCAAAAAAAGGGGGGAAAACAACCACTTCTGCCTCTAACTGTATATAATTATTGCTGTAGATTTAAAGTCACATTAAAAGCAGGCGTGTCTTTAAAGCGTTTTAGTTTTTTCTTTAAATAAAAAAGCTAATTTCTTAGAGGTAAAAAGCTTGAAGGTGACTGACCGTATTCCCTAATGCAACCAACAGCAAAAACCTGAGTGTTGAGCATGGAACGAGACACTGGATGGGGATATTTGTGAGGGATTATAAGATGCTATCATGAGATCACAACATCTTTGGTGTCCACTCTCAACCCCTCAGGCCCAAATCTGCAGCCTCAGATAACAGCTCAGGCCCCTGCAGTCTGCAGAAGGGTGACGGGATCCTTTTCATTTCTTTGTATGAATTTGACCACTGATGGTGGTTGGCTGTGAAGAAAAAAAGAGATCCTTATCCTTGAATGCTTTCTCCACCGTAGGATGGCTTTCATGCGCTGGCATGGCGCCCGCCGTTTAGCGCGTGGAAGCGAGCAGGAAATAACATATGGTGGGTGGAAGTCCTAATCCAGCAAAAACTCCACCTCGCAGTCCTTCTTGACACGCCGGCACTTTCCAGTGAGTTTATTGCAACACAGCAGTTTGTCCCTTGAAGCTAAAACAAAGGAAAAAGGTATTGCACTGCAGGGAGTTCACTAAAATTAGACTGGAACTAAATGCAGGAGACAAAGTTGAGAGAAGAAGTCGAGCAGCCAGTGCAAAAAGATATCTTAGATCATTTGTGTGTACATGCACACACACTAACACGCAAAGCACGTATATTTTCTTCACGCTCTTTCTGTTTTAGCGACTTTTCTTTTGTTTATGCTTGAATATCCATCCTGCAACTTTTGAAGCTCACAGTTTATTACCTGCTCAGCACCAAGCGGCAGGCAGACGCAGTTAGCAGCTGGCTGTTGAACATAGTGAAGCCTTTAAAAGCTCAAGAGCCAAATATTTCCCTCAGGAGTCGAAGGAGGCTGGAAAACACTTTGTGGAGAGTCATATAACAACTTAAAGGGGCTGATATGTCAAAGCTGTGCTCGCAACTCGTTTCCACTAACCCCAAGTGACCTCTAAATGTTGGTCATGGATGTTTTAAAGGGTTCATTTGACCATTTTGATTTGTGTTTCTGTGTTAAAGTTGTAAATAATTCTTATCTTACCCATTGCAGCTGAGTGGCCTCTGTTTGGAGAAGTAGAGATGACATCTTACAGCAGCCCTGATGAGCTAGCAGCTAGTCTGAGTGCAGCCAACACTAAAGTGGATTGGTGTCATTTAAAAACAGCTCAGATCTCCAAAACTTCACATTAGTTCCTGAAAATATTATCTTACACATATTTACACTGCCTTTATCTTTTATGCACAGGAATTATTGTTAAAATTATTTTTTACAATCATAAATCAGGATTGTGTGTTAATATGGTGATATGGTATATATATATATTGCCTGATTTGTTTTGTTTGAGATGATTTAGCTCTATTGTTTTTCTGTTGTTTTCATCACTGCTGTTATTCCATATATTTCTCTCTCACCACCCCTCAACATTTATTTTTCTTTCCTGTGTTTTTATGTCATTTTTTGGATTTTGTCTGTTGTCTCCCTGCCTGTCCACTCTGTTTCCCAAACCAAATAAGGTCTGTTGTACTATAAATTCAATAAAGTTAACCATGCAACAGGAGGAGTATCTAGAACTCTTTCTGGTTTAAAGTAAATCTACTCATAGCAAGGCATTCAGACCAGCTATTCTATCCGCCATAAAATGTAGACCTGAAAATGAAAGATTTAGTTAAGAAATGATAATAAGGGTTATCCTAAATACTTCTATACTGTAGTAGTATAATAGTGTACAAAGCATATCACCCTTTAAAACACAGTTGTGCATTTAAACTCTTTAATGCACAAATAAGCAGAAATAAACACTTTCTGTAGACTCTTCTTCTGCTGCCTTTCTTGCAGCTGTTTTACTGTCTGCTTTAGGGTCTGGACTGCAGAAAGCAGAATAAATTTCACCTTAAGCAGAAACTGTAATTTCGACTGCGCGACTGGTTAAACTCATTACCAATGTGTTTTCTTTTCCCATTACTGTGTAAAAATAATGTTTCTTTTCTGAATGGCTTCATGGTTTAGGGATGGTTCTGAGAAAGCTTTGGTTTCAACATGTGCCTTTTAAGATTTTTGTTTGGTGCTTCAAATGCAGTTTATTTATGGTGTTTATTTAAATAAGTACACCGAAATAAACTAATTCATTCAAAATGAACTAAAAGTGTCTTCTGTGACAAAACGTATACATTAGGTCAGCCAAACCCATCAACACAAGCTGCTTTTATTACCCACCTGGCAGAGCAGCAGCCGCTAATGACAGAACAGAGCAAACAGAAGAACCTATGTGTTGACTGGATAATATAAAGAACCTGAACTGGTCAAAAAAATAAGTAGTGGAAGTCAAAAACCTGCTTCTCCCTCTGCGTGCACATCACGTGCACCTTTAGATCAGGTCTTCAGCTGAACGTTTTCTGTCTTTTATCCTCTGCAAGGACCTGAAGAAGCCAATGGACAGAAAAAAACCAGCTTTTAGAAGTGCTGTATCATTACAAACCCTGTTAAAAATAAACATTTCTTATAAATTATTTGTGTAATGCAAACGATGACGATAATGTAAAGGCTTTTAAAATAACATTTACATAAATCACCGTGAAATTATGAAGATTGGAGCTGTTTTCAGGCAGCAAATGATTTACATACTTACCCAGCTATTGTGCACAGAGGCACTGAGTTACCATGACAACCAGGTCAGCATCATATTGACAGAGGTTCAAACACAGGTAGTGGTCAACAGATGAATTTTGCACCTTGTGGCCAAATATTCATTGTTCTTATTAGTTTATTTTAAAGCTATAGGGACACTTCTTTAATTTACCAAGAAAAGATATTTCTTAACGATCAGACACTTAAATATATTGTGTTCATGTTTACAAAATCAGAACAGATAGTTGGTATTATTCATGCTCTGTCAAAATACCTGAAGGTTGAGCTTTGAGCTACTCTTTTTTCAGTTTGTATTTTGTCTTATTGCCATTGTTTATAGTTATTCATTTCTACACTAATTCAGTGTGTGTGTGTGTGTGTGTGTGTGTGTGTGTGCGTGTGTGTATATATTGTTTTAAAGAAAACATTAAAAATGGCCAAAATAAACACAACTTTATTTATTTTTAATTCCACTCAGTGAGATGAAGTAGTTAACCGGTATAACTTCTCTTATCAGGCAAAAAATGTAATCCAGTTCATTAAAACTTCCTCCCGTAAAGTAATACAGACAAATGTTCGCATCGCTCTCTGACAATGTGGATAATTTTCTTGCATTGCATTGTGGGTAGCATGTGCAGTGAGTGGTTTTGGCTGCTCTCAGACTAGATCGTATGTCCTGTTGATGAAAACTCTATTTCTTCAGAGGTCAGGAAGCTACAGTGAGATAGAGATACTTTCAGCAGAGGTGGCGTGTGGCTCAGTAGGTAGAGTGGCCGGTCTGGAAACTGGAGCATGTCAGTTTGATCCCATCTCCAGCTGGGTTACCTTGTTGTTGTGTCCTTGGGCAAGACACTTCACCCACCTTACCTACTGGTGGTGGTCAGAGGGACTTGGCGGGCGCCGGTGCATGGTATCCCCGCCTCTGTCAGTGCCCCCCAAATTTTACACAAAAACACATTTTAAAATAACCAGAATGTCCCTTTAAAGCAAAGAAAATGTGCATTTTCATATTTAAGATGCATCTACTGTCATTTCACAGTGCTTATTATCCAGAAACAGCCGACTTCGTGTGCTACGTCTTGAGAAGTTTTCACCCACCTGCATCCTGCAGGTTAATCGCCGAGTGTTTTTCATCTTTTGTTTGTTAGCTTTGGCAAAATCCATCACGCTTCCATTCAGCCCAGATTGAGCTGTGAGATTGATTTTGATGTCTTTCAGCAGACGTCAACTTAAAAAACAAAACAAGCCATTTTCCTTTCAGCATTATTAGACAGCATTCCTTTGTTTGAACCCAAAGTCAACTCTTTGAGATTTTCTCTGACGTTGTAATTAATCTCAGTGGTTGTGAAACATTTATTTTTAAAATTTTAATTGTATTTAAGTTTTAGACACAAAAGCAGAAGCGTGTTTTAAAGAATGGGCCTGTAGAGTTTGAGAAATCCTTCTGTTATTGCTGTGTGGTTGTACGTAGAGTCTGAAGATTTTAATTGCGCTGTAAATCAAAAGCTTTAAGCTGTGGCTGAAAAGAAACTTGATTTGTGCTGCATCATTAAAGAGCTGAGAATTTACAAGCTACATCAGTATAATTACAAAGCTTTAAGAACGTAAGCATCCAAACCTGGTATGTGGCCCCTGTAATGATTCCCCTCATGTGCTTATGGGACTTTTGAATCAGGAGCGTGCTCTAACTGTGTGTTTAGTGAAGCTGTTGCTTAAGATTTTTGGAGACCGCCTGCGGGGATCTGCTTGGTTCCGGTCACAAGATCATCAGCGAGGTTGAACGTTGATGTTACGCAATCAGCCCTCGCAGTCGGTTTGACTTCCAATTTATCTCAAAGGTGTTTGATGGGGTTGAGGTCAGCGCTCTGCAGGGATTTCCATTTCTTCCGCAGCAAACTGGGAGAACCATTTTCTTTTTAATGGACCTTGACTTTGTCCACAGGGGATTTGTCATGCAAGAAAAAAAGGAGGAGGGACTTTATATGTTTCCTACAGACGTCAGAACACCCGAGAAAGTCTGGAACATCCATCCTCAAAAGTCCAGAACAGCCGACTCCTGATGACCGTCAGCCTGTCTGGTTCGTTTATCAGAAACTTTAAAAGCCACTAGTTTGATAAAAATGTGTCAAAACCAACAAAGAAGAATGAGTCAGATGCAGGAATGACCATAGATATCATATATAAAGGCTAGATGTCTTACCTGCACTGTTCGTCAATGGACCCTGACGTACCTACGCCGGCGGCCATCTTACCACCGACAGATGCCCCTTTCTTAACATTGGTGTCAATGGTGCATGTACCATTAAATGCCTCTAACTTCCTCAATTTTTAACCGATTTTCAAATGGTTTCCTTTGTTATAAACGTCAGAGACGTGACTGTGAGATATATTGATAATGGTTGGGAAACTTGTAAAATGTAAAAGTATCAAATCTCAAGTGTCTACATAATAAGGTTCGTAAGAAAGTAAACCGTTTGTAAATCCGTTCATTTTTCATCGAGTTAGGAGTATTTTTAGTTAAGTTGATGACTCACCTTCCATCTGCTACCATAGAGAGCAGAACGTTAGCTGTCCAAAGTAAGATGGCTGCCGTGTAGGGACGCTGTTAACTAGGGCATCTAGCAATATGATATCTGTGGGAATGACCCACAACAAAGACAAGTTCCTTGAAAGTGATGAACCAGAATGTTAAAACCCTTCTGGCTGCAGCAGAATGTCATTCTAGATGTCGACTAAAGCTCTGAATCATCCAGACTGATGAGGACCAGGTGGAGGTTCAACCTGAGGAACATCAGGCTGGACAGCAGAGCTGGACAGAGGTGGAGTACCCAGAAAATGTACTAAAGTAAGAGAAGCACAATTTCAACATATCAAGTAAAAGTAAAAGGTTGCTATCCAAAAAATACTTGAAGAGTAAAAAGGTTTTTGGTAAAAAGGCCACTTGAGTATAACATCCATCTGATTCTTTTTTATGATGTCATCAGACAGACAAAAATATAAAGTTGTGGGGAAATTCTAGTGTCTTAAAAGCTAAAATGAAAAACACTGATACAATTACATCACAAAATTACAAAATAGCTCATTTTAAGCTTTTTTTTCAATATACTGTAAGGCCAATATATACAGTAGATCTAGCTAGCTATGTATCTAGGTAGCTATCTATGTTTCTAGCTAGCTACGTCTAGCTTCTTGCAATTTAGTTAGCTAGATAAAGATAGCTAGAAAATGACAGAAACAGGTGTCTCCTTTAATAAGCTGTAGGTGTGTCTGTGTATTTTTGTTAAAACATGTTTGTTCTTCTGTAAAGTTACTCACGTAGGTGGAGGGTTCAGAGAATTTACTCAAGTAGGAGTAGAGATACTTACCAAATATATTACTCTAGTAAAAGTACAAAGTACAATGAATTAAAACTTTTAAAAAATACATTTATTTTCAAAAAGTTACCGAGTAAATGTAACTGTAACTAGTTTATACCCAGCTCTGGAGCTGGATTTACATGAAGATAAATATGTGATGCAACATCAGAATGTATGTATTTAATCACCAAGCTTTAAATTTAATTAATGATCAAAGAAGGGCATCAAAAATGACCGATCACTGATTTTATTTTGCTGCTGTAAGTGAATCTCTGCAGGAGACCAGGGTAATGATGTCATTTAGAGACTCTTAAGACAGCCAATAGCTACGTTCCTTACTGAGGAGTTGGAAACTCTTTGGTTTGGCTGAAGAAAGCAATCCTGATCTGTAAATCAGCTGATTTACAGTATGTCCAGGGAGGCAGCAGAAAAACGGCTACAGATGAATTTGTCTCCTATGATTATTATATTTAAACAGACTAAACACTCAGAGTTTAGAGTTTGGCTGGTTTTGTAACAAAAAGTTTTATTTCAAACTGTCGATTTGGATTCATTTTCTGTTCTGGCTACACTTTCTTGGCTGTAAAATATTAATTATGTTTTTTTTCCCTTTACTTCTGTTTGAAATCGCTGCTTACTTATTAATTAAAAAGTATGTGGTTTGGTTTAAAACTAGCTGATAAATTCTAGAAAAACATTCCAAGTTATGTTAAAAGATCTCTGGTCTAGTCAGGCTCTGGTGTTGTCCCTGTTTGCTTTGCTCAGAGAGCCGGTTGGCGGATAATAAAGTGTCGAAGGAAAAGCGCTGATGTAATTTAATATGCACTGTATGCGACGCACAAATAGGCTGAACTTAACAGTCACACCAACATACACACATACATCATTTTTGCCCAAATTACACACAATATCTAATTTCAGATGCTGCTCCTAATTCAATCCTGCTACAGTATATCTCCCAGCTTTCATACGGAGCGATGAGGTGGAAGGAAAAGAAGAATTACACACTGAGCAGCTGAGATAAAAATGGGACTTCTAAAAACATTTCACCCTCTGCTAGTTTTCACTCCTGGGCTTCCCACGCTTTCTGAAATATACCTTCCTCCCAATCATTTAAAATTGACAAACGCACAAAAACATATTTATGGGAGTGGCGGCGGCCTGATAACCCAAAAAAATAAATGATGTTTTAGGTGGAAACAAAGAACTCTTTGTATTAATATTCTGCGCTTCCTGTTCACACTCGAGCGAGTTAAAGTTTTTGTATCGTTAGAAAATTGTCAAGCCTAATTGTGTGGATCATCCCAGATGGAGTGCAGGGAGTGGAAATGGTGCAGATGTGAGGAGAAGCAGTTAAGGTGTGTGAAAAGAGAGAGGACAATGTTCTTCAAAGGAGTGGAAACAGATCCAAAGCCTGAAAAATTACGGGGCACAATGCCTGCTCCTGTTCAGCCCTTTTGATCCACAAAATTGACCTCGCATCACTTTTGGACTACAAAGAGCTATTTGTAAGTTGGCTGCCATCGAGGCTGAAAAATGTCTTGCGGCTTCGCCGACAATCAGCCCCGCAGAGCGCCGGCCACTGGCAGAGCAACAAGATGGACTCGGCCGGCTGTGCTGCTGCCACTCAGCTGTCAGGCCGCTCGGCAATCAGTGAACTGTTGCAAACATCAGGACGTTTTGTCATCCGGCCTGTGAACACAAGAGGGGAACTTCGGAAATGAAGCTGAATTATAAAACACATGAGAAGAGGCGTCGCGGATGCTGCAAGAGCAGGAAACACAAAGGGAGCAGAAACTAAAAGAGTGAGATCAAGGAAATTTGACAAATACTTTCAAAAGGATACACACTTAATTTATTAATATCTTACTTTAAATTCTTGTGGAAACAAGATGTTTAACATCTTCTGTGAGCATGCATTAAATCTGTGCTGCAGCTGTGAGCAGCAGAGACGAGACGAGTCAGAGACTTGGATTCAAAGACAAAGACTCTTGACTTAACTGAGATTCTCCCTCTAAAACTCTAAGTCAGACTTGAGGTTTGGGACTCGAGTCTTATGAAACCATTTTTATCTCATGCTGGACAGAAGGTAACAGACCAGGTGAACACATCAGGTCATCTGGATGTAGGGTCACTTCTCACTCTATTTAAAGTAGGTCTACGTTCAGGGAGTAAAAAGAAGTAGGTTCACATGTTCAGGCTTAATTCCACCTTAAAGAAGCTGATATAATAGCAGACTTGACACTCAGAGACCTGAGATCTGAAATAGACTTGAACCTCAAAGGATTACGAATTGATGCAGATCTGCTCCTCAAAAGTTGAGACCTGACTTGGACTTGGCCTCCAAAGACTCATGACTTGACTCTGATTGGCTCATCAAAGACTTGATACTTGACTTTGATTTACACCTCAAAGACTTGAGTCTTGACTTGGACTTGACCCTCGGTGACTCAACACTAGAGTTAGACTTGCACCTCAAAAACTCGAGACTTGAACCTCATTTACTTGCACCTCAGAGACTCATGACTCTATTTTGAATTGGCTCTCAAAGACTAAAGGTTTGACTTGGACTTGCTCCTTAAAAATATGGGACTAGACTTGGACTTGCCCCTTGAGGACTTGAGACTAGGACTTGAAAAATGACTTGTGAACAGCTGATTGGGACACTCTATTGATCTTTCACTATTGTAAAATCATTTAGGACCTGCAAACGAGTAAATAAACAATAAAAAGTATATCTTTGATTCAAAAGGGTAAAATAAAATTAAAGATTTAAACAAACAAATAAGTGATTCCTGAACCTGATTCACTCAAATCAAGAAAACACTGCAGCTAAACGCAACTCCTGGTCCAGAAACTGGAGAAATGTTTCTCACAGCTGACATTAATAGAAAATTTGGGCTCTCCTGGGTCAAATTCTGACCCTAAAAAGTTAAACATTTATAGCAAAGCCTGTTAATGGCAGCTTGTTTCTAAAACCATCTGTAGTGAGGAGGTTTGTAAAGGCTTTCTGAAACCTGATTGATTTTCTCTCTGCTTCTTGTTCTGCAGCATCCTTTGATCGTCTTGTTTGTTCTGCGTTTTGATGACTGTCACAGAGGCTTGATCGTGTTTAGATTCGTAGGTAAATAAAAACGACCATGTTCTTTATTCCTACAGCTTATGTTTTTTCTTTACAGAAATTGCAACGTGTATCACAAAACATTATTTTCACCCACTATAAAACATTCCAGTGACTGTTATCCAGCCTCTTATAGAGCGATTGATTCATCTTTGTGTTTAGCAGTTGGAGAGCTGCTCTTTATGTGAAAATCTCTACAATTTTCTCTGTAAACATTTGCAAAATGCACCAGTCGTGTTTAGATATTCATTCACAAAGAAATCCCATGCTGAAAGTTTACTTAGTTTATTTGTTGTTTGCTTGTGTTCTGATGACTAATTCATGACAGCCCTGAAGGTTTTGCTGAATCTTGCACCATCGCTCCTGAAGGTCATTTAGTCTGACTTTGATCGGCCTTGATCGGCCTTTCTACCAAGCAGACTTATCGAAGATTCACTATTTCAGAGTTAGATTACAAAATGAATCTGTTTGTTGTTCTCGTCGGCTTTGAGAACATTAGTTGTTGTCATTTTTAGCTGAATAGAGGCTAGAATGGATTTGAATTGTTTTGGCAAAGTATTAAAATTTGCATGATTCATGGTGCATTTTGGTCATTTATCAGGATATTTCTGTGTAAAGTAATAAATAATAACTATCTGACTTGTTGTAGGGAGCTTCCTGAATGGCCTCAGTTTAGAGACATAGAGATTATGTTCATGGACTGATAAGCTAAAGGCTAGTCAGATTAAACAGGTATTTTGTTGTTGTCTTAAAACAGCTGTGATCTCCAATATTTCACAGTGGTTCATGTAACATAGTTATTTACATAGAATTCTATTGATATGTACAACCATAAACAGCTGAATGTACTTCTGGTGCATCCAGGGGGATAGAGTTTAGAAAGATCAAACATCTCCACCATTTTTGTGTTTTTAAGTATTAAATAACTAATAAAAACTAAAAACTTTACCAAAATGTACACATGAATACGGCAGCAAAGTAAAAATATGTGAATCCACAAAAGTCAACAGCTAGAACATAGGGGTGTAACAATATTGGAAATACCGTGATATCGTGGTAGTAAAATGGCCACGATATCGTCGTGGTTTTGTCACGGTATTGAACAGTACGTCCTGAGTTAAAAATAACACGTTTTAGTTCGCCGCACCGGGGTATAGCAAAGTAAACTACATAGACCATGATCCTTTGCTTCCGCGTCATCAGCCAGTGCACCAATGGGAGCGCGCGCAGCTCACATGGGAGACAAAAACAATGGAGGCGGATGGGGCTTTTCCGTCTGAGTTTTGGAAGAATTTTGGATTTGTCGTGTTGAGAAATGGTGAAGGAGAAAAGAACGGACAACTGACAATATGCAGACACTGTCGGTGTACAGAGCTGGACTCCTCGGCGAATACGAGCAGCGTGGGAAGTAACAATAACCCGCCCCCTTGTGAAAAGTTTCCGGTGTTAAGAATGTCCAGACGGGTCAAAACTCCCAGCATGAAGCTCTTAGATCAGAGCTGTCTCACAGCAGCTCAAAGGCTCAAGAAATAAAATACATCCCAGAATGTTTAGCGACTGATTTGCATCCAATTTCCACCGTGAACGTCGTGGGGTTTAAATCATTTGTGGCTAAACTGGAACTTAAATATAAAATGTCATCATCAACACATTTTTGTCAATTGTTTAATTTCTTTTAATTCAGTCATTGCCCAGATGAAGGCAGTAATATTAAAAGACTTGTCAAACAGAAACCAAGGAGAGAAGTTCCTACTGGAGGAGTAAAAACAGCAGAGGTCATTTTAACAGCTCAATAATCTCTCCTCCTCCTCCTCCTTAAATGTTGATTTTTTAAAAACTGAAACTGGACTAGAACTCTTGAAACTAGAAGAGGCTACCTTCTAATTATTTTCCTGTTTGGTGATGCCTAGGTGTTTTCATTTATGACTTAATAACGAGGCAGTTTTGTATTTCCTGGTGACTTTTATTTATTAAATCAGCTGTTTTGTCTTTTCTTTATATGTTGAGTTGGTACTTGAATTTAAAACTTTAGGAATGGCTTTTCAGACCATTTAAAATGTCATAATGGTACATTTATGTTGTGAGGCTTATTACCGTGAGCATAGCCACAATATCGTGAGCCTCCCCACAATATCGCAATAAATTTCGTACCGTGAGGTCCATACCGTGACGATATCGTACCGTGGGATTTGGATATCGTTACACCCCTACTAGAAAACGATATGTGAGTTTATGTTTATATTTTTATTAGGTAAATATCCCATTTATTTACAGGTCCTCTGACATGGTAACAAGCGTGCTTTTGGAAGCAGTGAGGGCGGCCATTTTTTCCACCTTCAACCCCCATGTTCCAGTCAAATGATCACCTTTTTTAGGGAGGCTGTATCTCAGTGGTTAGGGCGTTGGTCTTGCAACTGGAGGGTTGCAGGATCGAATTCCCACTCCAGCTGGGTTACTTTGTCATTGTGTCCTTGGGCAAGGCACTTTACCCTCATTGCCTGCTGGTGGTGGTGGTCAGAGGGCAGGTCGCTGATCGCTTTGCCTCTGTAGCTCCATCAGCATGTGAATGACTGACTTCGAAAAGTGCTATAGAAATGTGAGACATTTACATTTTGAAGACCAGGGGAGATAAATCTTGTAAAGTGTTGACTCCCAGATTGTGGAAGGCTTTGCCTCCTCCTCTGCGTTGCCTTGATTCAGTTGATTCTATTAAGAAACAGTTGAAGACTCATATATTCAGCCTGGCTTTTAACAGATTTGATGCTGTTTTATGTTTTGTGTCTTATCATGTTCTTATGGTGTTTTTATCTTTTGTGTTCTTATGATTGTTTTATGTGAAGCACTTTGTGGTCTTTGACCTGCAAAAAGTGCTATATAAAAACAGATTACTTATCTACTACTAATTATACATGCAGGTAATGGTTACGTTTGACTAATAGGGTTATACAAAAAAGTAATATTTAGAATATTACCTTCCAATAAACCACAGTGAGTTTTGAGATGGGAGCTGTTTTCGGACGTGGCGATCCACTTTTTACTGGTTTTTCTGGTTGATTGGCCTAGCTGTTAGCCTATCAGTCCTGTTGACATCATCTCTATTTCTCCAAACAGAGGCTGTTTAAAAAACTATAAACAAAGGGTAAAATAGTATTAGGACAAAAAACTTCACAAGGGACAAAACATTCCTTTAATGATGATTGTTAAAAAGTCTGAACCCTAAGAAGACAATTACACTTTTATTAGAGCTCCTGTTGCCGCATTCATTTTGTTTTAAAACAATTATGACTAATTTAATAAAGTTAATAATACTCTTGACCACCAGTAATTATAACTCAGTGATTGTCATTTTTTCAATGCATGAATAAAAGAGCTGAATAAAAATAAACACAAACACCATGAACAAAAACGACACGTCCCCGAGGATTACAGTGTGATTTGTAATAATTGTCATTTTAAATGATCACCTGCAGGGCCTGCATCTCCTCTAATTAGCTGTTTAGAACCACTAGATGACTGGATGATTTCATCTGTCTGTGTTCTTTACCACTGAGTTGATAAAAGAGGGGGTGGGGCACCAGGGGGCATGTGAAGTTGTACATCCAGAGGTCATGCTTATGTTCTGCAGTGAAAACAAGAATGTTACCCTGATAGGAACACCAGACCTTTGGCAGCCTCATCACAATGTACAATAAAGCTTCTCTGTGCAACTTGCTGATGTGCAAAACGCTGCGAATTTGCAAAATGAGAAATGAGCGCCGCTAAAATTGTTTTACCAGTTTGTAGCAGAGGATCGTTATTACCGGCTGATTCAATACACGGAGCGATGAGTGACAGTTGCGCTGTTGTTTCTCTCTGTTCAGCAGAAGCAGCTGACTGCTGATACTGTGAGGGCTCTGCAACATTTATTGTTCTCGTCACACGAAGTGTCACCGCTCATCCAGTGAATTATCTGTCGGCTCAGATCTCCCTCTTTGATCAGAGTCATTTAAAGGCCTAATGAGAGAAGCACTTCTGAAGTACACTTTTTGAAGGAGGGGCTCTGTGAAGGTTTATAGTCATTTATCAGCATCTTAATTAGGATGTTTTTAATATCCAGCACACGCCGCATCACAATGAAGATTAATAAATTGCACTTCGTACAAAGCAATGAGCTTAAAAGATCAGCAGCTAGAATGATGTGATGGATGGAGGTCGATCAGAAATGCTCCCGGGTCACAAAGAGAAGCTCAGATCTCCTCTGGAGTGACTCACAGAAGCAATTTTAATGTCAGAGGTGAAAAAAATAACACTCATAAAATTCAATGATGAGCAGCTAAAATTAAAGCTCACAAATCTCCTTTTCTCTCCAGGTTCTGTGTGTTTATGGTATCAAAACATCAACTTAATGTTGTACCTGTGTGTTTATCTATTAATTATTATCATAAATCTTAATGAAACTCTCAGAAAATAATCCACAGATGAATATCTACAGCTGATTAACTTTCAGAGTCAATCTGATTCGTTTTTTAAAAAACTTGATTGAGTTTTTAAATGAAGCCGAATTAGGACACAGGACCCAGCATGTCCAGTCCCCTGCTACTCAGCTTACGTTACACCAGTCTTGATTCTTTTTCCTCTAAGTGGTGGGCCCTCATGGATTCAGCTTTCTGTGTTATTGTAGTTTAAACTCCAGACTCACCCAGTCTACCTACTGAGGTTTCCTGTTTGTTGTGCGCCTCCTTAATCAAGGTATTTGAGTCAGTTCCTCCAAATCTGAGGCTGCAACCATGTGGAGTTTAAATTAGATCTAACCTCCTCATTGAAAGGAGTCAGCTGAGGTGGTTGATGCCTCCTGGTCGCCTCTCTCTGGAGGTTTTTTTGGCATGTCACTGGTAGTAGATCAACCTCTTGTTGGAGTGTTGCTGTGGTTTGTGCATGGGCGTAGATTTGGCATGGATGGAGGTGACTTGTTCCCACCAATAACTCGATGTGCAGAAATAGCGCTGCATCCCCAACAACAATACGTAGGTGTTGTCCTGCTGTGCACGTACCTGTGTCCAGGGGACGGAGGCCTGAGCCTAGCCACTCACGCCAACGGCACCTGCTCTGGATCTGGATACCGGGCAGGACTGGACATCGGGCATCTTCCCAGTGGGCTGATGGTAACTGTGGGCCGGACTAGTTGCACAGCCTGCGATCTGAGTGGCTCATTTTAATCTGCACTTCCTGCTTCGGCGAGCCCCCTGCACACGTGTCCCATCCTGGTCCCCAAAATGTCAAGAGCATATCTACGCCATTGGGTTTATGGATGTCTGTGCCTCCCTCCTGGACCTGTTGCCTCTAAAACCACCCAGTTAAATGCTACCAAACATTAGACTCATCCCATGACCCTTTGACTCTTTTTTGGATCACCAGTCTTTGCCCTGGTGGTTTTCTTCAGTTTGCTGTATCACATTGATTAGCAGCAGAGGCATTGGCTCAGTTGGTCCAAAACACTCTGAGGCATGATCCTCAGATGATGGATCATAGAGGCTAAACAGTTTAAACGTTACCTATAAAACAACTGACTTTTATTCAGTCTTAACCTAACGTTAAACATCATTATATCTGCTAAACGTTCCCATGTCAGAGTCACCATTTTCAAATTTTACAGTCCTTTAAATGTTACCATCAGTCAGATCTAAGTGTCTGTGTGTACCTCTTGAAGCAGTAAGCATGGCGCCGTGTTCTCCTTTCATGTGACTCCTCTCTTCCTTGAAAAGGTGATAATATATTTCAAGAGACTTCTTGGATGAGGCTGAACAGAGAAGAAATCAATAAAACTCAAATGGGAATTAAGTGGCTGCCTTTTATCCTTGACATTGCCGCAGTTGTTTTGTATGTCCTCCTTATAATATCAGCCACACTGAACTGAAAACAGGCACGTCTGTGCATTAAATTGGATTCAGATTCGATGTAAAAAAATTAGTTTTTTAATTACAAATGGCACACGATGGCTTGAATGGTTGATTTTATTCAAGAACCTGATTATTTCACTGTTGCGATGCAGGATTCATTAAACGCGTGAATCACGATGGAAACTCAATCAGCGGATATTTAATAAAAAAGAAAAGAATTAACCTGTACCCAAATGCTGCTTTTGCTTTGAATTTTTGCGAGTATAAAAATTGCAAACGGTGTCAATTCTGCCCTCAGGCTGAGGGCAGGGATTGGATTTTAATGAGGACCTCTGGCAGACGGAGCTTTGTTTATTTCTTTTCCTAATGATGTCATTTACACTTTTTCTTTTTTTTTCTTCATGAGCCTGGAGTTATCAAACTCATTGGACGCGTGAAGGAGAAGCCCCCCTCGTCTATAAATACCAACGTTTAAAGAGCATCAGCGTTGAAATGTGTCTCTGCATGGAGTCGTCAACCATAGCAGGTAAAATAACAGTGCAGGTTTACAAGCGACTGACAGAAGCGACTTGTCTTCTCTGTTTCTGGTCCAGTGCCAGCTCACCGAGACACCTCCTAGCCCTCCAGCTGGCTGCTCGGCCGTTTGTGCAGGAGGACCGACCGCCAGGATGCCGTTGGCTGAGCAGCTCGAGCTCAGTTTCTCCCAGAACCGCGGGCTCCCAACGCGACCGCTGAGCCGATTTAAATCATGGCCTCTGATACTGGAGAGGTATGTAGTAACAGACTGACTCAGAGGCAGGCAGACAGAGACACAGGGAGGCAGATGGACACACACACACACACACACACACACACACACGTTCAGACATTCACATACATGCAGACACATTGACAGTGCCCACGCTGCTGTGACTGTGAGTGAAAGCAGAACTGTGACAGTTGAGCTGTGGGGTTATCAGTGGCCAACAGAGCATGCCCAGACATACATGCACACACACATGTGCGTGGTCATGTCCTGAGGTCCCTACAGTCGCTGTAACATGCAGTAAGATTCTGATGGGTGCAGACTGCTTTTTTCCTTGTCTGCCGTCAACTCTCCACGGCATCTTTTATTCACCATCTCCAACCTTTTTGCCTCCCACTTTCCCACTTCTTATCTCCCACCGCCTCCACCTGCCATTCCCCCCCTAAAATCCACGCTATCTCTCTCAACACCAGTCATCCTTCCGTCATCCGCAACTATATTGCTGAGGTCAAACACAGACGGCGTAGGTGCCCGCACAGACGCCAGCGAGGCAAATGTCATCTTCTGAGAGATCATACCGCATGAGCAGGAGTGTCTGTCAGGCTCCCTCGATTAGAGTTTCTCTCTCTTTTTTCTTTTTTCTCCTCTCGCTCTCTGCCTGCAATAACAGTTTCACGCTCCCTTCCCCTCTCCACTGGGAGACAAACATTAAAGAGCTTTCTCATAATGAGGGAAACTACAGAGAAAAGACTTGGCTACACACACACACACACACACACACATACACACACATACCCATGCATGTGTGTGGAGTAAAAATGTGTGCACAGGTCCCGCGTTACGTAAAGGTTACGTAAAAAGGCATGAATATTAAAAGGAATGCAAATGGTTAGCTGTCATTAAAAGTGTACATACGCTTGTGTGCGTTGGTGTTTGTGTGTGTAGACCCACTTTTATTCATGAGTCTGACCGTCTGATATTTTATGAAGGAGATGCATGAAGGAGATCCTTGAATTAGAGCTGGTAACGCAGGGATGGGAAACTCCTGTCAGCTGGTGAAGTTGGAGAGGAACTCTTCCTCCATCCTGCAGTCTGTAATGCACTTAAACTGAGTTAGAAATAGGAATAATGATGTGTTTTGTCTGTCTGGAGCATATAGCCTGCAGGCCTGGAGAGTCGACTGTGTTTTTGTCCTTTCCAGGTGTCAGAAACAGGGCGTTTATGTGTGTGTTTGTGTGTGCATAAAGCACACAACTGATTCAAGCTGTGTAACGCCACAAGTTAGGTAAATAAATCATAAAAACATAATTTTCCCTTTCGGATTATTTAATTTCTGCACACTCCGTGCTGTTGCAGGTTGCCGTCGTGCAAAGCATCACAGAAGCTGTCAAAAAAGACAAGGAAAGTCTCAGCTTGACTTCAGGTGTTCTACATTCTGTGTGGGTTGTCGTTTCGTGACAACATGACACGTTACACGGGATGAAACAAGAGGATGTCGTGCCTGGTGCTCATTTCTTTTGCTCCCAGCGCTTTTGTTTGTCCAGCAGGGCTGCTGATGTCACAGACAATCCCTCCACACACTGTTCAAACCCTACTCTACAACTTTATTTGGAAATCTGGTAGAAATTCCAGCATATAGGGAAGGAAAAATGCCATTTTTTTGGTGTGTTTTGTTGGGAAAAAGCATTAAAAAAAGAAAATTTAAGTCATTGGTACAGCTGTAAAAAAGAAAAGATTCTGGCACAGGAAAAACTAGGTTGTGGTCGACAATAATGAAGCGTTGCTATGGGAATCAGATGTCAGAAGAAGAAAAAAATCCTCTTAGCATCATAAAAATGCAAACCTGCCATTTTAACAGCTTGTTTATGATATAAATTTATAATAAGGGTGAGTTACAGCAAAATAAGGCTCAATTTTGTGAATCCCATTGCACCGTTTATGATTATATGAATTTTTAGTCAACACTGTTATGAGGATCAGCTTCATGTGAGCTGCGAGCATCTTGTGTTTTCAATAAAACATGAGCTCATAGTATTCTGAAAGGTATTATAATAAATTTTCACTTATTACGGCGCTTCTTGTTCTTCTTAACGTTGCAGAGTGCAGTCAAAGGACAGGCCTGCCTTTGCCTTATGGGAGTTTTGCAGAATAAGTTTAATACAAACAGACATGTTGACAGTAATATAAACACAGGCTGCTTTTTATTATTATTTTCAGCCACTATTTTCCCTTAGCTCATGTCTACATCATGTATCTGCATATATGTGTATGTATATTGTATACACTCAGGGCCAGCTAGAGCTCAAACTGCTGCAACACACACAAAAATAGGAAAGGAGAAATGTCAGTATATATTCCCCAATCGAAACTATTAGTGCTCCAGACGTTATTGAAACAAACTTCCTGGAAGATGTGACCTCTAAAGTTAGCTGCTGCTTTTAGCCTCTGTCCTTTGCTTGTATTTTTATAGACCGAATCTTCCCTTGCAGTCAAATTTAGTAGAGTGCCGTCTGGCATGAGCAGATGCATTTTAAAAACATCCTATCAGTTATTATCTTATCAAGAATACGACATATCAGTACTTTGCATTGACAAAATAAGTTCCTCTAGGTATCGTCGCTGTGTTGATGTGGATTTATGATGTCAGTTCTTCAAATATTAGCTGATTTAAACACTCATCAATAGAAGCAACCAGAGATTAGACTAGAGCCAGGTCAAAAGCTTGACTTATATTAAAAATATTAAAACAATAAAGATTTATCATTTCATAAATGAATGTATATCACACAGAGATTTTACCTGATGGACTACAGTTATAACCACTTTAGTCAAATCTGTGTGATCTCATGCAAAATGGAAGATCTTGTGTGAGTTTTACTCAGGATGTGTTGTGAATGATTTTCAGCCTCTACCACATGAAATGTTAGCTCAACCTCAGTAAAGCTGACTGAGTTAAACCATGGGTGTGTTTAGCTGTGGTAGCCACTTTGAATCAAGTCAGCACCAACAGCTTAACTCTTTAAAGATGACTCTCAGCCTCAACACCAAAGTTTGAAAACTGACTGACTTGTAGCCCTTTCTGTGTTTTTTAAGATCTAACAAAAACTTTCTGGGAGTTTTGATTCAATCTGAAGTTAGTTATTCTGTAACAGGCAAACAGGGTTGACTCCAACAGTTAATTGCAAGGTTTTAAGCAAAGATCTCGCACAAACTGTGCTTAGTATTGTGAAAGACTCTTATTTACTATGACACTCAGTTGATGTCTGTAAAGATATGACTATTTTGCGTTTTCTATGGTTGATTGAATGGCAGCCATCTTGAAATGGGTTCTACAGTTGATGGTAAAATTTAAGATACATTGTAAGTTTTGCACCATAGTGCTCTACATGTGTTGGGGATGACCAACAAGTCGTTTTTGTGTTCTCTAAGGTCCATTGAAGACTTTCTGTAAATTTGATCAAAATCCACCCATGACATATTCTTTTAAAGGCTCACTTGGCAGTTTTGGCTTGTTTTTAGCACCCCCTAGCGTCTGTTTTCACTGTGGGAAAAACAACTTGTTTCCCCCTCCCATCCCGCTGTGTGTTTTCAAACCAGCTGACCACAGAAGCGAATAGTCCGCCATGATGAACACGATACAATAGATCTCTTAGCTCATGATGTCTGTGTCTTCAGCTGGTGGTTCTGAGGTGGAAACATGGATTGCTGTAAAGCGTTACTGCTTCTCGGGAGAAACTTTGTGAGACTTCAGGGCACCGGACCGGAGACTCTGAAGTTGCAAGTGTGGTATTCTAGACACAAGCAGCAGATGAGGCTGAGTGACTTTTCATCACTAAAACTCATCTAGCTTTACTAGCAGTGTGCCTTTAACAAACTCCAAAAAGAAGGTGTTGGTTGATTCGAAAAGTTGATGGTAAAGTTTAAGTAAAGATTTTAAAAAACCAGTTAGGGCTCGAAGTTAGTGACTCTCACCTAATACACCATATAGCTCCATATCTGTACAACTGAGAGAGCTGTAGCAAATTTTATGTTTGCAAATGCTGATTAGATAACTAAATCCACTTCAACATTTACCACCAGAGTTTTAGACAAAGATCTTGAGGAATGTTTAGCTCTTCAAATATGTGTTGTGGATGACTCTCAGCTGCTACGACTCCTGATTTTAGCTCAATGTGTGTCAGATTAACTGAGTTGTGGGTACTACAGACAAACATGCAGACTAAATTATTATTTCAAAGCCTTTTAGGGATGGGTGATAAAAATGAGAACGTTTTAAAAATCAGAAGCAATTCAAATCCATAAAGTTCCAACATGAAGTTTTAACATTCGCAAACTGGATCTGAAAATCTGACATTGGTCGAGTTATTTCCATTCCACAAATGTAGAAATTTTCTTGAGTTGTGTTCTTGGACTGAAGTAGTTTTCAGATGACTCTCAGGTTGATTGGATCACCTCATCAAAGGCTGCTTCATGTAAGTCTAATTGCAGCCTTTGTTCGTTCTAATAAATACGTCTGTAGCGCCACTTTCCACTGGAACAAATTGCACAGTAATGGAGGCAGAACGTGGCAGCAAAACGAAGTGAAGTCAGACTGTTAATCTGAGCAAAAAACAAGCTTTTTAAGAGTCAAATAGGAGCAACGCGTGGCGTTCTAAAGCACCGGAAAAAACAGTGAAAAGCAGGCAGTCCAACGCTGACGACAGAATCAAAAGATCAACGCATCAATCTTTGTTCTTTGGGGTTTAGAAAAGAAAACTTCATCAGAGACACACATAACGGGCTAAATAAAGAACACAAGACTCCAATCAGCAAAAGGTCTTGTCAAAAGAAAGCTGTCTAATAGCGATCTCAGAGGATGAGTTGCATTTTTAATCTACTTCTCAGGAGACGAGGCAAAGCCAAATGCCTGAGGGAGGACTGAGACGCATCGGCATTTCACAAGACATGACTGAATAAAAGTCCTATAGTAGCCATAAATAAATAAAACCGTTTATAGAAGAAGTGAAAACAGGAAGAGAAACAGGAGAAATAATTACTCTCCACTACAACAAACCACAGTGATACGTGGTTTTAGGAATTTCTAGTCAGGGAAAAAAATATTTGAACACCTGCTGAAAGAAAGAAAAAAATAATCAGTCTATAAATTCATAATTTGAACAGAGAATTTGAATATATTTTAAAATGCATTTTTATAAATGAAATAAGAATTTCATCCTTTGTAAAACGAGCTTTGGTAGTTGGTGGTAAAGCCTTTGTTGGCGATCACAGAGGACAGACATGTCTAGTTGACCACAGGCTTTGCTCTCGTCTCAGGGGGGATTTTATCCCACTCCTCTTCGCAGATCTTCAAGTCATTTCTGTTTCATGGCTGTTTGGCAGCTCGAGCCTTCAGCTCCCTCCACAGATTTTCTATGGGATTAAAGTCTGGGGACTGACTAGGCCACTCCGAGACCTTAATGCTTCTTCTTGAGCCAGTCCCTTGTTATCTTGGCCGTGGTTTTGGATCATTGTCATGCTGAAACCCACCTACCACCCACTTCAACGCCCTGGCTGAAGGAAGGAAGTTCTCAGTCAAGATTCATGGCTCCATCCATCCTCCCTCTGATGTGGTGCTGTTGTCCTGTCCGCTTGACAGAAGAATACCTACAGTATAGTGCATAATGTTTCCACCTCCATGTTTAATGGTGGGGTCAGGTCCTACTCCACCAAACAGCCAGTTGAGTTGATGCCAAAGTACTTGAGTCTGGTCTCATCTGACCCTAACCCTGTCACCCAGTCCTCTAAATCCTTCAGATGTTCAGTGGTAACCCCTAACAGGACTCTACATGTGCTTTCTGAGCAGGGGGACCTTCCTGGTGCAGGATTTCAGTCCTTGATGGTGTAGTGTGCTGCGAACTGTTTTCTTGGTGACTACGGTCTCAGCTACCTTGAGATCATTGACACGTTTCTCTCTAGTAGTTCTGGGCTCGTTCCACATCATTCTCATTATCATCGAAACTCCAGATCGAGGGAGGCAGTAATTGTATGGTTCCATTTGTGAATAATCACACAAACTGTTGTCACCTTCTCACCCAGCTGCTTGGCAGTGGTCGTATCACCCATGTAGGTCCACAGTCTTGTCTCTGACGTCCTTGGAGAGCTTTTTGTTCTTGGCCATGTTTGGGAGTTTGGGATCTGGATAGATTGATTTCTTCTAGACTGATCATTTATTGTTAGTGAGCAAACTCAGCAAGGGTGCAAATAACTTTTCCTCTGACTGTAACTGTAAAACTGGACATGTGGATCAAATCACTCTCCGTCCTGACTGATGAGGATTAAAACTCCATTTCTCATGGCGTGAACTACCTTCTGGTTTCCTCTGCAGTGGGGTAATGACAGCGAACACACCTCAGAGATGTGGAAAGACTGCCAAAAGAGCAAAGAAGACCAAAAAGTTCTGTCACTGTGACAGATTCAGCTCAGCTAACGGGGTTACCTGAAACCTGAAGCCAAAGATCCCTGAAACGTCAAGTCAGACACTCAAATAGAAACAAAGGAGGGGGAAATATGTCAGACTTTTCAAGATATATTTGTCTTTGCAAGATTTTACAAAAAAAATGATTGCAGAGTCGCAAAGGTCGTCAGATAATCCATATTTTCTTTGCAAACCCAGTGTTTTAGAGCACGATCAAACATATAATTATATATCATTGTGTATATTTACACATCTGATACACACTGCTCTGCTGTAGTTTGTATCTCACACCAGTCTCTGCAGAATGTCGTTTTCTGCTCTCACATGATTAAACAGAGTTTGGTTTAGACAAAAGGAAGGGTTTGTTGACTGGAAATCCTCCCAAAGCTGGTATTGATCCCAAATCAGTGGAAAACAGGTGTTTGGCTCTCGATCAAAACCCGAAGCAGCATCAGTTACAGGAGAAATGCAGCATTAAATCTAAGCAGATTATTGACGTAATTCGGTGGGTATTATGAATCTGTGTCAAAATTGTATTTTACAGTATTGAAATTATACATACTTCCAGCACTCAGCTAATTCAATTCTGAAGATAAAAAAAGTAAAAATGTCTCCTGGCGCTCCTGGAAAAATGATGAACAGAGATAAAAAGAATCAAATCAAATTGGTCTTCAATTCAGTCCTGACCAGCCAAAAGTGAAAGTTAATTAATTAACTTTTACTTCCTGAAGAACTGAGGCTACGGAGCCACCTGCAGCTGTTCTTATTATTTCTGAAGCACAAGAGCACTGAAGATCAGAGCAGCCCAACGATCCAAAATAAACCCTCTACAAATCAAAAATTACAACAAATTATCACAATTTTGTGGGACATAAAATGAACTATTTATAAATGCATCAACATACCATGGGTAAGTCAAGGTGATAAAACTGGTCTGAAAATCACTGGTGGTAACAAATTTACATCCTCTACAGCAGTCACAGCAGCAGCTAATCTTTATATTTTTTCATAAAATTGAAACCCAGTTAAGAATGTTGGTGACAAATTGCAAACAATATTTGCAAGAGACTTTCTAAAAGTCTCAAAACACTCACTAAAGTTCTCAGTCCCCCTGAGTAGCAGGGCCTTAGTAGCATGGTGGTGTTGGATTTTTGAACAATTCACCTGATAAATTTCCCCCAAATCAAGTCAACAACTTTAGGAGGGGTTGGCAACCAAATGGCTTTGATTGAGGCGCTGTAAGCGCTTGTGTATCACTAGCATCCGCAACTGTATGAGCGTTCCTTAGCCCACAACGGGAAGTGCCAGATTGGAATGATCCGCTCAGGTCACGGCCTGCGTGACCGGCCCATGCCGCTCTGGACTGGTCCAAAGTTACCATCGGCCTGATGGCCAATACAGCTGTTAACTCTTCATCTTCCACTATGTTTATTGGCCTGCAGTTCATCACTATCCACTTGGAAAGAACATTCGTCAGCCTGTCGGTCGCTGACTTGCTCATCCAAAGTTTTCCTCTTGAGTTTAGTTTAGTGAAGAGCTTTGCTATTGCTCACTATACTGTATTGTTAACATTTTTGCTGCTAGTGTTAGCTGTGGTTGCAAACAAATCAGTAGTGGTAGAAGCAAAAAAAAACAAAAAACCGAACAGCGCAGGGTACACGAAGACACCCAAGCAAATTTGTGTCCAATGGAAGCATTTAAGTCAAGAGTTTTTAAACGGCAAGAACGCCGACATGAAAGGGCGCACCTCACCACCTATCATAGCGGAGTGGAGTGAACTTCATTTGAGAGTTCGGTTTTGTAACAGACAGTAAACTAGGATAAAGACTCCCAGTTCATTAACCTAGATCCACCTAGATACGCATGTAAACGCACTGACTGTTTTAGATTAAATTCAATGATTCCTACCAGTCACCATGACTGAGATGAGAGTTTTTGATTTTTAATTGGTTGTGATAAAAAAAAAATCAAATCAAATCCACATTATAAATGACCAAATTCAATACGTGACTATAGGAATGGATAAACCAGAGTTAGACTGATGGTGGCACAGCCTTCGAAATGCAACCCTGAACCTGAGAGAGAAAAGAGATGGTGGAGCGTTTCAAATCAGTGCACACACACACACACACACACACACACACACACACACACACACACACACACACACACACACACACACACACACACACACACACACACACACACACACACACAAACACACACACACACACACGCACACACACACATAAAAGTATCTCAGAGGTTTACACTGCAGCTTTCCATCTTGTGGCTCAAGACATCATTTCTGTGAACAAAATTGTACAAACAGTAGAATAAAGGAATACTTTCTAAAATCAGACTGAAGGACTTTGACCAATATCAATGTCCATGAAAGAAAATGAGTCCAGTCCACTCCAGTGGGTATGAACCCTTCATCCAGAGATAAACTGTAAACAGGTGCTCAGCCTCCAATTCAGCTTTCTGATACACAGTTTGATCTCGAGTGAAAGAAAGTAAGAGAAAGGCTATAAAAACACAACATTGTGAAATAGACTGAGGCAGATGGAAAGGAGGGAAAGGTGAGCGTGCACGCCTCAGTGTTTCTATGAAGCTGAAATGAGAGAAAAAGAAAGACAGCTCGAAGGCAGTGAGGTGTATTAAAGCAATAACGACTGAGAGGATAGCACCAGGAGGAGTAAAAAAAATAATAAGTGACACTTCTATTGAGACCAACTCTTGCCTAACAATGGGTGAAAGTGTGTGTTTGTGTTTATGTTTTTTTTTTTTTTTTAACAAATCCATTATTTGTATAGCAGGAGTTTTAGAGCTCTAGATGTGCTGACGTTGCATTTATTCTGGTTTGGATTGAGGAAAAGAGAGCAGCACGGTTTACTCGCCGGTGCAGTTTAGGGCCAATTTGCTTTATTTAATAAATTCAACATTTTGCAGTTGCTCAACAAAACAAAATTTTATGTTGCAGGATAATTTTATTAATAGTTCCAATTTGGAGTCAAGGTTGAAAACAAATGCAGAGCAGAGGCTCGTGCATGGTTTTGTTGGGATGTTGGTGGCCTAATATAGTTTGAAATGATTTACTGCAGCATCTTTCCACTGCTGCAGTCAACAGCAGCAGCGCCCCAGTCTCCCATCGTCTCTCATCATTGCGGGAATGAGTGAAATTTCTTTTGCCATCAACTGTCCACATGTGGCTGAAGTATACGAGAGCTGTTTCTACAAAGGCAGGAACAGTAGGGGGAGAGGCAGAGGAAGAGCGCCCTGTGGAGTGACAGAATGAGAGAGGAAAATAAAAATGAGGGCAAACAGCAGACTCCGAAAAAGCATTTTCAAACAAAGGTGTCACACCTTCCAGAAAGTACATGGGGCGACACTAATTCAGTGTTTTCCTCATCAACACATCTGAAAAATCTACACTAATACAATCCAGTTTCCCTTCATTTATGACACTGAAATAAGAATTGGACTATAAATACTACACAGACAGGACAGACAGGTGTTAGTCAGCCATTCAAGTCTTGTTCTGGAGTGATGGTAGGATAGTGTGAGAGAAGGACCTTTGTTTGTAGTGGTGAGAAACAAGATGAGCTAAAAAGCAAAGCTTTAGATTCATTGGTCTGTCTAATTTCCGACCCTCAACAATGGTCACAAAATCAGGATCATGAGCCTAAGAACCAAATCCTCCTTCACAAGGTGATCGAGCTAAGCCTTGGAGGAAAGACAAGGAGCTCCGTCATCCAGAGCTGCAAACCTCTCATTAGAGTGCCTCCTGGTTGCACTCCTTTGGAGAATTTCCCCTCATGGATTTCTTCTGCTTTTGCTTAATTGTCACACCTAAATGTTTGAGATCAGCAAACAAGCTTCAGACAAAGATAACCTGAGTTAATACAAAATGCAGTTTTCAAACAATAATTTCTTTTATTAAAGGAAAAACAACTATCCAAACCAACCTGGCTTTTTGTGGAACAGTAATGCCCCCCCCCCCCCCCCCCCC
>SSNR01000253.1:682370-880088 GCA_006937965.1 Callopanchax toddi | reverse complement strand
CCCCCCCCCCCCCCCTGTTACATCATGAATTCATTGTGAGTAACCACATTGTTTGGAAAGCTGAGTTCAGTTCTAGACACACCCAGGTCAGACATGTAGAATTAACCTGTCTGACAACATGAAGCAGGCTAAAAGATCTCAAAAAGCAACACGTCAGGCCCTGGTCTAACAAAAGAACCTAGAACATCTAAAGCCCTGCAGGCTTGGTTAGAGATAAGGTCAGAGGTCATGATTCAGCAATAAGAGACTGGACAAAAATGGCCTCCATGGGAGAGTTCAAAGACAAAAACGTCTCCTGAACAAGAAGGCTTGTCTCACAATTGTAAAAAAAAAAAAAAAAACATATTGGTGCTCCTTTAGACTTTTGGGATAATAATCTGTCAAATGACAAGAAAAAGTACTTCTAAACTAACACTGTAATTCATAAAGTAACACTGTAATTCATAAAAACATCAGACCAACAGTCAGCATGGTGGTGGTAGTGTGACGGTCTGGAGCTGCTTTGCTGCTTCAGGTCCTGGATGACTTTCTGTTATTGATGGAACCATGAATTCAGCTGACTACCAGAAAATCCTGATGGAGAATATCTGACCTTTGACCTTAAACGGGGCGTTCATGTTGGAAAACTATCCTGAACTGAAACAATTTTATAAAGAAGAGTGGGGGCGAAATTCCTCTAGTGATGAGAGAAACTAGTTATTACAAACAAATCAGAGTCCTGTGCTTTAAACGCATATAAAACATGGCTGCAACCATTGGTTCTGTAAAGCTAAACTGTTGTGAAGATGACCCAATGAGTGGGCTCACTACTGGTGTCTGATCTGAGACAGTAACAACGTTTGCTATCTATATTCAGCTTCATAACTCTTTCTAACCCTAAAATAGAGATCTTTATTCTGCACTAAAACGGGAGAATATGAGTCCAAAGCAAACCTACAGCCTTGGGAACAGCTCATAGAAATGTTGTCCTTCAGGTAATAAAAGTAGAGCTCTTTCATCCTTCTCTTTCAGGTTGGTTTTAGCTAAAAAAAAATGTGTTTTTTTATAGAGGAAAAAAATCTGAAAATGTGTTTCATCTGTGCTGCATAACAAAGAGTCACATGCACTAGCATGCATGAACAGCCGGCTGCCACAATACAGAACAAACGTTTAATCAACCTAATCAGATGGATTGGTAGGGCTGTCACGGCGCCTCCACATAGCAGATAGTTGGTTTAAATGAAAAAAGAGAAGTCAGTTGTTTTAGGGTTGGATTCTTAAAGTCACTCTTTCACAGCTTCACTTTCTAAATATGCAAAGTTTAATAAGTACTTTATATATTTAGGTTTAAACCCAATATATGTTTGAGGACAAACTTTATCAGCAGGACAAAACAACAGTGGGGTAATCAAAAACAGTCTAACAGGACAAACAAATAAATAACCATGATAGAACACGGTGTCCATATTTGTATTTGTATGCATTTCTTTGTGTGCGTGTGTGGTTTTTTGCTTTGTATTGTAACAAAATTGGGGGACAGGACAAGAGCTAGAGCAGGTGGTTGATGGGGAGGCCACAGTTCAGCCGCCCCGCTCATCACACCTCCACCCCACTCCCAATCTCAGTCCCCCAAATCCTGCATGGGAATGAAGCATGGGAGACAACGCCTTGAATCGAGGGCCAGATTCCTGACTGGCCTCTCATCTTGCATTTGCCCCTACCCCTCAGCAGCTGGGACCTGGAGACACCCCCCTAGACCCCCTAGCCATCCCAGGTAGCCCAGGCATGGACAGGCACCCCTAGAAGGCACAGACCAGTGGGCAAAGCAAAATGCAGGGAGCAAGCAACCAGCTGCAGGCCCAGACCTGGACACCTCAGACCCACCCAGTTGGGCTGGCAGTAGCTCAGTAGATAGAGCATTTGTTTTTTTAACTGTGGAATTGCCAGTTCAAATCCCATTCCGGTTGTGTCACTTTGTCATTGTGTCCTTCTGCAAGACACATCAACCACCCTGCCTGCTGCTGGTGGTTGGAGGGTCTGGTAGGGCCTGTGTGGTCACTTCACTTATGTAGCTACAATGTAGCTCACTGCTACCAGCGTGTGAAGGACTGTAATGTAAAGCACTTTGTAGTCCGTGACTTAGAAGAGTGCTATACAAATGTGGGACATTTACATGTGGGACACCCACACTCCTGAGACTGGTCCACCTTAAAAGAGGACCCACCACCAACCCCTGGCCACCGAGCCCCAGAGAGGACCAAGGGCCCATCGCCACCATCACACAAAGAAGGTCTCAGAGTATAACTGAGGGTAGCCGCCCATCCCACTGTAGAAGGGTGGTGACCCAGCAGCCAGTCACCCGCATCAACTCCGCCAGGCCCCAACTCACCGAGGTCACCTGGTCCCTCCGCACCTGCAACCCCAGACCCAAAGCAACCCAAGCCCAGGCCTGTGACAGTGCAGCACACTCTGATTGTGTTAGAATATATTTTAGATTTAGTTATACTGCACATTAAATTTCATATTCAACGCCACCCTTTGATTAGCAAATTAATCATTTTAATATCAACAGTGAAAGTGTGATGCTACAGGCAGGAAACTGTGAGCTGAAAGTGAAGATGTAATCGGATCTATTAAATGATGCAACAATAAACAAGTGCTTCTGTGAAAAAAGGACATCTGGCTGGAAGCATATGTTGCTCCAAAAGCTGCATATTGTCCACCATTACTGGAGTCTTCACAGATGTCTAAGTTACTCATGCCACGTGCACCAGTGCACCGTAACATCACAGATGCTGGCTTTGAAACGATGCGATGATACAGTAACAAGCCGTATGTTGCCTCTCCTCCTTAACCCGAAGGACACAGCGTCTATGACTCGAAAAACAAATTTCAATTTCTGATACATCAGACCACAGGGCAGCTTTCCATTTTTGACTCAGACCATCAAAAATGAGTTCCAGCCCCTCGGAGGCAGCAGTGTTTCGGCATCTTGTTTTCTTTTCTCTGTTTTTGTGCACAAGAGAGTTTTAACTTGTAATGGTGGGCCGTGTTCGTCAGCGATGGCTTTTAGAATTGCTCCAGAACCTCATGCAGTGATTTTCCACTGCAGAATCATGTCTGTTTTTGAAAATTACAGCCATTCAAGGTCGGTGTGCAGCTTTGTTCCCGTCATGCAGAGATTTCTCTGGGCTCTCTGCGTATAATAATGACACTACGTAATACGGTGGTCAGTGAAATCACAAGCATTATTCTTACATTGCTGCTTTATTTGGAGGAGCACATCGCAGACTGGTGCACGGCTCCTCGTCCCTTTTTCTAAAAGACTTAAATTTTAGGAGGAAGGTGCAAAACAGTTTTTTTTAATCCACTAGAGCATAATCATTTGTTTTTAATATTGGTAAGTTCAACTTGCTGTATATTGATTTATTTCCCTAATAGTAGATTTATTGTTTTCTTGTCTTTGATAGAAAATAGATGTTGTTGAAATCACAGTGGTTTTCAGGGAAAAAAATTCTTCAAGCTTTCTGAAACGTTTACTTTTACTATTACTTTTATCATTTGTGAAGCTACTTAATGTTGACCGCTGAATCATTTGGACATAAATAAAGACAAATCATCTCAATGGATGAATCTCTGTTGTGTTGACGAAATACAAAAAACTTGAAGAATGAGTTTAAATGGGATCTTCAGGCATTTTGCTACAAGCATTCTGCCACAAAGACACAATTTGTTTAGTAGAAGTTATGAAAAATACCACAGATAACACAATTTCATCCATAAACTAACATTCATCACCAGCAAGATAATTCTAAAAGATGAAAAAGGAAGAGGAATCACCTAGATCTTTTTCAGGCTCCTATTTCTTAAAGAAGCAACTTTTAGACTCTCTTCGTCTGCTGTAGATTTTTTTATAGGCCATTTATTATTTGTTGACTTTTCTAATCTTTTACTGAATGGTCAAAGATCAGACAGACCATGAATAAAAGCGTGCTTCAGAAATACCTTCTGAAATATAGATTTTTAAAAGACAATAAGAAAATGTGTCTCCATCTAAAGAAAGTCTGAAGTGATGTGAGGAAGTTTAAAATCTGTTCTCACTTTATTCATTCATCAGTTTAATTTTCATGTTGTCTTCTGCTAAAACCACTGTTTGGGTTGATTTCTTTATTAAAGGGAAAATGTATCCAAACCAACCTGGCCCTGTGTGAAAAAGTACTTGACCCCTAAACTTAACTGGTTGTCACGTCACTGTGGAGGAATTTTAACCAGCTCTGCTTCTATTATTGGAGGGTTTTCCCAGAATAAATAAGGTCAAAGGTCAGTTCTCCTTCAGGATTTTCTGGTAGAGAGCAGAGTTCATGGTTCCATCAATTACAGGGAGTCATCCAGGTCCTGTAGCAGCAGACCATCACACTAGCACCACCATGTCTGACTGTGGGGATGATGATGTCATGAGACACACACACACTTAGTGTGTCCTAGGGATCATCGGGATTTTGGGGGTAAATTTGGCAAAGGTCTCCTTCTCGTTGTTGAGTCATGACTTCTGAACCAAGCACGACCAGCAGCGCTTTAGATGAATTCATTTGTTGTTAAATCTCTTTAAAATGATGCTGAGATCTTTTAGTTGACCTCATGCTGTCAGACAGCTTCTATTGAAGTGATGTATTAATGCAGTAATCAGGCCTGCTTGTGTCCAGTGGTTTACACACACAGTGGTGATTTGATTATTTTAATCACCTTGCTGTATAGCTGTTTGGTCCAACTCTCAATGTGCTTTATTTAAAAAACGACATTGACATTAAATAAAAAATCGGTTTGCATTGGTTATGCTTTATAGCATCATTTGAAAACTGCCTTTTGGGTCGACTCAGGGTCCCTCTGTCTGATGCTGAAAACTCTTCGCTGGTCTGAAACATTTATAAGGCTGGTTAAGACGTTTT
Source organism: Callopanchax toddi (assembly GCA_006937965.1). Classification (NCBI taxonomy): domain Eukaryota; kingdom Metazoa; phylum Chordata; class Actinopteri; order Cyprinodontiformes; family Nothobranchiidae; genus Callopanchax; species Callopanchax toddi. The sequence goes on along the minus strand of SSNR01000253.1, from coordinate 875,163 downwards.
CACAGCACTGCTCTGCATGTTGATCCAAAAATGTAAAGAATGTTATCTAAGCCTGCAGAGAAAGTGTCAAAAAGATTTGTCAACCGCTTTGCCTAAACACTATAATTGGAAAAATGATTACCAGAGGAATCAATACCCCTAAACCCCAGGTCATTAAAACACTCTGACACATGGAATGTTTAATTCCACCATTCTTTTATATTTCACTGAAGATGTAATCAAGCTGTCAAATTAAATCTTTGATATTTGCAAGTGAATCGTTGGAGAAGACTTGGTAGCTCGAAGAGGGATTCTGGCCCGGCAGCAGCAGCACTTAGTCACATAACAAGTGCCTGGTGAACTGTGAACACTCGTGGCCGCTGGGTTGTGTTTGCTATTGTGGCCCCCTGATCCCACCGTCCCCGCGTTGTTAATGATAATGTCAGCAGTGATGGGTGTGCGAGGTGTGGTGTGTTTGCTGAGTATCCAAGCTTCTGTGTGTGTGTGTGTGTGTGTGTGTGTGTGTGTGTGTGTGCATGAGATCCGTGTGTGTGTGTGTGTGAGGAGAAGTGACCCAGTGGCGTCCCTACTGGTCCGGAGCAGGGATAACACCCTCTGGAGGCGACGCTCATTAATCATCCCATTCAAACACACAAAACGCAATCCATCCTCCCATCTTCTCCTCCTCCTGCTCCTCCTTCCCTCGCCTCCTCTTTCTTCTCCACTCAGCAACACCAACACCCTGTAATGGGGTCAGCGCACCCATTTAACAGAGACAGACAGAGTAGAGAGAAGGGGAAGGAGCGGGGGAGAGATGGGGGGGAAAGGGGGAAGGAAAATGAAGTAAGATTAAATAAGAAGTAACAAAGGAGGAAGGACAGTGAGGGTGGAGGAAATAATATCAAAAGGGGGAGAAAGGAGGGGAGCTGGAAGGAAATAATTAAAGAGGGAGGTGTTTGGAGGTATGAGCGATTAGGAGAAGAGGAAGATGTAATAACACGCAGGAGAAAGCGGGGGTTAACCTAATGTGCTGAAAATCAGGGAAGGTTTCCCCCCTTATTAATGCAAGAGAAACACCACATCACGTTCCCTGGAACTGTGGAGAGGAATCTTTGGGAATATGTGGGGATCCGCCACTAATTACGTGACTCAAAGTGTGTGATTCACTCTCAAGCTGGAGGACAAGCATGTGTACACAAACCAGCACGCAGAGATGCACAAAAGCTGGGCCAACACACACACACACGCGCGCGACTGTGAACGGTGCCATGGGGACCTCAGCAGAACTAGGTCCCTCCTCCTGCTGCATTATTCTCTTTGGAATCTTGTTTTTTATTTCCCGGGTCGAAGCTGTGGCACATCTCCCCCTGGTTATCCAGCGTCGTGAACACAACTCATCAATGTCCCACAACCACTTTCGAGAAAACAGCCTCTGACAGCTGCCCTGAACCAAATGAGAAACGTCTCAGCCTGGTGAGAGTGTTGCTTTCTTTAGCTGCGTCTGTCCTGGAAATGAGCTGCGTGTTGAGGACAAAGGCCTTACCCGGTCCCTTTTGTACTTAAAATACATTTTTTTGGCGGGAAAAAAACGTCTATTCTATCAAGGAGAATCCCTTTTATGCTAGCCAGTTAGCAGAGATTAGCTTGAATCGCAGGAAATAGCTCACGGGACCAACAGCTCTCTAATACCTCTATATGGTTCAAACAGGGAGGAAAGCCTTGCCGAGAAAGGCTGGTGAGCTATTAGAGAAAGTGACAAGGGAGGCATCCGAAGGAACTGTATGAGGTGGAAGGGACAGATGCATGTCACTGCACCGATAACGGTTTGAAATTATTACGGCTCGGCTTGCTGATTTGGCCCGCTTATCAACACTGCGAGCAGCTGGAACGGAAGCAGGGGCTGTGACACGCAGCTCGCAGCAGCAGCAGTCGAGGTAGCCTACTTTGAAACCTTTGTGTGGCGCCCACTTGACGCTGTTTTATCAGAAATAGCCCCACTTCAGAGCTCGGATCAATCTGATGCATGCTTCTGCAGATCTGTTAAGACTTAAATGTCAGAAATAAGTTGTTAAATATAAATACAGCAGATTCAGCAGATCAAATGTTCTGTGTGTGTTGTCTCTGCTGAAAGCTGCAGGCTACTGGAGCCCAGCCCAGTCACCACTGGGTGAAAGGTGGGGTTACAATCTGTACAAACCACCGGTCCAACAGAAACAAGCAGTCTGCTTTCATAGATTAATAGGCCCAATTCACAACCACCAACACATTCTCTATGTATGTTGTAGGAAAACAGCTGAGGATTAATCCAGAAACTCTACTGCTGTGATGCAAAAGGACCATTTATGAATCGTTGTCATTCTATTGACAAGAATACATTTATAAAGGGACAAGATCATTTCTCAGCCACGTCACTTTATTTTTATTTTTCAGTGTTATGAGAATTTAGCTCACTGGCTGTTAGCAACTAGTTGGAGGTACACATCTGTGAGAAAGTACACGTTTCTGTTGGAATCCCATTAAATTGGTAATGCATAAAACAGGTTTTATGTAGTAAGGTCATGTGGGACATACACACATCAAAAGTTGAGAACAAATGGCAACAGTTTTTCAAATTTTCTCACAACTTAACTGCCTTAATTATGTCTCAGTTTGTTTGCAACTGCAGTCCTTAGATTGTAGCTTAGCTCCTCCATCAGAGTTTAGAAATCAACATCGCAGGTTTTTGAGGAAAGAGCTAATCCTGTTAAAGAAGTAAGGCTCTTACAAATAATAATTTGATACAGTTGCCATCATAAAGCTAAATATGTGCAAATTGTTCACAATTATCTTGATTTATTATGCAATTTGGTCTCCAACACTTCCAAAGCTGGCTAACATATTTGTACTGTCCAATATACTGAAACTAAATCAGGATAGAAGAATGGATTGCATATTGTTGGTTGGGAGGGAGGTCCTGCCTAAAGTGGAGGAGTTTATTCATGAGTGATGCTAACCCAATCTGTTGTGGTGAAGAAGTAGCTAAGCTTTGATTTGCCAGTTGATTTACAGTCATGAGTTAGACGTTAAAGGATAAAATCACAAAGCTACCAAAATAAGTTTCCTCTGCAGGGTGTCCAGGTTGTACCTTAGAGATAGGATAAGGAGCTTGGACATCCAGGAGGGAGCTGCTCCTCCACGTTGAGAAGAACCAGCTGAAATGGTTCGGGCATCTGGTCAGACGCCTCCTGGAGGAGGTGTTTCAGGGATGTCCATCCAGGAGGAGACCCTGGGGCAGAGCCAGGATGTGTTAATAGATGTCTAGGCTGGCCTGGTAATGCTTTGGGAGAAACTCGTGGATGCAGCTGGGTAGAGGGCAGTCCAGACTTCCTTTGTAGGGCTGCTGCCCTCACAACCCAAACCCAAACACATCAAAACAAAATTAAGAAAGGTCCAAAACTCCTCAACAACTCTATTTTGAGAGGAGGTTTACCACATACACTTTTTGAACATGTCCAAAGTGTCAGTGACACAATCTCTTTCTCCTGCAACTCATAGGAAGAAAGCACAGGACCTCCACAGAGACTCTGAGAATATTTTGAAACTATTCATGAACTTAGTTTAGAACTTGTCATCACCTGTCACAGCCCAGAGAGACACCGACTTAAGCAGAATGTGAAATATTTTCCCTTCTTGCTTGTTGGAAGAAAACTCAACAAACCAGGATCTCATTTGTTTCAAACTCAGCTGCTTTAGCATTCAGAGAGATCCAAACAAGGAAAACAAAATTTGTGTTGTTTTTCCATAAATAAGCAATGCCTTCCTTGATAGCATGCCTAAATAGTATCAATGATGTCATAGCAGATATATGTTGAAATCAGATTTCCTTAAATCAGCAAAATGTTGACATTTGAGCAAAGACAAAAAAACCCCACACTCTCCTTTTAGTGCCGATTTTCACTTTGCTTAGTTTTTAATAAGCTCTAACCAAGAGGTAGTGACAGTGTTTCTGGGTGTTATTTGCATGATACTGTCAAATACTTCATTTGTGTTTAATTTGTCCAGCGATGAACGTTTTTCACTGATACAAAAATGTTAAAGAGCCCCTGAAATTTCTGCCACAGAGCCCTGTCTGTCCTTACTGCAGCGCTTTCAAACAGCCTGAGTCTCATGGCCACTCAAAATCGGTTTACGGCCATGTAGCGTGTGTTCATGAAGTTCTCCACATTCCCTGAATGCCATAATGATATTATGTACCATGGCTGATGAAATCTTCAAATTCTTAACAACTTTACACCGAGAAAACATTTCTCTTGTTAAACTGATGTCGTTTAAGGTTGTACCCACAAGGTAGCACATCGAATTCTTTTCAAATCCTTGTGCAGCGTCCAAGCTGATTTCCTCCAGTCCCTGAGCCGAGCAGAGCTAACATTACATGCAGTAAGAGTGGTATCTGTCTCCTCAGCAATTCCTCGCCACAGAGCGAATAAGTGTATTTCTCAAAAGTTCTGTTCTTTTTCAGCAGGCTAAAGAAAAGATCACTGCTGCTTCTTGTAATGGTAGTGATTTCTCCCAACTGAGTGCGGGAGAGGTCTGAGCATTTGGTGTCGGCACAGAAATCTCTGTCTGCCAGAGACGAAGAAGCTAATTTATATAAGAATGGGATGGAGATTAAGACCTCTAAGGGTATTATGGATTTGGGGAATTAAACATAATGGATTTCATGTAGGGCTTTATTTTACGATTCTCCCGTTTAGAGAGAGGTACGTCGTCTGGAGAGCAGATCTGATTCCTTCCACGACTGCAGCACTGGCACATGGACTACTGGGTCTGACTGAGTGCACGCACGCACACACACACACACATTAGCCATGACTATATTCACACAAACATTCAGCTACCAGGAATAAAAATGTAGCTCCAAAAACTGTGAACTAAGGTACATTTTGTCATCCTCATTAGTTTATTTATGAGATACAACTTTGTATCTCTGTTTTTGAAACCACAAAAAAAAAGCGCACAAATCTGCTGCACAATACAGAAATCGTTGAACAAATCAGACGACGCTCCCTGAGAAACATTTCCCAGGCTGTTGTTTTTAAACACACAGAACGGTCGGATTAAGCACGGCTCGTTTAATAGATCGTATAAACTTGCCAATTTCCTAATATCTCTGGCTTCAACTTGAAATAAATTAACTTCAGGCTAATTTGAATGCAGCTGAAGCTTATAAATGTTACTATAAAACATTTAATGTTACGATTAAATAGTGCTTTGGGGCGTATTAAAATTGCAGTGACACATTTATGTGTAATCCATACTAATAACTGGGTTCACTTCGCACACATTTACACAAAAAATACACACTTTAAATATGTGGTGGAATATTCATATTTCATGTATTCGGGGAATGGCTGATTAGAAAAACTCTTATCGGTTTGTTTTGACTGATTTGAATAATCCAGATTGTTGCGTTTTATCATTAAATTTAAAGATTTATTGATTTTCTTTCTTTTTTTGGCCACAAGGGGGCAGAGTAGCAACAATGTGCACTGACATATAAAGTACAGGACTCACTCATTCACATCACACATTTAATCAATTGTTAACATTATCGACTGGTGGGGTCATAAACACTGTATGTGAGGACTAAAGCTTGCTTCATAACTCTTGATGAAGTCAATAATTCCAATCCGTTCATTTGTTGCATCATTACGACGAACAGGTTGATAAAATAGCAGCAGCCTTCACAATTAAACTGCTACACTGTTGCTCTGAATACCTTTGAATAATATGTTTCTGTTTACATATTCAAGGGTAAGAGGACTGAAGAGTTTGACATTAAATAATTGAGTTTAGAGAATCACAATATCCTCTTAGTATGCAGACTCTCGCTAACGATATCCTTTGTCAACCTCTCTGCTGTCGAACTATAAAAGCAAATCCCCAAATACCAGTGCAAAAGAGCAGAGTAAATCAAGAGGGGGTTGAATTTAACACGGTGCAGGTATTTGACACTAATTCACAAAATGCACATAAAGAATAAATAAATATTTCACCCTATTATTGGTTTCTTCTGTTTTTGCTTTTTTTTTTTTGTCACTGAAATGTTTTGGATCAGAAAACAAATTTCAGTATCAGATAAAGATAACATCGTCAGCACACAAAGACTCGTTTCACGTTTCCTAAAGACATCCTGATGCTCCTCTAGACTTCTTGAAAAATGTTCTGTGGACCGATGAGGGAACTTTTGGAAAGTTGTGTGTCGTTACCTCTGGAATAAAACTCACTCTATTTCAGAAAAACAACATCAACGGTCAGACACGGTGGTGGTAGTGTGATGGTCTGAGGCTGCTCACTGTAACTGATGGAACCATGAATTCTGCTGTCTACCAGGAAATCCTGAAGGAGAAAGTCTGACCTTTGACCTTAAACAGGCCATTCATGATAGAAAACCCTCCACAGAGGCTGGGTTAAAACAACTCCTCCGCCGAGATGTAATATCACAAAGACTTGATTATAGTTGTTTGAAAAACTCTATTTTGTATTTTCTCAGGTTATCCTTGTCTGATTTGACACATTTATTCAGCTGATCTGAATCATTTATATGGGGGGGGAATAGAAATCAGAAAAGTCTCTTTCCACAGCCCTGCAGGTAAGCATAAAGGAAACCAGAACGTCTAAAATCTGCATTGTGGTTGGTTGGATTTAGACACTCGGTGCCATAACTGCAGTGATGAAAAAAAAAAAAAAACAGTCCAAGATGCTGCTCTGTGCACAGGGTGCATAAATCACTGTTACGGCCCTGCACTCAGACACATAAACACAACCATATTCCCAGTTTCACAGCAGCACTTGGAGGGAGAGAAGATATTCTGGGTTATCTCTGTGAACGGGTGCCTTCCCCTGGCTCGCACTCCACTCGCCTTCCCCGCCAGATAAACATGTTGTTCCAAACACTGGTTCTACACACGGCAACAGGCGGAGATTAAGAGCGACTTAAGTTTATCATAAATGAAGTGCAAAGTCGACAGTTGTGTGGCCCGCTGCCTCTCAATACTGAAACCACCAGCTGTGGTATTTAGGAAGTGATGGGAGAGCTGCGCTGCAGACGCCACCAGGCATTCCAGAGCTGAGGTGGGCTGTAATCCTCCGCTCCTGGCTCGCTCTCGACAGAAAGGGAAAACAGCAGGGAGACACATTCACAAATCAGAATTTGTGGCATCCTCAAAACTGCTTCAGAGAGACACTGGCTCTTCAGTACGGTTCAATTTCTTCATGTCTCAATCCGGCAAATAACTAGTCAGTTTCGAGATAATGGGAAATTAGCTTAAAGAATCAATGAAAGCAATATGTGAGTGAAAGCCAAATACAAGGTTCTGGCATCAAACTGTTGTTGGGTAATTTACAAATCTTTTTTGGTGTTTGTTTCAGGAATGCATGATCAGCGTGTCAGTTTCTTTTTTATTTTCTTTTTTAGTGCAAGCATTTCCCAAATGTTGCACCAAAAAGCCCTGTAGGTAGAGTGTTTGATGCCGGAAATGTAACCAATTGGGAGTGAAAATCCAAACACAGAGGAGGGTTCGTCATTTCTTTTTAAAGAATTTTTAGTGCTTGATTCTTAAGGGTGAAAGACAGGCAATAATGTTTTTGCCCGAGTGTGTATGTGGGTGTGAGTGTGTGTGTGTGTTTTGTTATGAAAAAAAAAAATCATAAACCTAACAGATTTTAATTAAACTAAAAGAGAAGTCATTAGATGGACATCCACAACTGGTTAACTTTTGGGATAAACCTATTCAAGATGGCTGCCACAGCTAATCAACATTAATGAACACAAAAATAGCTATAAATTATACAGAAGTTTAGTTCAAATTTGGTGTCATAACCTTACAACATGTTCTCAGCTCAAACAAGATCTGTGTTTAAAACTTAGCCATCGACTACTGAAGTCAACCCCGTCAGCAAAATATCTCACAAACCACTAGATGGGTTGTAATGAAACTATCAGTGATTAATCATCAGACTACAACTGAATATATTTTGGAGTCAATCTTATTTAAGATACCAGTAAACAAATCAAAATAGCTAAAATCTCAGTCAGTTTTCAGATGTTGATGTAGCAGCGGAGAGTTCGCCTCAGCAGACACTCTGAAGGCTAACTGGTCGTTCAGAAACTTTGTATAGATCTTTGGCATTACCTGTAGATCTAGAACTGATTAACATTTGAAATCAACCCAATTCAAGATGGCTGCCACAGCCAACTGTTTTTAACCAACATAAAACATAAAAATGGCTGTGACTACAATTTGGCGCCATAGTAGCTGATAGCTATCCTCAACACATACTTATTTACATATTATTATTATTTACATACATATTTAGCCCTAAACATGTTTAGGGATAAATTCTTAAGTGTAAATCATGCATGATTTACACTTAAGAATTTAGCTGTTGGGGTCAACTCTGTTTGTCTATTAGCAAAATACCTCATTAAGCACTGGACATGCATTAATGAAACCTTCAAATAGTAGCTAATCTTTAGATGTACATCTACAGGGGAATTACTTCCACCCTATTCAAGATGGCTGACACAGCTAAACAACATCTGTCAACAAAAATGTCAATAACTCAATTATTGTTATGGACTTTAAGCTAAAATTCAACGTGGCATTCCTTTAATGCATGAGATTCTGCGTCACACTATTTTCTTGTTTTGACCAAAACAGCTATGATTCCACCATCTGTCAACATAAGATGATCTTAGTTTAAAACGTTTGACATGAAACGCAGCAGGTGACGCGCATTCCTTCAACACATGCTAGGTCTTTAATTCATGCTGTCTTCTTCTGAACTTACATGAACAAAACTCACATCAGCAAAGGACACAAAATATCCACACACACTTCGACGATGAGTCTGTAAAGCTCGTGTGATGTTTTCCACGTCAACCAGGACGGTCCCTGCCATCTTAGTGTCTTCACACCAGCTTATTGCAGCAGCAGATTGACACCATAACAGACACATATCAGCTTACTATAATAACACCTAGCCAACATGCCAAGTAATCCGCCATTTTGCTTCACAGCTCCGTAAATAAGTATTGTCATGCGGCAGCGGAAGGCACAGAAATCTTCATCTTTTAGCCGTATCTGTTTGGCAGACACTAAATTGAGCTTCAAGTCATGCGGGTGACGTCGCGTGTCTGAGAGCAGACATAAATGTACAGAGCCTATTCACACTCCAAGTACCTCGGCTTGCACACAAAATGAACAAGTCCTCCAGCAGCCTTAAGCCTGGAAACACCCGCTCGCTGATCTTTCTCACCTTCTTTTCATCTTCCCCCATCCTCCCTCAAATCTCCCCCTGTCCTCTTTTAGTCCCTCCTTCTCTCCCTACTTTCTCATCATTTTTCTTCCTCCTCTCTCCTTCCTATATTTCTCTCTCACTCACACACACTTTGTAAGTATTGCTCTCCTCCTAACTATTTCCCTTGCCGATGTAGTCCATTGAGAGCCGGTGATTGTCTGTGGGTGAAAGCAGAAAAGAAGAGCGGGGCAGATCACTGCAATGCAGAGCAACCAAACAACGTTGCACAGCAGCAGCAGCAGCAGCAGCAGGCTCGGCGTGTTTGTACGCGTGCTTGCACAGACGCTTTGAGTACACATTTAAACGGACTTTGTTTGCTCTCAAACTCGTGTTTGTACGCGAAAAGCGTGCGGCGTGTTTTGCGCCTGACGTGCAACGATGCAAATGTTTATGCGCGCCTTTACCGTGTGGGTTTGTGAAAGATGACCGGCTCAACCACAACTATTTGTCATGGCCAAACACCAAAAGCCTCTGCAGCTATGCACCATGACTTTTAAACAGATCTCTTTTCACCGAGATCAAACCCTGCCCGACTGTGCATTTTTAATACACCACATGTTTATGCAGAGAGGAGTATGGTTTTATGCCTTCACATAAACACACACACGTAGAAAGGATCTGCCTCACACAGCTCGGACTAAATCTATCATGCAAAATGGCATTGTTTTAATCAGGCTAATTGTCCTGCTCCTTGCTGTGTCTCTGGCATCTCCACTTAACCGACGCCACGGACGCTTTATTTTATTTTTTCCCAAGGAATAAATGACACAGCGGTGGAGAAAGAGCAAGAGGCAATCTAAGCCACAGAGGCCCACAGGCGTTTGAAGTCTAAAGACTCTTTCATCCCTGACTCTGGGAAATGAATGATTTTTTTTTCCACACAGTGACAGGACAGTTCTGACAGGATCCAAACACATGAACCATGGCAAAGCTGTCAGACAGGCAAACACACAAACAGGAGTGCATAAAAACACACACACACACACACACATCCACTAGCTGGAACCAGTCCAATGCAGAAAGTGTTGTAAAAATTTCCATGGGTGAGGAAGTGAGACGCGTTAAACATTAGGCAAAAAAGCGTGAATAGGACGGAGAAAACGATGCTATAATTAGTCGTTTGTTGCTTTAACTGGCATTTAGTTTTAACTGGGCTTCTTTGTCTGAAGACACAATGGGGCTGATGTGGTATGAGTGAACTACACAGCTTAGAGGATTAAGGCAAGACCGAGGCTGCACAAACAGCCCCGCTTCACACACTTCCTTAAACACACACACACACCTACAAACAAAAAGCACACCCCTCTCAGCACACACACGCATCCAGTCCCAAGTGAGCGCGCGCACATCCACAGGGGGATTATCTGTGCAACAGAGTTCTGAACGCTGAGAGTGAGGAGGCGTCTGAAGAATGCTACTCATCACCGAAGGATGGAAAGAGCCCAGCAGAAAGGAAGAAAGACGGAAAACACACACACATTTCAGCATGAGCTACCTGTGTGTTGAGCAGCATATTGAGCAGCATCTCTGCGCGTCCGTCCTGCGAGGCTGAGATGACAGCCAGAGCGTTAAGAGGGGAAGCAGTGTACAGGGGGAAGAACAAAAGCAAAAGGTGAGAGCAAGAGGAATAAAGAGGAGAGGAACGAATCAGACGGAGAGATGAAAGAAGAGGAAAGATTATTACGCAAGCTGGAGAAAGATGGTGCAACTCGTGACCTTGGCCCCGGGGACGCCAGCCTCACACGTACTCATTTCACAAATAGATTGTATTGATTTCATACCATTAACGTGGAAGATTTCCCACTATTAGCTCCTATCTCGGTGTGTGAGGAGCGCTGCAGGCGCTCTGATTTACTCAACTTTCATCTGATCTCTCCAACACGCTGCACGGACCGGCTTACAGGCTTAGCATACCTCAAGCCGTTTCATTCATGCACTATTAAGGAGATGGAGACCGGGGAGAGAGAGTGCACATTTATAGGGGTCAGCATGTGTGTGTGTGTGTGTGTGTGTGTGTGTGTGTGTGTGTGTGTGTGTGTGTGTGTCACACAATACCTGCAAGCTCTTTTTTTTTAATGTAGCACCCTTTATTGTATTTCGTGGGTCGGCGGTAAGAAGGCTGAACCAGATGCAGAATCATCCTATACATTAATGTAACATGATCCCTTACAGGAGAGCTTCAACACGCAAAAACTAAGAATAAATATATTCACAACTGCCTCTACGATTGGTAGGAGATGAAAGCATAAAAAGTACCTCCATAAAACATATTAATCAGTAGTTGATAGAAGTGTCTCTTTTTCCTTTTAATAAACAAAAAAAATGCCATTATGCCTCACGTTGTTTGTCCTTTTTTCTTATTCGCCGTTCAATTTTTCTTTGAAAAATGCTTAAAAATCAATACCTCTGTGCCTTTGTTGGTTGAAACAAAACGTGAAGCAGAGGTCCTTGTGGCCTCATTAAGTCTGACAGATAAAGAAACAAAATGCATCCATTGCCACATTGTCCGCCAGTTGTTTTGCCTAAAAAAAGTTTAAAAAAAGGTAACAATTTCCAATTCCTTTCCTCCTTTCTTACAATCTCTCTCAGAAAACAAACTATTCCTGGATAAGTCCCACTCGTAGCCCTGTAAGGAATTCAACTGGATAAGAAAATCAAGTTAACGGGATGAGATGAGGGGAAAAATAACAGAACTGCATACAAACAACTCGGATACTGACTGGGAATATTATTATTTTTGGCTCATCCAGGGAATGCAATTCTTTTTGATTGGTTTTAGTCTCAGTCGTCCATCAGCGTCCCATCCATTGGTAGTCAAACCTCTTTGTTTAGATAAATAGATCTGTATTTATAGAAAAATAAGCATTGACCACACTGCTGGCTGTTCATTGCTAAGGCACTTGGCTAATTTTCAGTTATTTCCCTTCTTCCTGCTTCGTCTCTGTCGTCCCTCCATCTTTGCCCAGCTTGCTCCACACCTTCCGGCTGTCATGGTTTATGACTCTGTGTTTGATGTTGTTAAGAGCTGGTGTTTCTCACCTCCACACAGGTCTTTTGAGAGTGATAATATGAACATTAACGCCCACTACCGCGTCGTATCCTGCTAATTGTGGCGCTTAGTAGACAAACAGAGCCTCCGTGCTTCAGGACCGTGGAGGGAAAAAAAAAAAAGAATACCGTGGAAACTGCAGCTGAAGCTTTGCCTCCAGGCAGAGATCTTGGATCGACTAATCCTTGCCAAATACCAACTTATAAGCCAGTAAGGGGGGAAATATAAAAACTGACCTCAGCTCCAGGAATAAACATAGTGTGTAGTGCAGTCCCACTCCCCCACAGGCTCCTCTCAAAGCCAACCTCTGTACAGGAGTCATTGTTACTGGGTGATTCATCACCAGAGAGGGAGATGATGAGGAGACAAGAGAAGAAGGGTAGTGAGAGGAGGAGGAGAGGGAGGTGGAGGAGTGTTAAAACTGGTAAGAGCGATCCAGAACCTCCATGTAGTCTGGTGTGGTTTTCAGTCTGGGTCTCTGCTCTCCAGCCCCAAGCTCGTTCTGGCTATCGTGGTCACCACTGCCAGCGGCGGAGCTGGAAGTGGTGACCACGTGCGTTTGGTCAGATCTCGCCTCCTGCTTGGAGTCCTGGGTGTGGGGGTAGCGGGGCGGGGGCCTCGCGTACCTGTCTGGCAGCTCTCTGAACTCAGGGGTGGGGAGTCTAAAGAGGCAGTCCACCAGTTCCACTTTGGGAGTGGGACCCTGGCTGTCGATGACCGTTGGGCACAAAATGCCGTTCCCGTGGAGGCCAGCGAGAGGTCCCATTGCTCCCGTGATGGTATTAATGGGAGATGACGACACCTCCAGGGCCCACTCCCTTCCCTTCTCTGCTGCGGAGCAGTATCCCCCGTCGCAGTCCTTTGAAGCTGTGAACGTCTGCTGCGGCTGTGGTCGCTGTTTCACCGCCACGTCCTGCTCGTCTTTGTAGATCGGGTTGCTACACATGTGCGAGGCTGCAGCAGGGTCGGGACCCTTAGGTGCAGCCTCTGGGGGTAAGATGGTGTCATAGACGTGGTTGTGTTCAGGCAGAGGTAGAGGTGGCTTCTCCGGGAGGCCGTGGTGATGGTGGTGCGTCTGCTCGGTAAAGATTCCACACTCCATCTGGATGCCAGCCAGGTCCACCTCTCCCTGGCGACGAAATGGCAGCTTGTCCCTCCTCCTTAGGGCGTAGGCGATTAGTGCCGCCGCCGCAAAGAATGCAGAGACAAACAACACCAGCAGGCTGAGCACCAACACCGACAGGGGGATGGAATCCATCCCCGGAGGGATGAGAGGTCCTGAGCCGGGGTAGCCAACCGACACGCCTCCGTCTGCAGCTGTAGAGGTTGCCGTCTGCTCCTCCTGCTCCTGGTCCTCCTGGGGCTCCAGCTCAGGGCAGAGCAGCTCCATGGAGAGGGAGCGCAGGTCTATACCTTTGGTTTTTTCCGGGGAGTGACACACCACCTCTCCCACTACAACCACTGCACTGAGCCCCTCGAGCCAACGCTTCAGCGGAGCTGCTTCACAGTTGCACTCCCACGGGTTCTGCTGCAGGTCCACCTGGAGAAATACATCACACCACAGCACACTGTCATTGCGTAATACTACAATAATTACTGATCTGCCATGCAATGCAAAGTCATGAATCATTCTGCTAAATTAAAACAAAGGTATATGATGTTGCTGCCAGCTTTGGAATATCTATTAGTAGTAAATTGGATAATATATGTTAAACAAGCAGTAAAAAAAAAATGTTTAAACTATTAATATTTCCTATCAAGACCTAGACTATACAGCAGGCAAAATTAGTTTCAGGCATTTACATAATAGACTTTAGCTCTCTACATTGATTAAAGCCTCTAAATATACTTTTTTAAAAATGTGCCCATGATAAATACTGTAGTACTAATCTCTTTAAAAGAAAAAAACATTATTTTTATTTACTGAATGACTGAGAATAGATAAAGTTATACCACTCCCGAGCGCTCTCCTGAAAACACAATGCTACAGTGGGCTGAGGGGAAATTTAGTTCACTATAAAGACCACTCAGGGTTTACATAAGTGGTTTTTCACAAAACTCACAGGCGGGTTTTTGTGTGACGAGCATGTGAGAGCATCTCGGCGCTGTTTTTAACAATAGAGGCAGGATGTGATGCAACGCTCCCTTGTGCCGTAATCCAATAGGTATGCTCATAAATTCTATTTCTCATTGCCAGCTATTGACTGCAGGTTCTAAAACAAACTCAAATATTCACTTTGAAACAGTTTGAAGGAGCGAAAAGCAGATTATGCACAAAGGGAATCACATCGTGTTGTATTGTCTGCAGGACTGATCTGTTCCACGTCTTTAGCAGTGACATTGGCAGTGAAAGCTGATATTCTCTCTGTCACACTTCCAAGGAGCTCGCACAAATGCTGTCATGCTAATTTGGTTAGGCCATCTCCCTGGCATGCAGAGATAGATGAATGTTTTTCGAGATGATTCAGCATTGCCGTTGTGGGAGCCGCGGAGCCACTCCTTTCCCCGTGCCTCACACTGAACAACCGGATGCTCTTTCCTTTTATTGGAGCTACTCTGCTGTGAGCTTTTGAGCAGAAACAACAGTCAGCTGCAGCCTCAACTCAATTTCAACATTCCCACTACATTAAAGCCTTCTTTAAGTGCATTTTCTTGTTTTCTGCAGAGCAAAATGAGACGTGAACCACGAGACCGAATCGTCTTGTTTTTGCAGCTGCGTAACGTCCAGAGTGACAATCTTACATCTGTCGGAAATTCTTGAAGCATTTTATTGTTTGCTTTCATGCAAATACCCGGGACGCCGTCGCCCTTCTCATGTGCAAGCATCTGTTCAATAAACACACCACTGTTTACGGTTTACACGCCTCGTCGCCTAGTGTGTGATTTGCTGTCAGCTTGTCAATCAAAACGCTATTATGACGGAAAATTATAGACTGTCTCTTAACCCGACAGGTGTTACTAATGTGGGAACCCTTTACACTGTGTTTTTATCAACACCAAGGCTTAGTTAGTTCTGCTTAGATTATTAAAACGTTTTGGTTTTTTAAACATATTTTTTTAATTGAGTGGCTTATATGATAATCAGAAAACCCGTAAGTCAGGAAAAATCTCTGGCCTGGGTGAAATGAAGGAGTCCGTTTATTTGCTCTTTGCGGGTTTTCATCATTAAGACGGAGATCAAAGATCAAGCAATAATTGTCGGAGATTTATTTGAGAGCCATAAAAAATTCACACCGGGGGAGAGATTCAGCGAACCGTGTGTCTTTTAATTGATCGCTTCGCTCAGACAGCAATACTCCGTCAGTCATTAGGTTTGCTCTGGGTAAACGGAGTCAATAGAAGCAGGGTTCGGGGGCATTTTGGGACTTTTACTGAACTCTCCTGGCAACGAGACGCCTCTGAGGTCTAGCTCCTTTTCATACCGCTGAATTTGTTTCATTGTCTTTAAAATAACACCCAAAAAAATCTTCCAATATACACATTTTTAGGCTGAATATATATATATATTTATGTGAGATGACATAAAGCCAAAGAATCATGTCGCATCACTTCCTTCTCAAATTCGCTGCTTTTACACTCCTTGATTTTTACGAGTTTGGGATTTTTGAACCTTTTCCAAGAGACTTCCTTCATTGTTGAAGTGTTGTTATAAACTTTCATATCTGTGC
Organism: Callopanchax toddi; assembly: GCA_006937965.1. Classification (NCBI taxonomy): domain Eukaryota; kingdom Metazoa; phylum Chordata; class Actinopteri; order Cyprinodontiformes; family Nothobranchiidae; genus Callopanchax; species Callopanchax toddi. The sequence continues at coordinate 859,125 of SSNR01000253.1, read as the reverse complement.
TCCCTTTACCCGTAACGTATACTAACACTTTAAACAGCGATTTCCCGTATTTCCCCGAGCAGCTTTAATAACCCCTTGAGAAAAGTCATGAACTTGTTTCTATACAGCAGTTTGTGTTTCATGTGGGTGGAGAGAGAGAGAGCAGTAGTAATAGACACGAGTAAGACTTTCTGGTCCATTGAGGCCACTGTTGGTAGAGAAATTGGCATCTCTGCCTCTGTGTGATCGCTAAACTTCACTGCAACATGCTGAGTCTAGAAAGAGCTCTTTGATCATTTATTCTGCGGGAAAACAAATACTGACTTTTAATGCTGCAGGATTACGTATCAATTTGGATGTTCGGTGTTCAAACTGCAATCTGTAAATATGCAGCAGTGACATCATGTTTATTCTCACATTTTTTAAGGCTTTGAAAATGGAAGAACCCAAACAAATGGGTGCAAGGACGAGGATCTGAAAACATGCTGATATTAAAATAACACCATAATAATTAGTCTGACACTAATTATGTCCTGGCACATTATCCAGTCCTTCACATAATTAAATACAGATGGTTATTAACTCTAAATTACTCTTATCTTCATATTTTTAAAAATTCAGCTTTTATTCCTTTTTTCTTTATTCAAACTGGGTTAACTCTGAATCACAGTGAGACTGATCCCGCCTTCTTAAATAAAAACATGCCAGAAGTCCAGTCAAACTTCCTAAACTCATAAAAGCCTGTAATGTCAGGAGTTTCTGCTGAGCTGCTGTGTTTAGGCTTAAAACACCTGTGGTGGGTGTGTTTTATGCTGGGCTGTGCAATTTTGAATGAAAAACGAGTTTGTGTTGCATGAGGATATAATTTGTTTTCACTGCATAGGCAAATCATCAGCTTTTATTGTGTTGACAAAAGTTAATACACAGGATGTGCAGCCAATTAAAAATAATGGCTTCCAAAATTAGAGAGGAATTTGTATTGATTCATGTTTTATTAAGTCCATCTATCTATCTATCTATCTATCTATCTATCTATCTATCTATCTATCTATCTATCTATCTATCTATCTATCTATCTATCTATCTATCTATCTATCTATCTATCTATCTATCTATCTATCTATCTATCTATCTATCTATCTAAAAATCTATCTAAAAATCTATCTATCTATCTATCTATCTATCTATCTATCTATCTATCTATCTATCTATCTATCTATCTATCTATCTATCTATCTATCTATCTATCTATCTATCTATCTATCTATCTATCTATCTATCTATCTATCTATCTATCTATCTATCTATCTTTACAGAAACAGACTAGCTGTTATCTTTAAGCTAACCAATGCTAACTAGCAGTGATTTTAGCTTCATTTTGACAAACAAATTAAATAATTTGATTGTTTTTATCATTTAACACTTGTTTTTATTACCTCATTAACCAAATTTTCCTAACAGCATTATTGTCTTTTTTTATTATTATTATTTGTTTGTTCTGTTACACTGACATCCTACATGTGCTAAATTACCTTTTGTGTGTTCCATTTGTACTGTAGCCATTAGGAATGCACCCCCAAGGTCAACCTCAAAATCTAATATGGCTACCTTACACATAAGATATGATAAATGCAGTGAGGAGATGCTTTTTTGTTTTTATCTCTGTACCTAGTGAGTTCAAACAAAAGCGACTTGTTCTTGGTTTGTGAAGATGTTTCACTCCTCATCCAAATCGATAAATTCAAGGTGAAAAGTGCAAAGTACCAAGCATCAGCAGTGCTTCATTAAGCTAAGCTAGCTAAATAATCCCTCCTCCTCCCCTCCCTCCTGAGGGTTGCTGGGTCTTTGTTTTCTTGGTTTGCATGTGAGATGTTTTGATCATGAGCCTGAAGGTGTGAATCTGCTGTGTATGGCTGTCTGGGGATCAGTTTCAAAGCTGCATTATAAGTACTGTAAAACTGAAACCTGAGACCTCCTCTGACATTTAAAGTTGTTTTATTTTGACAGAAATGGCTGGTTTTACTCGTCTGTCAAACATTGATCCTCTCTCTGCAAGTTATGAACATTCCTGTTCTCAATAGATTGTCCCTTATCCTTGAGACAAGTGGACAGCAGCATCTTGACCTTAAGAGTTGTCTCTTTTGTGATGAGTAGTAGTTCAGTTAACCTATAATGCTGAACTCTACTCACTGCACTGAACTCTGTTAAGGTGTTCTGTCCTTCTGATAAACTGGTTTTTCAGACACTCATGATGCTTTTTAAAACCTTTTATCCCTTTTTTCTTCATTTGTTTTTATGGAGTATTTTACAGTTTGGTTGTTAATTTAACAAGGTTCAGTTTGGGCTTTTAATGTTCTTCAAAAATCAAGACATAATCCAGTTGCCTTGTTTGAGGCTAGGATCACCATGGCCTGGATAACCTTTGTTTCTGTTGGTTAGTGTGTCTCATTGAGTTTTGTCTAATAATTTCTACTAGTGAACGTGTTGTTACAGGGTTTGAAAGCAGAGAAATAGGCTCTCATTGGCTTCTATTAGCTTAGTCACTAGTATAATACATACATGCTAATCTTAGGAACACGGTTAACCCTTTTATAGGGCAAGTGACCATATTTGATCACTTCCTTATATTGATTTGCAGCCTAAACCTGAGGCTTTTACAGTAGTTTTAAAGAGTAAAAAAAAGTATAAACAAATTTTAAAAAACATGAGAAAAAATTAGCAAGTTTAAAAAGTAAGATAGTTTAAAATAAACACCACAAAAATGTCTCACAGAAATAACTAACATTAGGTTTTAAACCTTGCTAGTTTATGTTACATTTTTGTTTTTTACTTTTGAATTTAAAGTGAGGGATTGGTATGACCTGACGTCATTTCGAGGTAAATGTATTTAGCCATGGTTCCATTAACTAAAAGCTGGTTTGGTCACTGAGGGTAACTTCAGGGGTCTGGCTGTGTTTTTTAGACTTTTCCTGAACAGATACAAGTGGTCTTTAGGTGGAACACTAAGCTTTGTAAACTGCTGAATTTTGACTTAAAGCGGCTCTCTGGATTATTTTTCTCTGTATCAAAGTTTTCTAAATGTTTTAAATGATATTTCAGGTCTAAACTATGATCTATGGGTTGAGTTCCACAACATCTGTCATTCTGATGAAGACCCTCCTTCCTCCTAGAGACCCCTTTCCATTATTTCTTGCCGCCGACATTTTTCAGCCAATGAAATTCAAATGTCTGCATTCTCTCAACATGCACGCGCATCGACCAAACCTGTACCAGTAGGGGGCGCTGTCGTACAGGACGCTCCGTGTGTTTCTCTGTTTACCGTCTCGTTCACTGAGGACTCACAGCTCATTCCTACTAAAAACCTACCCATTTCCCAGCTAAAGACGGATTTATTTTTATTTTGAAACCTTTCACCTCACAGAATGGCAAGGCTTGACAGGGTTACGCATTTATTTTGGTCAGAAAGTTCATCCAGGGCCGAGTCAAGTTCAGCTTCAGAGTCCAGCAGCAGCTCTCTGCTAACAGAGCTAATATCAGAAGCAGCAGGGACAGAGAGGGCTCATCAGACCCTCGTAGTATTGTTGGAATAAGATTGTGAACTGTGAGTGATTAAACCCTACACATTGTACAGTTTATGCCCGAAGTATATGCGCCGCGCGACCGGACGCGCGTGTCGAGATGTTTTGAGGAGGAGCCTTTGGACGCTAGATTCAAAAACTGCTCTCTTGCTGAAATCATCCAGAGTGCGGCTTTAAGCAGACTCTGTTATGCTAAGCTACTCTCTGACTAGCTTTAATTCATATTAAGTGCACATATATTAACCTTAAATCTAACCAGAGCAGTCAGCTCGGAGTGAGGTTTTTAACTGGGACAGAGGTTATGGAGTTCTGCTAACTGACAGTAAATGAACGACCCAGCGGTCATAACACTGGATTGTTTTCCCCCTCCTGACTGATCTGAATACCTCGCATGTTGCTGCACAGCGCCGCTTTGTCCCGACTCTATATGTGATGTCAATCTCCTCTTTTAACACCACAATGTCATTTGTCCCTTTTAAACGCCGCGTTCCTTCATCAGACTTTTCCCTGCTGAGGATTGTTTCACAGCAACATGGCCACGGGCGAGTTCCTTCAGTACAGCTGGCAAAGACAAGAAAGTGTTGGCCTGAAATACATCGTGTGCTCAGCAGCTACTGAGAAAGACATATGCATCCCTGAGATGTATATATATTTATATAAATATAATCCTGGCTTCGGTTCGGATGCTTGTTCACTTAAGCTGATTTTATTAGGATTATTATTATTTTTTATCGCTTTAAGGCTCAGCGGCTGTTACGCTGGCATTAATTTTCCACATGAGAAATTACCCAACAACAATTTTAATTTTCCCTTTAATGTCAGACTAATATTTATTTATTTAAACGAGTGACATATTTTTTTCCTTATCAGTAAAGTGTAAGTGGCTGTAACCGAAGGATCTCGATCTTGACAGTTATGAGCTTCACTCGATGCTGGTTTATGAATATCAGGATAGAGTTCTTTTCTGGATTGCCCTTTTTGATTTTACTGCGCAAACTCTGGCTCTAAAAACAAACACCAGCACCTTTAAAAAGCCATATCTAGAGCTTCAAACAGGTAAGCCAACAATATTTTCTGCAGGCAGCCAGTAGGACCAATACAGCTTTGTAAGAGAAAAATCAACCCCAGTAAATGAACGGTTGGGTTCAAAAAATATGGCTTCCAATTTGTGAAAGCTTGAATTCTCTTGAACGTCAGGGTAAATACTTCCTGCTCATGGTTCTAGCTCATCCCTTCCTCTAGCAAACTGCAGCAAAACTGCCAGCCTCACCCACACAACCTAAGATCAGGGATACTTTTTTTTTTACAGCACCAAATAAATACGGAAATTCACAATGACATTAAGGCTAATCTACACCCACCTTACCTCATTCGGCACTGGCTGTCTAAGAAAAGCCTGGTGCGCTACATTTGCTGAAGTGGGAGGAGGCTGTTTGGTGAAAAATTTAAAAATCTGTGATATTTTGCTGTCGGTGCATTGTGTACAGCAAGCAGTCACAGAACGCTGCAGTGTGAGGTGAGGTCTAACCAACAAAATCATGCTAATATAACACATGCAGTATTTTATACAGTCTATTTACTGAAAGGTGCATTAATTAAAACCACGTTTAAACACTTGAGGGGTTCAGCTTACTTCAGTTTGTCTGCTGATTTATTAAGACCACTTATGCAAATCAAGTCAATTGCAATTTTCCAATTGGAATACCTGAGGCACAACCAGAGTCCCACAAGCTGCAGCGCAGCTCTCAAAACAACAGATGATGTGAGGAAGCTCCAGCTGTTCCAGAGGCCAGAGATCAGGGGCTGCAGACGGGGCTCCATCCAGGATTTCAGCAGCTTTTATTTGATTCATTAAGCTGTGATGATTTGGTTTATTGCATCTTGGCAATCAATATAATCTTTTTAATGTCATTGCCTGACATTTAAAAGGAACATACTCTGCTTTACAGTACACGTTTCTGTTTAGGGAATCAATTATGGAGCTCCAGCTCAATAATAACAATTTTTATTGCCTGCTGCTGAAAAGTGGACGATGATGTTTTTGCCTGTTTTCTGGGTCTCAAGATGGCCTACACAACCAACTGATCCATCCTAGCAAACAAAACAATGTCTCTCACTCTGTCGATGCTACAGATATTCAGCTGATTCAGCATGTTTAAGGTCAAAGGTCAGGCATTTTTCTGATACAGAGCAGAATTCATGCCTCCATCAATTACAGCAAGTCCTCTACATCCTGAAGTATCAAAGCTGCCCCAGACCATCACACTACCTCTACCGTGTCTGACTGCTGGGATGAGGATGTTTCCTGAAGTAGAGTTAGTCTGACTCCTTGTTCTCCACTTTTGTCTCATCTTTACAAAATATCTCCCCAAAAGTTTTAAGGGTCACCAATTTGTTTGTCGTCAAATGTGAGGTGAGCCTTTGAGTTTTAACCCAGTGAGGCCTGCAGTGCTTTAGATGTCGTTAAATGGTTTTAGAATGGGGCATGGTGTGTTGCTTTTTGAGATCTTTTAGCCTACTCTATGTTGTCAGACAGGTTCTATTGAAGCAGTTTCTTCGTTCTGGCTGTAATCAGGCCTGGGTGTTTTTCGTAGAACTGAACTCAGCTTTCTAAAATGTGTTTACACACAGTTAGATCATGAATTAACACGTTCAGTTAGTTTTTCACTCCTTGGTTGGTCTGGATAGCTTCCCTTAATAAATAAAATCCTCATTTGAAAACTACTAGACGCTGTTATTCAGGGTATTTCTGTCTGATGCTGATTTTCTGTTTGTTTCTGCTGTTAAAAAACTGAACAAATCTGTAAAGGGCAAATACTTCTTCATATCACTGTGGATCGGAGAAAATAAAAGGGTTTTTTAATGCTGTATTTAAAACTGCTACCTGCAAGCTGCAGTTTCAAATAAAAGGATTTTATTTATACTTTACTGTGTTATAAATGTGATCATAATTCTCCTTGAAACATTGTGTTATTAAGGCCATAACGCCCACCCTTAAATTTCACATCATATTTTTGCTAAAATCACTATAACTCTTGCATTCCTTCAAAAAAAAACTAAACCTTAATTCCTCCTCTGTAAGTCACTAAAATGCAAACATATACTATAGTATTGTCAGAATAGAAGTACTTGAAGCATCCACCTGCATCATTCAGTAAATAACATTAGCAGAGCAGGTTTACACTAACCTGCACCAGTCCTTTGAGGTGTTCCAGCACTCCCTCCATCGGGAGCTGCAGGAAGAGATTGTTTCGCAGGTTGAGACGAGCCAGACTGACTCTGGAGAACACACCAAGAGGGAGGCTCCGCAACAGGTTGGCATTGAGAAATAACAGCTGAAGGGAAGGCATGGAGTCAAAGGTGCCGGGGTCGACCTCACGGATCTCGTTGTACTCAAAATAAAGGTACCTACAGCCGGAAGGGAGGGAGGGGAGAATATTGTGGACTGAAGGATTTATAGTAAAAAGGGAAAATGTGCTACATCCCACCACGACAAAAAAAAATCAATTACTTTTCATGTTACAGAGTCAAAGCAGAAATGAGTTTTAAGCCCTTTAACTCCTGTTTACAGATTACAAACTGATCAATATCAAATCTTGTACAATTTCACACATGTTCATGAGCTGGTATGATTAAAACTTCAGAGAAGATTAAATAAATGTTGCATTTTCCTTCTTTAAATAACAGAAATCAGTGCATGCAGGTGATCCAACATCCTCTTATTGCTGAAGTAAGAAATAGATCTGGTTTAAATCACTCATAGCGCTCCCTCACCATTATGTCACTCACAAAGGCTAACGAGAGGTTAAGAGGAAGACGTTTCCAGTGTCCATGGAGGATCTTCATTATTGATTAATAGTCAGATTAATGGGCCTGTAGATTTTCTTAAACCTGTCTTCAAACATAGAGACTGCAGCTGAAATCAAAAGGCTGAGTGATGCTCTGAATACGAAGCATCAGAACTTGTCATTCTTCAGACGAGAGAGAGAGCCTCAGCGCTGATCTGTTGTCCTCATCAATGTTTCATTTACTGACTGCAGATATGCATTATTTGCAGATGATTCATCTCTGAAAGCATAATCTGACAATATACATATGCATAACTCTGACGAGGCCCTTTTATTAAAATCCCTCCTTTTTTTCCCCAAAACACAAAATCCTGGCATCGTCCTGATGCCTCACTGTCTTATCAACACCTCTGTATGCAAATACAAAAAACATTAATTTTCACATTGTCACTCATAGCGGGCTTACGACTCGACTGGAGCATGTCATCAGACAGCGTGACTAAGTAATGACAAACACGGGAGAGAACGGGCACCTTCTTTTCAATCAAACTCCAGCAAAATGTTAATCACAATTTTCTGCACTGTGCTGTGCCAGAATTAGAGTGAAATTAATTTCAGCATGTTTAAAAAGAATCTCTAAATGCCCAAGATGGCATGTGGTTATGAGATTGTCTAAATTGCAGTGAAGTGAATGATCCAAAAGGCAGAAAGACATCCTACCTTAGATTCTGCAGCCCCAGAAACATGTGTGCGCTAAGTCTCTCCAGGTAGTTCCCGTTCAGGTAGAGGCTCCTCAGGCTTATCAGGCTGGAAAAGGCCCCCTCCTGCAGGTAGGAGATGCGGTTGTTGCCCAGGTGGAGCAGGTCGAGGCTGGAGAAATTCCAGAAGTCCGTACGGTAGATGCTCTGAATTAAATTTCCGCTCAGATACAGCTTGCGGCCGTTGAGAGGCCGAGGTGTGAGCTGGGACACGTTGAGGAAGCCACTCTCTTTGCAGTTGACGGTGAGGCCCAGGTCTGTGATGTGCAGGTTGCAAGTGCAGCCAATGGGGCAGATGATGGGGATGGGGGGGCGTGTTTGGTAACCGGCCACAGGGGGCATCAGACTGCGGGATGTGGGGGATGTCCTGGAGGGTCGAGGCCTTTTAGTCGGCCTAGGCGCTCCAGGTTGCCTCTCCCTGTCTTTACGCTCCGCTGATGAAGAGGATGATGAAGTGGAGGAAGTGTGAGTATTCTGGCGGGATCCGTGCACCATAGAGGAAGGTTTAGTCGGCCGGACTCTCCCGGGATGGGAGTTGGGTTTAGAGTTAGGAGGCGAGGCCTGGGGCTTGGATCCAGCTGATGGACCACCCCGCTCGCCTTGCAGCTCTTTATCTGGCAGGTCAGCGCACAGTTCTTTACGGGGAATTTCCCTCAGGTCCTTGCCATGAAGGTGAAACGGATATTCGCAGGTAACATCCCCGACCACGGCCGTGTAGGGGATCTGACCAAGCCACTGCTGTAGCTGCACCGCCTCGCAGCCACAATTCCAGGGATTCTCCTCCAGCTGCAGCTCCATCAGCGAACGGCCAATGTACTCCAGCGTACCAGCGTATGCTAGGCTCTTCAGACGGTTCCCCCGCAGGTCCAAATGAGTCAGAGACACAGACCTGGTGCAGCAGGAGGAGGATAGTTAGTTAGGTTAGATGAAAGGACAATGTTGAAAGAAGAGACAAAAAAAAAATGTTTGCAGATTCCAAAGAAGAAAAGTCAGGTTTTTATTTGATGAATAATTCATCATGCATGGTTATAACATAACTTCAGCAGAACACTGTGTTTGTCTCTGACAGTGATACATCTATAGATCAGTCCTGTCATAATTAAAAACATTGCAGTGAAATAATTAGAGTCTAACCTGAACAGATGAGCAGGCAGCACAGGAATCAGGTTGTCATTCAGAATGAGAACCCGCAGCTTGAAGAGGAACCTCAGAGCGCCGCTGTCAATTCGTTTGATCACATTGTAGTCAGCCTGCAGAAAAGAAAGACATGGCACAATATGACGAAAGTGTCATTATTGGAACTGCAAGCTTAAGCACTATCTACCCAGAAAAGAAAAATCTAAAAATGCTTTTACCCTGTTTCACCCAGGCTACCTGCTGGCCATTGATTCTCCCTGTTGCTTTTATTCTCAGGCTAATTTGTCAATAAAACAGTCAATCAAGGACAATCAGCAGGGATTATCTCCTCAGTCCTCACCTGGAGGTATTCCAGAGCCTCTAGACCAGCGAAGGTGTCATTTCTGAAGACTTCCAGCTTGTTCTCGTGGAGGTACAGGCGCCTTAGTTTTGCCAAACCATTAAAGGCTCCCACTCGGATGTCCTGGAGTGCGTTGTTGCCGAGGTTTATCGACACCGCGTTGCCAAGGTGCTGAAAGCCGTTGCTATAGAGACGTCTTAAAGAGTTCCTCTGCAGGTTGAGTTTGAAAGGGCGGACCCACGAGTGTGACACCTGAATGGGTAATTAGGTTATTAATCGCTGGGAGAAAAATCCAGACTGCAGATTTTGGCAAATAAGTTGGATGAGCACAGTCAGATTGATGAGGAACAGCCATACCTGGCTGCCGTTGGTGAAGCCCCGCCCATCGCAGTGCACGTGCAGCACACCTTCCTTGACCTCACACGTGCACGGCTCAAAGCACGGCTCGTCCACTTCCTCCTCGGAGTTGTCCACCAGAGGGGTGTGCGTGGAGGTGGGGGTAGGGGTGGGGCTGTGCGACGCCTGGGAGAGGCGCACGCAGCCCAGGGCCACCGCCAGAGTGACCCACTGCATCCTGCTGCTTCTCCCTTTCAGCTCAGCAGCCTGCAGCCTGACATCAGGCCGTTTTATCGCACTGCAAAGGAGAGTCAGAGACGCATAAGCATGCACGGCTAAAACACGGCCCGAAAAAGTCACGTCAGGATGAATCAGACTGGTGATACATCATAAGCATATTCAAGTGGTCAGAAAATAAATGTTAAATCACACAGACTGTGGAACCACAAGGAAGGAATTTCATTATCCTTGAATAATGATGTGCAACTGGAGGCCATGATATGAGTCAAACCATGATAAACATATGAAACTATTCTGCACAGAAAAACAAGGCTTTGAGGACAGGAGGCTTAAAAACAGCTTCGTTCTGCTGCTGCAGCTTTGGTTTTTATTACAAATTCAAACAAACACATTGTTAGTGCAAAACAAAGACGCACACATGGCCCAGCTCACCTGTGAATCACAATTTATCCAGTTCAGAGTGCTTTTTGGGGATAAATGAGTGTGTGATGAATATATTCATGTGTGTTCTCAAATGGCCTGCGAAGCCGAAATACCACGCGTGTGTCGTTTTAATGTATGCAATATGAATATGAGTAAATGCAAATCAGATTCATAATGCTGACGTCTAATGAACTGCTCCGTTTAATAGGATGAATGGCAATCGGAGAGGCACAAACCCAGGATTTATCAATCAGCTAAAAAAAATTCCAGGTTAGCGACGGCCATCCAGAGCTGAGGCATCGCTGCAAATCTCAGGGGTTGGTGTGGGAGCCGTGCAGCGACAGGCAGGGACACGAACTGTTGGTGGAAGTGATGGTGATGAGGATGGGAATGGCGCTGTAATAAGAAGAAAGTGAGAACAGAATTGCACAAGTCGTGCCAAAAGAAGAAGGAGAAGAAGGGAAAAAAATAAAGAAAACAGCTGAGAATGCAGAGTCTTTGCACTGGGATATTTCCTCTCAAGTCTTAATGAGATCTAAATTGGATAAAGCATCTCGATCTGCTCATACAGTGTTGAACACTGCCACGCGAAATGCAATAATGATCATGATGGTATGGTAGCTGTAATCATCCAGCAATAATCTGGCATCGGCGGGTTAGACAAGAAGGCAGCAGTGAAAACATCACCGCCTGGGAGAGGAAGAGCAATCACAGAGGTGATTATAAGATGAAGACAGAAGTGGAAGGCAGAGAAAGAGGAGGAGGAGGAGGGAAAGGTGAAGGAATGGTGTACTGGAGAGACAGACAGATAAGGGGAGAGTAATGGGCAGAGGTGCAAAGGAGGAGGAAATGGGTGAGGAGGGAGAAAGGAGTGGGATTGCATAAGCAGTAAGAAGTCAGTCAAGGCTGCCACTCAGGATGAGAGCTCGGAGTGAAACAGCTGAAATCTGATATTGATTACATCAAAGCCCTCCTCTCCCTCCTGCACACAATGTACGCCCGCCTCACAGAGAAACAGCGCCGGAGCCAAGTTCCATGTGTGTCTGTGGGTGCGCTGAAAACAATGCAACAAAGGTCAAGGCATATCCAAAAAGTGCGCTTTGAAAGCCGTGCCAAGCGCAGAAACAGGTAGCGAGACACGTGTGGATGAGTGTGAGCTTTCATAACAAACCCGTGTGGAGCTGCAATACGTGTTGGACAATCTCAGGAAAGAATGGAGCTGGGATGTGAAGGGATGAGGGTTCCTACATGAGGAAAATTAAATATTAGAGGAGGAGAGGGGAGGGCTGGAGCATCTGTGCTTCTCAGGACAATCTAGGCTAACGTATTTAGTAATGTCAGACAAATTGGAGCACGGCATGAGAGAGGGTTCCAGTGGGCCTTCTCTCTCACCCAAAGAAGTGCATTGTTTATCACTGGGCAAAAAGAACCCCTCCTCCTTCCCCCTTCTCTTTTACAAAGGAGATCAATACCAAGTCCAGATAGACCACTGAGATCCCTCCTGTTAGATTCTGCCTCGGTGGATGGCTATCTCTCCCTGATCAGGAGAAACACACTCAACACTCAAGCCTCTTTCTCGTATCAGCTAAGTGGACCAGTCAGCAGTCAGCATAGCTCCGCATCATTGTGGTAACAAGAAATGAAAGGACTTATGTTGACTGAGGACGACGCAGCAGAAAACTCTTGAGTGTGTGGCTCTGTTTAAAAGCCAGGCCTGACACAGGTGTGGCTCCCCCCCCNCTCTGTGTGACACTAGTGATGAGGACCCAGTGTTCTGAGAGACGAAGAATGTTGGCAGGGATCCTAAGTCCCTGATCCAAATCCAACACACACACCTACACACACACACACACACACACACACACACACACACACACACACACACACACACACACACACACACACACACACACGTCTCTCTCCTGAGTCTCTGAGTTTTTCCTCTTTTCTCTCCCCTCCTCTCTCCTCCAGACCTGCACACTGACGCAAGCCAACCAGAGATGACGGTCACTGCTCGTTTCCTCGCCATATTATTCATGTCACATAATTCCACTGTCTGCCTCTCTGTCCTCTCTGGCGGTCAGAAAAACACACTCACCGAGCCTCACGCAGGCTTTTACATGGGCCCCTGCTCCCAGCACAGACCCCGCACTATCAGGCAAAGCAGCAGCAGCATCACTGATCAAATGCACAGAGCTATACCAGCCTGGAGAACTCACAGGAAATCAATTAGAACATTGCAGCACACATTGTCACAGTTAGTTGGGCTAAAGCATGAGCAATTAAACAGTCTGGTCATTAGGGAAAAAAAGAGCCTATTAAGACATTTACCAGGCTATGTATGAAAATCCTTAGCAGAGTAACGCAATCCAATTGCATTCCTCATTGTCTGTCTCTTCCCACCAGCCTCTCTGATCCACACAGCGGCGCTCAGCAGAGCGGGGATGCGGGTAATACTCACTCAGTCCGCCGCCAAAGAATTAAGGAAGGACCGAGAAAACACTTTAGAGGCTGACTGTCGACATGTCGCTCACGTTCAGCCGCACTCCTCTCCCTCTCTCCTCTCCTGTAGCGGCTCAGGCGGATGAGGAGGGAGGGGAGGGAGTTGGATGTGAGGAGAGAGAGAGAGAGAGGAGGAGGAGGAGGGGGGGGACCAGAGCAAAAGGGGGGACGTGATAAGACTGCAATGAAGTGGAGGGTAAAAAAGAGAGGATACAGAGAGAGAGAGAGAGAGAGGAGAGATGGTGGAGCTGGACGGGGTTCGAACCTGTGAACCGATGGAGGCTCTCTCCTCCATCAGAGCGCAGAGTGGGCGAAGGAGTAAATATAAATATTTAAAAAAACAACAAAAAGGGGGGGGGGGGGGTTAATCAAGCAATATGAGGCGGCGCGCGTGCACTGCCTTATGAGACGGAGCGCGCGCGTGCGAGGTGAGAGGCAGTTTAAGGTTCCCGTCATAAACAGATTACACCCAGAGTCCCATAAACTTCCTCCTCACGCGCGCGCGGCGTGGTTAAAACACACACACACACACACACACACACACACACACACACACACACACACACACACACACACACAGACCGTTCCGCTATACCGACAATAATTTATAATCTCATTACTTTATTCATTTCTTCTCCTGCCCTTAAGCACCCACGGAGTTCTTAAAAAAATAGAAAAGAAAAATTATTTAAATAAAAAAAGAGAAGAAGCGATGTGTGCGTTACCATGGCGACTTCGCGCCAGCTGGCTCAGACCAAGCGCGCGCACCGGTTGAAGGAAACTGCGATGACTTTTTATGAGTGAAGCAGTAATAGAGCCGGGTCTGGGTTGGTCTAAACGCCTGTCAGGAGGAGGCGAGCACCCCACCTCCTCCTCCTCCACATCCGGTTAATCACAGCCTGCTAGGTGGCTGCTGGGACATCAATACCCCCTCTAGGTGGCAGCTGTAGGCCCCCGTAAAGCCCGAGGTCTCCTGTAGATCAGGCGGGGTCCCAGTCAAATATCCCCGTGCAGCCGCGGTGTCGAAAACAAGCGCGCACGGATCAGCCGGTTTCATGGCTTTATAGGAAAAGATTTAATAACAACATGTCTCCCTGAAAGTTCAATTTTCAGTTCAATTTCACATTGATTTCCGCGTGCATTATAAGGTGAATCACCTTGAGGGAATGGAGAGGTGCATCTCTCCCTCCTTATGCCCCCCCCTCTCTCCCTCCCCTCTAGCAGTGAGGGGGGGGGGGGTGCTCTCCATGGAGATTCCTATCAGAAACAGAGACGGTTCCAGTAATATCAGGGAGATGCAGATGATGGTTATGGATCTCAGGGCTCTCAGGTGCATTAGTCTTTATTACAGCTTTCCCACAAGGCTACTTAACGCTGGCTTGGGTGGAAACAGGCAGGCAGAGACAGAGCATGTAGACAGACACGAGAACGTCATGCAGAAATGCTGACGTGTGTAAAGATCCCATTCTGAAGGTCACTTTCATTTTCTTAAAATGTGCTCAGATCAGATTTTTCAAAAAACTTGAGCAAAAAAGGAGAATCTGGAAGAAAAACAAGAGACTTTTCTCACTGTGGCGATGCTGCTGAGCTGTGGAGGCTCCCTAAATTAGGAAAACAAACGGAGAGGAACTGTGAAAAGATGGTTATCAGGCACCATCAGATACCTGCGCGTCTTTTCTTCGGGGACAGGCGCTGCTCTGAGCACATAAAGTACTTTTTTTGGAGTGTTGACTGGGCCTCTAAAGTAGGGGATCTATTTATACTGGCCTAGTGCTGTCTGTGGAGCTGTCCAGTGCTGAAATAGATGGAGCTTCATGCTGTTTCATTTCAACCACTTCTCCTTTCTTCCTCCTCTGCTCCTCCAAAGCATTTTTCTTTGTCCTAACTGAATTATATCTGTCAGAATATACTTAGATTCTGTAGATTTAACGCGTCTTTCTTTCCTCTCATTTTTGTTCCTTCTTTACTTTCCTGCCTGTACTCTCTAGTGGGCTCTTGCTAATTCAGGCTTGTTTCCTTGCCACTTTTTCTTTGATTTAATCCACTTTGTTTTCCTCTGCACGTTCACCCCATCTCCTCATCCACTGAGGACATATCACACAAAGTGGTCATCTTAGTTTTGCGGCTCTCTCCAATTATGCTTTTGTTCACGAGCTATCCACCGGGACTGGCTTGCACGCGCGAAAGCACACTCACACTCAAGACTCGAGGACAAGACGACGCATTGACAAGAGTGGGAACGTGAATTTTTCATTTCCCCTGCAAATCCACCGGTGTCCTTTAAAATCTCTTTGAAGCGACATGTTGTTCATGTACCGTTGTGCGTCCCTGTGCACGTGCTCTGGTTTCTTTAGGGTCTTCGATGCCCCCAGCCTCTCAGCATATAGGGTGAGGCACGCAGAGAGGCAGGCAAGGGCACCCTGAACTCTGAGAGAAGGAGAAGAAAGCAAGTGGAAGAGGAAGAGGGACAGAAGGAGAGTAAGGAAATAAACAAACGGGCTGTGGGAGAGTGTAAAAAAAGAAACAATGAGCAGTGGGCATATGGGGATTGTGAGGGATGGGTGAGATTTGTGGTGAAGGAAGGGGAAGGAGGGGGGAGTGGGGTTTGGCCAGGAGGGCAGGTGGTTCTGTCATTAGCTCCAGATTAAAGCAAAGGGCAACTCCAGAGGACTCACCTCTGATTCACACAGCAGTTCTGCAGGCAAGGACAAGCCTCCCAGGAGACAGCAAACACATGCACACACATGCACTCGCATGCACACACATACACTCACATGCAGGAATCGCAGTGGTGATTCACAGGATTACCCACAGGCTCATGATTACACACATAAATACACACACATATAGGCATATAACACCCCCCTCCTCATTTACACTGTGACTCACAAGAATGCTTTCAGCTCCCACACACACAAACACGTACACATACACATCGTTGAGCTAATTAATCAAATCTCCTGTTTTAATCAGGATTCAAATCAGTTGCCATGGGAACCTTGCCCCTTTGGAGTCTTAAGGTAAGACTTCGGATTCCGCTGCAGTCTCCGATGACTCCACAGGAAGCTGTCCAGGGGGGGTGGGGGGAGGGGTGGAGGACAAATTTGTAATACCTACAGGGAGTCAGCTGGTTGCGTTCTACATTACATTCCCACACAGAATGCTGGTGAAAGTTCTCCGTCATCCAAGTCATGGAAATCCAAAAAATGTTTTAAATAAAGGCAACTGGACTTCTTTGGTTCTTTGAAGACGTTTCGCTTCTCATCCGAGGAGCTTTGTTAATTCTGTCTGTGGTAAGGGAGAGCGAAGCTTATAAACTGTGGTTATCTTCATTTATCTGTGATTCACCCCTCCCTGCCCCCTGAGATGGTGTTGGCTCTACAGTGTTCGACTGATCCACTGGTGAGTTGTTTTGATTAGATGGAAGGTGTGAAGTAGATTGAAGTTGTTTAGGAATCAGATTTAAAGCAGACTGGTAGGAGCTGGAAAGTTGAAACTGGAGGCCTCCCCCTCTGTTTAATGTGGGTCTTTCTTGTTTGACATAGATGGCTTCCTTTACTCCTCTCTCAAACCATCTATCTTCTCTGTCCAAAATGTGGATGTTGTCCTTTTCAAAAGTGTGTCCCTTGTCCTTGAGGTGTAGGTGGACTGCTGAGTCTTGACCTGAAGAGGTGGCTCTCCTGTGTTGTGTTATGTGCTTTTGTAGTTGTTATGTTGTTTCTCCTATGGTCTGGACAGTGAGGACACACAGTCAGGGGGCAGGGAGGGGGAAGAATCACAGATAAATGAAGATAACCACAGTTTATAAGTTTCACTCTCTCTTACCCCAGACAGAATCGACAAAGCTCCTTGGTAAAGAAGTGAAACAACCAAAGAAGTCCAGTTGCCTTTATTTAAAACATTTTTTGGATTTCCACACAGACACAATTTTTATAGCGAGGCCCGAGGTGCCAAGTTTGAACTTGAATTTGGGTCCATTCGCAGAGAGGGGCACAAAAATGTGGGTGAGAAGAAAAGAAACATGGAATTACGATGGCTCACGCTGCAGCCCTGATGGCACGACGTACTCCCCGTGAAAAGGCCGTACACATTGGAGTTAAAGTGGAGGTTTGTGGTCTGCAGAGGTCTGTCCAATCAATCACTGACAAAAAGTCTGCCACTTTGCTCTGATCGTATTCCCATGGCAAGGCATGCAAAAGCAGCTTTGCGCAGTCCTTAAAGGTTGCTTATTCTTCCCATTACCACAGCCATGATTTGAGCGAGCTAAGCGCTCAGAACTTTGCTCTGCAAAGAATAATGGCCTTAGTGATCAAAGGGATAAATCTGAGCGAGAACCTAATAATAATGTGCCAGGTCAGTACTTTCTCTTCAGCCCATCAGGAATTCTAACATTCATGTTAATATTAATCAGACTGAGGAAATATTTATTCAGTGACTAATGCCGGAGCTCTGCTTAAAGTGATGTGGAGGCTTTAGCGTTAACACTGTTTCATCTCACATGCTGATAGACATCCCACCAGCTTATCTTAAAAGACTGGATGAGAAAGCTCAAAGTGCAGCAGAGCCATGCCACCTTTTATCTGTCCCGAGAGCCTTAATATCAGCTCAGGTGAAGGCTGGACGTGATGAATTAAAGGAGGAGAGGACGCCAAGCAAAGCCATTAGGATACAAGAACTCCGGCGTTTGTCTGGCTTGCCGGTTGTCATGGTTGCGGTGTTTATCACCTCTTTCTGCCAACACAGACCCAGGGGCAAATCAGATTGGCTTCAGACTGAGAGAGAGAAAGGGAGATGGTGAGTGAGGGGGAGGACATATTGGCACAGCAGAGAGGTGAAATGCCAACACTCTGCAGAGTAAAGGCTGAGGAAGAGCCCTGGATAAATGTCAGTGCAGCTTATTCATGATAGGAGTTTGTTTTTATCCATTTGACTCTGATTTGTGAATTGGGAAACTGTTTGTTTACTCCCCTGAAGGTTCTTTTTGTTTTGCCCCCCTCCCTTCCCCAAACTGCTGTTTGTTGTTTAAAAAATCTTTAATAAATGTGTGGAATGCTTTGATGAGCTGACACGTTTCCTCAAAGCTCTTTAAATTAATTTTAAAAACTACACATTTGTTGCATCCTAATAGAAATCTTGAGGCATCTGATAAGGAGCGAATATTCCCAATTCCTGGTGGCCTGTGCCTGCCACCTACCGGCATGAACCTTTGCACAAGTGCATCAAATGGTCTGGATGTGGAGACAACTTTAGTGGAGGGCAGCTTCTATTCAGTGATTATCTAAGAACTTCAGGTTCAAATGTAACTTGTTAAATTAAAAACCGAACAATTATAACATGTAATGATTGTGACAAGAGGCCGACTGGACGTTTCAATGAAACAACAATAATCACAAACAGATGGGAGCAGCAGCAGCTGGTAGTCCAGTTCCTGCGTATTACAATATAACCACTCCTGACTCAATGGCTCACACGTGGGAGCCAATAACTCACGCCCCTTATCCCGTGGAGCCAATCGTTGCACGCTGTAAATCGGCGTCCGGTCATCTCAGCCAATCACAGCGCTCCTTGTTAGGCGGGCATATGCTGAGGCCCTTTAGCTAACAGCAAGGAAGAAGGTATGGATACATTAACTCACCGGCTCTGTGAAGCGTTTTAAAAGCTTCTGTTTGGTTTTTATTTGACACAGACTATTAAGTAAAGTCGGAAATTTTCGTTTAATTATTCTCCTAATCTGTTACACCTGTTTACTTTCTTGTTTGTGTTAGCGGACATTTCTCCCCGGCAGCTTTAAGCTGAGCTCGGTGTTGTTTTAGGCTGTAGTCAGGGCGGTTAGCCTGTCTGGGCTGGGTTTTAGCTGACGGAGTTAAACAGGACGAAACCACCAGACAGTTCGTGTGAGTCGGTGTATTGTGACAGGCAGGTCTCTCTCTCTCTCTTTCTTTCTCTCCGTGTGTGTGTGTAATGTGACTAGACGTCGACCAATCTGGGTTTTCTAATTGCCGATCCCGATTTCGTCTGTGCTTTTGACATTTTTCATCAGATATCTTATTTTCAATCAGACAAGTTCCATAGGAAAACTTATCAACTTTAATAAATCAATAAAAACACAGAGATGAGATGTATTGCTTTAAAAATACTGGAGGTTACTGTGTGTGTTCACATGACTGTTCAGTGTATGTACCAAGGGATTTGGACTGAGCAATTAGTCAGATGTATCCATCCACATTATTTATAGTATTATAAACAACGACAAAGACTGATCAAAGTGCTATTCATAAAACCAAACATAAGAATCACAGGGCAAAGGAAAACACCAATGAACAAAAAAGAAGTAAAAGTATGAAAGAATAAAACATGGATGAATGCCAGGGAATAAAAGAGTTTTAAAATGAGAGATAAAAACAGAAATTGAGGGAGCTCTCCTTACATTCAGAGGTAAATCATTCCAGAGTTTAGGACCTGCAACATAATAAGCCCTGTCACCTTTAGTCTTGTATTATGTTTTTGGAACCGTTAAAAGCATCTGGTCTGCTGACCTCAGAGCGAGGTGAGAAGTATGACTGCAGCGGATCAGAGAGATAGGAGGGGTCTGAACCGTTAAGAGACTTAAAAACACATAAAAGATTTTAAAACTTGACTCCTAGGTGGACTGGAAGTCAGAATCGGTGAAATGCATTCTCTTTTGCTTGAACTAGTTAAAAATCAAGCTGCTGCCTTTTGAACCAGCTGCAAACGAAGCAAACGGAAGCCTGACTGATCCTAAGAAGAAACCTGTTGCAATAACAAGCCGAGATGTCATAAAAATCATGGATCATCATTTCAAATGTACAGACAAGATTAGCTTAATTCTGTAAAACAGTCTCGGCTGAAAGGAGCAAGGTTTTAGCATTGTCTTAATCTGACAGTTTAGATTCAGAAAAGGATCTGTTTTCACTCCCAAGCATTCTGATCATGTTTTTCTCAAAAGGTGCAAAATAGTAAAGGTCAGGGCAGGGGCTCCTGCCGCTGCTACTGGGTGTAAATTAATCAATCAATTTAAGCTCTAAATTATCCCAAAAATGATGTAATTGACAAACAAACTTGTTAAAATGATCTGGCCATACTTGCATCTTGTGTTTTTTTTAAGTCATTGCATGTGAAGATGGCTGAATGAGGGTAAAACATATTGGTGGTGTATGATGCTCAACAAAATAAATCTGTTCTTTTCAGTTATGACCCCTGCAGACTCAGTGGAGCAGGGTCCAGCAGAAGGTTTTCCATGCAGTTTTGTTTCTAAGCATCAGTGCTTCTGAATAAGATAACAATCATTTGTGCATTCACTTCCTGTCTAGACAACGCTGTCACTCCATGTTTTGTCACTGATTGATCAAGTACAAATATAAGTTTAAATAGTTAGTGTCTGCATGTTTTTTAAAATGTCTGGGTGTTACAAAAACACAAAAACAGCTCATCTCTCCCCCCTACTGATGTTATTCTGAGAAGTTTCCTTAGAAAGTGAACTCTAGAGTGTTTCCCAGCTCAGTAAAATCATGTTAAAGAATCATGATTTCTATACTGACCAAAACAATTGTGATTATACATTTTTTCATCATTGAGCAGCCCTAGTAGCCCCAGTATTCAAATATTTTCATCCTCATTCATAGAATCGGCTCCAAAACCACATCAATCTGAAGGAACTGGTGTTTTTAAACATTTTTAAGCATCTCAAAAACACAAAACATCTCAGTTTAAATGTTTTGATTGGTGATCTGTTACTGATGGATGACTGCTGAGCAAAATGACTGAGTCTAACTCCTGTTGTTTGTGTTGTTGCTCATATTAATGATCTTGTATGTTTTTTATAAGACGTGCAAATGTTTTCTGTATGTTGTATTGTTGTCCCGATTGATAGGCTGCTTGTGAATCTTCTTTTTCCTGCTTAGTTGGCCAAGTTTACACAGGCATAGTTGATAACTGATTGTTTAAAAAGTGGAAAATATCAGCCTTATTGATTTATTGACCCACTGAGTTCTTGTTCACACCTAGAAAGTCCCACATCAAGAGTCTGTTGAATCCTGTTTTTTTTTCTTCTTTAGGTCTTCATCATTGCCCTGTTCAGACTGACGCGGTGTGCTGCCGTGCTCAAGACTAAATTACCAGTGACAGCAAGCTGTCCTGTTGTTTATAGTCGTGCTTTGCTGTCAGCCCGCAGTGCCAAAGGCTCGTCACCTCTTCCGAGAATGCCTCAAACAAACAAATCAAGAAACACTCTGGTGGCAGACTCTCAGGGTTCAGTTCAGTCAGGGGCCTCATGTGAAGAGCCGGCATCCCGGGAGGAGCACCAGGCTGCAGGAGACAAAGGAGGAGGAGGGGAGGACAACATTGGAGACGGCGAAATCATCAAGTCACCCAGTGATCCTAAACAATACAGGTAAAGTAAGCTTCACCCAAACTTTTGTGATATCCTCATCTTTAATTCAGCACCGCTCTGTGGAATGTTTCATGTAGAAGTTTATTCTCAGTCATTGTTTTTCAATTTGATTTTAGTGAAACTTTAATGCTATTTTCTGCATTCATGAAAGTGAAAAATGCTGAGAAAATGACCCAGATCTACTAACCCCAATCCACAAATGATATTGAGCTTCTCTTCCAGCTGGATCAGCGCATTATTATTATTGTAGTCTGATGATATGATTTCATGCTTTAAGCACACATCAGCGCCTCGGAACTCCGTGGGGCGTAGACAGAAATTATGCTGTGAAAAAGCACAGAACGGGCCTCAAGATACGGCCTTCAAAGTCATACATGATTTAACAGCCGGGTTGGAAATCAGAATGGGGAGAAAAAGCAGAAAAAGGGATGATGATGCAGTTTCTCACAGACTTCACTTTTCAGGTACATTGTTCTGGACAACGGCCTGCGAGCTCTGCTCATCTCCGACTACAGCGGGCCGTCGGTGTCCGACGATGAAGATCCAGATGGAGAAGAGGAGCTAGAAGAAGAAGAGGAGGAGGAGGAGGATGAGGAGGAGGAGGACAGTGAATCTGGAGATGACATGGAGGATGAGGATGATGAGGACGATGAAGATGAGGATGGGAAAAAGAAGAAAGGAAATGCAGAGAAACAGGTACTGCAGTAATGCTTCAACGCAGAGCCTCTTTTACTGTTTAGCAAACTGCACTGATGTCAAATATCCCTTGAGTCATGTTCAAACTAAGAATATTTGTGTTGAAATGAGATTAATAAGAAAGACATGGCAGCACAAACTGGGAGCTATTTAAATAAAGTGCACTGTTAAACAACACTTTTATTGCCTTTGTTGGTGTAAGGCTCAGTACTTTTTAAATTCCCTAATCAGTCTCCGGCTTTCAGCTCTATTCTTGTTCATTCTTTCATTTCATATTATTTCAAAGCATGGCAACGCATCCCATAACAGCTGCTAATGCAGAATTATTTAAGTTAGAAAAACAACAATTAATTCATGCAGCAAATTTTGGAAATTTTTGCTGTGAGTAAAAAACACTTTGTCCATAAATGTGACAAAATCTAACAATATTAGGAAACCATTTTATATTGTATGCATTTTGACCTTTTAAGGTAGTAAATGCTTGCGATGCTTTCACAAAACCATTCCCTTGAATTTCACATGAACCTCATAAGAGCTTTTATTTGAGTAGCCATTGTTCTTATTGAAAAACATTGGCACTTTTACAGATGATTGTTGGCATTTCTGTGTGCGTTTCAGTCTGCAGCAGCGTTGTGTGTCGGTGTGGGCAGCTTCAGCGACCCCAGCGATCTGCCTGGCCTTGCTCACTTTCTGGAACACAGTGAGTAATTAATCCTTGAAAGTCTGTTCGTGTCTGCAGTCGATTACACTGGTGACTAATATCAGGTTAGAAAAATGAGGTTTTTCAAATTAAATGGGCAAAGTGCAAAAAAAAAAATTCATTATTAAGGTACATCCTGTACAGTTTATACACATCTTCAAAAACAGAAGTATCACCTAGAACCTCCTTGGGTTTAGTAGAATAGAAAGGTTTCTAACTGCGGCAACACATCAACTGTATAGTATCGCCTCTGCAGTCCGTCTCAGCCTAGAGGTGTGGTCAAGTTGTTGTTACTTTAAGTATTCCCCTTCCCATCTCCCCCTGACCTTGATGGAAAGCCTCCTGAAATTAAAGAAAAGTGAACTCTTATGTAGAATCTTCTTTTATGTATCCTATAACAGAACCCAGCTATTAACACACTCCAGGTATAATGTGTTGCGCTCATTTTGTGTTTCGTTCTCATGTTTTGTCGAGTTTGGTATCAGTTAACAGTTTGTGACAATTCCCAGAATAGCCCTCTCCTCAGGCCACACTAACCCAGGGTTGGGGGCAAAGGTCACAGAATCAGCTCTTGGGCTTTTTATGACCCATTTTTTCCTCCTGCTTTGTGTGTGTTGTGTATCCAATTCATTACCTGCAAAGACCCTTTTACACATGCAGCTGTTGATTGTTTAAAAAAAAAAAAATTGATTATTATGAGTTAAAATCACCATGCACGTAGGAATCTAAATATCAGTGCTGTGAAAAGTATTTGCCCTTCACAGATTTCTTCTTTTGTCACTTCAATGTTTCAGATCAGCAAACAAATTTCAGTATCAGACAAAAAACCTAAGTAAATACAAAATGCAGCTTATAATGGTTTTATTTATGAAGAGAAAAACTAACTTGTCCCTGTGTAAAAAAGTAACTGACCCTAAACCTAACAAACACTTGGCAGCAACAACTGCACTCTAGTATTTGTGATGATGAGTCTCTCACGTCACCGTGGAGGAACTCCATCCACTATTCTTTACCGAATTGTTTTATTAATCCACATTGGAGGGTTTTCCGACATGAACGGTCTGTTTAGGGTCAAAGGTTAGACATCATTCAGCTGAATTCATGGTTCCATCAATTACAGCGAAGCAGCCCCAGACCACCACACTACCACCACCATGTTTGGTTGTTGGAATGGTGTTTTTCTGAAATGCATAAGAGGACCCACACCTTCCAAACAGTTCCACCTTTGCTCATTAGTCCACAGAATATTTAACCAGAAGTCTTGGGGATCATCAAGATGTTCTTTTGTAAATGTGAGATGGACCTTTGGTCAGCGGTTTCTTGTTGTCACACTCTCCAGCTCCACCATGGATATTGTGGAGCCTCCCTCACTCAGGACCTAAAGTGGGAGCTAAACATCAGCTCGCTCCTATCCAAAGCCCAGCAGAGGATGTACTCCCTGTCTTTTTTGTACCATTTTTCTTCTTTTTTTTTTTTAATCGACTTGTTTTTCATTATTTGTTGAATCATGACCTCTGACCGTAACCTTAACCAAGTGGGACCTGCAGTGTTTTAAATGTGCTTGGTTCTTTTGTTCTTGACGTTCTGTGGAATGGGTTATGTATTGCTTTTTGAGATCTTTTAGCCTACATTATGTTTTCACACACGCTCTCTTGAAGTGTTTTCTTAATTCTACAGGTCTGGTAGTAATCATACCTGGGTTTGGCTAGTGAAACGGAACTCGACTTTCTAATCAATGTGGTTAATCACAGTTAATCCATGATGTACGTGGGGGGGGGTTACTTTTTCACATAGGACCAAGTTGGTTTGAATAGATCTTTTTCTCTTAATAAATAAAATCATTTGAAAACTGCATTTTCACACACAACTCAAGTTGTCTTTGTCTGATATTGAAATTTACATGATCATATAAGTATTGTTAGTTGTTGGCTTACAGATAAATTAGACATAACATCGCCTGTCAGCCTCTGCATTCAGTGAGGGACAAACAATAAAAGATTTTACCTACTGAAAAACCACGCTTGTATAAAATGTCACAAGTCTTCTGAATTGCAATCTATTATATTGATGCTACTATCAGCAGAGATTGCTGAACATTGTTCGTAAGTGATTAGTCTGAAAGGAAACCCTTGCTCATTCTCAAAGTCTGTCATCCCAACTGTCACCAAATGCTCACAACTCTATTTAGAGCTTTGCACGCAGCTACATCTGAGACAAAGCTATCATTTTCTGTTAGAACAGAGCCTTTTGGCTCACTGTAAGAAAAGAAATCCACAAATAAAACCCACATCTTTCTGCAAATAGTTGTGATGGATTTTTTTATTTACATTCCTTTCATATTTATTTTATTTATTTCTTCCCTCTCTGTCTGATTTCCTGCTGTATCCAAGTGGTGTTCATGGGCAGCGAGAAGTACCCGTCAGAGAACGGCTTTGATGCTTTCCTCAAGAAGCACGGTGGGAGCGACAACGCCTCCACCGACTGTGAGAGGACCATCTTCCAGTTTGACGTCCAGAGAAAGAGCTTCAAAGAAGCTCTTGACAGGTTAGGAAACATGAGAGTTTTTTCTTTGTCTTTGTTTGTTTTTTGAAGCTGTCGCCCTTTGGAGGGGGATTTCTTGAGAGCCATTGCATGATTGACAGGCAAACATAAAACACTGAAATTTGAACAGCAGAAAATAATTCCTTAAGGACACATTAAAACTGTTGAATTATTTATATTTCCATGAAGTTCTTATGTTGACTTTCAGTAACTCTCGGATTGTTTTAAACTAGTGGTGGGCATAGGTTATTTTTTAAATCTAGATTAATCTCACCCTAATCTTGAAATTAATCTAGATTAAAATGGCTCCTTTGAATTCAGCCAAAGGCATCCATAATACCGTATGTGCGCTTCCTAAATAATGACTAACAGGAAGTCTTTGTCAACAGGTTTCCGAAGCCAGGAGGAGCATTAGACCAGGGGCTCATCTCCTGTTTCCAAAATGCATCACAAACCGAGAAAGTTGTTCTTCTATCATAACTGGTGATGAAAATAAACAATGAGAAAAATATTAATGCCCCACCAATTAACACCTTTAAATGCACTTATATCAGTGTTAATTTTATGATTAGAACAGGGGTTAAAGTTCTAAAGCTCTCTCTCTCTCTCTCTCTCGCTCTCTCGCTCTCTCTCTCTCTCTCTCTCTCTCTCTCTCTCTCTCTCTCTCTCTCTCTCTCTTTCTCTCTCTCTCTCTCTCTCTCTCTCTCTCTCTCTCTCTCTCTCTCTCTCGATACATGAGAATAATGAAGGTTATGGGTGCAATTTTCCAATCAGCGTTTTATGGCGTGCTGCGTCAGTCCTGTACTAGACTGACCAAAACCATGGTGCGCCCGTGGCACAGCGTGGACATCTCCGGTGTTCAGCCTTTAGCGTGGACGGAGGTGACGAGTCCCCACTAATACCCAGCAGGTGAACCCTTCTGGTGAAGGAGGCGTGATCTGGATAGTCCGGTCCGAAACAAGTCTCTCAGTCCAGGATGTACGCTAGCGGTTAGGGTGACCAGATGTCCCGTTTTGTGCAGGATTGTCTGGTATTTTCATTACTTTTCACACATTCTACAAATTTAGACACTGTCCCGCATTTACCCTTAACGCCAGCGCTTTGATGCATTTCTGCACTCCACAATGGTTTGTGCTAAAAAAAAAGTTCAAACGGTTTTTGAAAGAAGAGAAGTTTCTCTTTCAGCTCAGCAAAGTGTTATTATGGTTATTTATGTTATCAGCCTCCCTCTTACACACGAACGTAGAAGGTAGGAGAACAAATGAGTGACACTGAGAAAAAGCGGAGCAAGAGAGAGTAAAGTTTTTGTTATTTAAAACATCTGGTCATTCTATTTTTACTGTCACTTTTTAATTGTTTAAAATGATAATAATGACATATTCTATAGCGTTTGATTCCTATTTAATAATATTCAGTCAGAACAAACTGAACATTGTAAATGTGTAACTTTTTCGCCACAGTGACAGAAACCAGTGACTATAAGTCCAGTAGCTGCATAGAAACATGCAGAAAGGCAGCAGTTATGAGCGTGTGTGTTACAGTTTCCTCTGCCTCTAAGTTCTTTTGCACACTGGTGTTTTGTCTATGTATAATATATATTTATACATATAGCCATATCCATCACGCAGCCCGTCACACTGACGAACTTCAGTGGATCGCCATTAAGTCCTATTTTCACTCTTTGTAGCGGCGCGATCCGACAGCAACTCATACGGCGCTTAGCAACACACACACACACACACACGAACACAAACTTAAAAATATGGCGTGAACACCAAGTATCAGCGCCTGGTACTCACTAGAGAACCTCACTGGAAACATTATGTGCACCCCTCCATATAGACAATGAAACGATTGAACTTAGCTTTTTGAAGAAACAGGACTCTCAGCTGCCGTGACTTTTTTTCTTCAAGTGAAGCTAATGAGGCTATCTAGAGAGACAACAGCTAGTCTGCTCACTCGCCACCAAGTGGTCAGGGGTGTGAATTGTAATCCGTCAAAATGACAGGTGGCCTTCAGAGTTTTCTGTCACCATTTGAACAACATTCATTGAAGGAAAATTTTCCATCACAGAATAAGATTTAAGTCTTGATTTAAGATGTTGACGTTTGTTGATTGACATAATTTTTACTTGGCTGCATCATATTCAGTTATTCATTCTTTTCTAATGTGTTTAATTGTAATTAGTTCTTTACTGATTAAAGTACACCATGATTATGTGTGAAAGAGCAGGCAGGACTTTCAGTTCCACATCCTGAGTGTACAGACTGGTTCCAAAAACATCTGTCAACAGGATTATTGTGGCTTCAGCAACAGAACCAGGCAGTGATGTTTAATATAATCTTTATACTATGTCTAGGGGCATTCCACACATTGCTAAAAGAAAAAAAAAATCATTTTTAAATTGCTGAATTGGACTAATGGAATAAATCTGGGCTTTTAGATAAAGTGTCACTCTGCTGCAGAAACATTGATGCTCCAGGCAGCTCCCTGTCATAACGCCATCACTCTTCGGTGGCATTCAATTCATGCTCGTCTGTCCTCAGACTTGGTTTTTGGTGATGAATTTGAAATTAAAATTATGAATGTGATTTTGGCCCTGGAACACCTTCATAATTAAAATGAGTAAAATGTCTGATTCTTGCACTTAAGATTATTTTATTCACATAAGATGGTACAAAATGCATAATTTCTGCCTCTTTTCTGTCGTCTCCCCTCCTAGGTGGGCACAATTCTTTATCTGCCCCCTGATGATCCGAGACGCTATCGACAGAGAGGTGGAGGCTGTTGACAGCGGTTCGTCTCACTGTTTACTCTGAGTTATTTGGGGTTACATATTCCTCTGTTTTTATGCAGCTCATCTGCATGATATTCATTGTTGTTTTATTTGCTTTTGTTTTCTCCTCTTTGCGTCTCTCCTCCTGTCTGTCAGAGTACCAGCTGGCTAAGCCATCCGACTCCCACAGGAAGGAGATGCTGTTTGGCAGTCTGGCCAAACTGGGACACCCTATGGGCAAGTTCTGTTGGGGTGAGTTTGTAAAAACAACCACTGGGACATTTAATACACACTGAGCCTCCTTGGAGGATGTTCAGCTAAACCAGACAGGAGTGGGGAAAATAATGAGACGTTTCTTACTTGTATCCCTTTTTTCCCCTCTATCTTTCTGAGTTTCATTATTGTGCTGAATTGATTGATCACCCGATTCATCTTCAGGAAATGCACAGACATTGAAGCAAGAGCCGAAGAAGAACAAGATCAATGTTTATAAGCGTCTACGTGCTTTCTGGAAGAAGTACTACTCAGCCCACTACATGACTCTGACTGTGCAGTCAAAAGGTCAGAAAAATCCATCCCATTCATCCTTCATCAAAAACCAGTCAACTGAAAGAAACTTAATTCATTTCAAATAAATTTATGCAACAAATTGAACTCATCCGCTGAAAAGGCAATTTGTGGATCATTCAAAAAAATAAAACTGCCATTAGCAGAAAGAAAGATCCACTCTCTCCTCGTTCATCTGCTGGAAATAATTGCTGTCAGACACGAAATATCCAAAAGATTTTTAGGGGTTCCTCAGAAATGTCACACAGGTAATTAACTACTTCATACTAGTAAAATATTGACAAGTGTTGACTTTTAGAGCTGAGAACTATCATCCTCATTAAAGCGCCGAGTTAATGGTCCTCTGGATAAACGTGATGACTTCTCGTTGGAACCTCGAGCTCTGCTAGTACAAGCCAGTGCAAAATCGTACATATGTGTCACAATAATTACTAATTAGACTAGATTTACTACATTAAACTGACATTTCTGTTGGAAAATAAAGCAGTGAAACACTTATAATTATAGAAAAATAGAACATGGTTAAATGTGTTTTTTTTTCAACATGTGATTGTATAGTTTTATGAAAATTAAAACACAAGAAACCATCATTACAACACAGTGAAAGGTTGTAACACATGAACAGAAAAAATGAATTTTAATTTGTGTAGCACTTTGCACAGATTAAAATCTCTAAAATTCATTAAAGGTCCCACATTCTGCACTTTCTATCCACTCTGAATCATTTCTTTTACATCTCAATAACATGTAAAAGCTATACATTGGTCAAATTAGCCCTTATTTTAAGTGCAGCTGTTGTTCTTACACCCCCTCATTCAATCTTCTAAAGCAAAACTTTCCTTTCAAATGGGCGGGGCAGTTGAGGAGCCGAGCTTCTCTAAGCCCCGCCCATCTCTCTTCTCCGCTTGTTTACAAGACGTCAGTGGGTCTTCAAGGTCTCAGATGAAGGGAGTAAAAAGAGACTTGTGCTCGTTGATTCAACCATCTATGAAGCAACTCCCGTGCTTTGCTCGTAGCTTCACCGTGACTGTTTGCTAACGTTTGTGAGGATACGCGCTACCTTGGTTTTTAAAGGGCGGGGTGGTCTCAGGTAGCCAAAGTGCTCGTGATTGGCTCTGTCCTCTAGAGAGGAGTGGTCTTTTCCCTTCTTGATGTCAGCAGGGCAAAGATTTTGAAACATCCTGTTTTAGCATTAGCTCAAACACATTTCTATAAAATGAGAATAAGGAAGTGAAAACGGTGAAAATATTTTAACACTTTTGGGTCTCAGACACAGTCTTTGTGAGTGATATGACTGTTAAAAGACATTTAGAAAGTGAATTTTGTATAGTATGGGATAGGGGTGGGCGGTATAAATGGTATACGGTAGAAACGATATGTGCTCGGGAGCCTGCGCCTGCCGATTATATCACACTAGATGATTGACTGAACGTACGACTAACGAAAGTGATGTTACCACGTTTGTAAAAATTACGTTAGCATGTTAATGCTGAAGATTTTGATTGGTCCGGAGTCTGAAAAATTGGCGGTTGTAGTCTTTCTTTATTGAAGGAGGGACTGCAACTTCTTTTTGAATGAATCTTTAGATTTATTTACTGTACATAAGAACTAAGGAAATATACAGAATAAGTCTACGTTTAGAAGATGATGATTTGCTGTTGGCTCAACATTTTTCTGCTTAATGCTCAATATTTCAAACAACCTTTAACTCATGAGGTCATTCTGATGCTTAAATAAAACTTTTAAACATATTTAAACCAATTAAATATTGAAAAGTCTTCTACTAGTCACCTCTCTGGTCTGACAGAGCGATGACCCGGTTTCTTCCTCACTGCAGTCAGACAGCTGCAGCAGGTGAGGAGGCGTGACGATCAAGGTGTTCTGATTGTTCCTGACTGACCACCATTAGTAATAATGTTCATTAGCTCATATAAAAGTCCAAAACAACACGTTATCTTAGGCAGAAATTGGTTAATCTGGTTTGCCATCAGGGAAGAGAATGATCAGCTGACGGAGGAATGGAGGATCAGCAGGTCCCCGTGCGCGCGCATCATGGATCAACAATCGACCAGTGATCTTTTGTTCTGGTCAACTAAAATGACTGATTCTGATAGAGAACTGGATATCTGATGACAAAATGAACGTCTTTCTCAGAGGGGAATTATTTATCAGCAGCTTGAGAGTGCGAGCTGTCGGGTCGGGGATGAGTTAGTAAAGCGCGCGAGCGCAGCCAGCTGGATTACAAACCGAGTCCCGAACCAAAGAGGGTGATCTGTTCAGATCACGGATCGATTGTGACCCATTGTACCCCTACTGGGCATGTGTGAGCTGCGTGCGTGGGTCGGACGTACTGTGATTGTGTGTGTGTTAAAGCGCGCGCCAAGCTGTGCGTAATGGCGCACTGGAGATGCTGTGAGTGTGTGTGTGTGTGTGTGTGTGTGTGTGTGTGTGTCGGAGCGGAGGTCCTACGGTGTGTGTCCACTAGCTTCAGAGGTCATGTGAGCACTCATTCACTGAGCTGCAACAGGATGTGAAGTTCGTCAGATCGAGGGTCTCCCATCGGGACCGCACAGCGCTGGTCCGCAAAGGCGCGTTCGAAATCCGGTTCTCATGAGGACCAGCCTACTGCTTGTGTGCACCCTGCTCTGTAGTGGCGATAAGCCGTCAAGTCGCGGGTAACACAATTGACATGCATTGTGGGAAATGTAGTTTTTGGTCAAAATACGCTTTTTACCTATTTATTTCTGAATACTCAGACCTTTTAAGCTCTCGCGGGCCACATTAAATGACGTGGCGGGCCACATTTGTCCCGCGGGCCTTGTGTTTGACACATATGATGTACAGTATGTGTGTGTGTATATACCATTATCACACATGCTTATAATTATACAGCTTTTAGGACGCATCGCCCAGCTGTAGTATGGGACCTTTAAAAGAAATTACGCTGAAATAAAAAAATGCATAAAATACTTAAAGCAGTAAAACAAAGGATGCAGTAAAAATAATCTAAAAGCTTATGTGAATAAAATTATTTTAAGTAGATAATTAAAAGATTCAACAAAGTCAATACAACATAAAAATGATAAAATAAGGGACGTTTATTCTGCAGTAGAGTTTCCTCTGGGTTTTAGATCAAATATGAGTTGAAATGTAAAGATTTAACAAATCAAAAACATGTCCAAAGCTCTAAAGATGAACACAGAGATTTTAAATGATTTCTAAAACTAATGAAGAGACATTAAAACAGGAGTCATGTGTGCTCTTCTGTTCTAATTAGGATCCTCGCTGCAGCGTTTTGTACCAGCTGAAGACAATCAAGAGCTATTTTTTTTGTTGAGACAAATAACAAGTATATTACAATAATCAAAGCAAGAGCACATAAAAGCACAGATAATCAGCTCCAATTCACATTTTGACACCGGTCTTCTTAATTTAGAAATATTCCTCAAGTGGGAAAAAACCAGCTCAGACCAGCTGTTTGGAATGACTGTCTAGAGACACTGATTGGTCAAACACAACACGTAAGTTCCTCAGACTTGACTGGACAGCTGAGTCTAAATGGCCAATTTGTTGCCTGATTTGTGGAACCATGCTGTCAAGGGCAGTGATTTACGACAGCGTATTAGGGTCTTTGTAAAAAAAAAAAAACAGGACCTGGTGAGGTAAAATTCCAAAACTAAGCTTAGAAATTTAGAAATTATCATAAAATTGTGTTTAAAAGTTTTTTTGCTGATATTGGAAAGTCCTAAATTAGCCATACATTTATTTGTCAACATATTTTCCAGTTTTCATAAATAAAGGCATGTTGTTGAGATGGTTAAATTGTATTGTGGTTTGGACATTTAAAGTGTAATTTCTGTTAGGTAATCAAGCATTCAAACACTTTTGTCTTTTTTCTGATATTATGGTCAGTATGTCAAGCAGCATCCTCTGAGTTTTCACCCAAAAGGTGTAATTTAAAGTCTTCTTCAAGACTTTTTTCATAAATTAGTCATTTTCCCTCTAAATGTATCAAGATATCTAAATGTACTTCATTTGCAATTATGGCTTTAATCTAAATAATGTTTGCTTTGAAGCTTGCAAATCAATCTCAGTAAATGTAAATGTTATTTTCTAGTAGAATTAAGATGTTTTTGCTTTTTTTTCAAAGATTTATTTATTTGAGAAACCAGAGGATATCAATTTTCTTCTTATAAAATTATGCATTTAATTATGGAACAGATTGCTTTTTTTTCAAAAATAAGACTTTCAAACATCAGAGATAGACAGACATACATGTCTGACATTAATCTCACAATTTTAAATTCTTCTCTAAATTGAATCCCTTCTTGTTTTTTTTTTTTCTTTTCTTATAATGATTAGTCATTTTGTCTTAACAGAGTTTAGTTGAAGGTAGGTAATTAGCAAATTTCCTAATGTCAGTTTAGGATGTTTGGCAATTTAAAAAGTATAGTTGAATATTGTCTGTTAATAAATTTATTGGGGATGCACCGAAATGAAGATTCTTGGCTGAAATGGAAAACCAAAAATGAGAAAACCAAGGCCGAAACACAGAAAGAAATGATTATGTCTATTATTAGAGAACCATAGCGTTTATGGCTATGATGTGTACTAACTTCAAAAATCAAGGCATTGCCGTAAATCAATTACAAAAAACAATGGTGAGAGGACTGGTCAGACTCTGGTCCAGTCAGGGCTGGACTGGGACGGAAAAACGTCCCTGGAATTTTAGGTCGTGGCAGCCCAGCGTGATCTTACAGGTAATGTTCGGTTTCTGTCCGGAGGGGGGGGGCTTGGGGGCTAGAAGGTGTGTCAAGCGCATGCGTATGTCACCTGTCACTCGCAGCTCTGTAGCGCTCTGCAGCGGGAGGAGCCGTTGAGATCACAGGCTGTGAGAACGGCTCGTTTGGGTCTGGACCGGCCTAAAATCACCAGCAGAGATTATGAAAGGAGTCCACACCGCAGACATCTCCCATGCTGGATGCGCTATTTGCTCACGACATCACGTTTCGGCGTGTTGTTTTGATAATTTAGGCGTTTCGCACGAAAACCAAAAATGCACTTTTCAGTCATTTTCGGTGGTCAAATTTTTGGTGCATCCTTAAAATTTATAAACAATCTGACCAAGAGGATGTTTATCAATTTAAATACAGGACTGGACCCAAAACAGAGCCCTGAGGAACTCCACACGACAGACTAAATAGCATCTTTAATGACCTCATTTATATGCCAAAGCGTCTGTCTGAAAAGGAAGTGAAAACCCATTCTAGAACAGAATCCAAGATTAAGTCACGTGTCCTATTACTGAAGGATATTTAGTATAAGGTGTCTTAGGCTGAGGTAAGATCCAAAGATACCAAAACCATGAAGTCCTCTGAGTCTACAGCCATCATGAAGTCAAAGGCTGGCCTAAGTAGACCAATTTTAGTGGAGCCATTTTTACTAAGAACACAAGAAAATTTATCACAATTAATGCAGATGAAAAGCACATTTTTCTGACCCGCTCATTAGTACCTCTGCTTTTGGTCCAAAGTAAAACAGAAGGTGGTTAAAAGGTTCTGAAGCTGTCTAAGACTTTATACTTTTGAATTGTATTAAACTTCTGTTCACTCATTCTTTCTTTTTTTTTAATAAGTGCATTTCTGTTGCTCAAATCCACAAAAAGCAGAGTATTGTAAAATACTTCTTTGGCAGCTTGTTTGAAGGGAAATCATATGTTTATTATTGGCAGCACGGTTAAATGTCACACTGTTTTCATGAAATTAAGCCAATAATTGTCAGTAAAAGGAAAATGTTTCACTTCAAGTGAATTATTGAATGAATGTCACAAAACTTACTTTTTAAAAATAATGTTGAATGTGAATAAAAAATGTTGTCAGCTTTAAAATAAAAAGCTTTTTTTTTTCTTGGACTCACCCCAGAAGATAGAAATATGAGCTATAGGTTCAAACTGATTAAGATACACTTACATTCATCTTTGATCCCCCTTCACTTGTGTGTCTCTTAGAGAAGCTGGACACTCTGGAGGAGTGGGTGAAAGAGATCTTCAGCAGGGTGCCAAACAAGTGAGTATGAAAGAAGAGGCTCTCAGTCACTTTGAAGAGGAGCTATTATTTCACTGACTGAGTCTTAATATCCTTTGGTCAAATACAAACCTCCAAATCGCCCTCATCTCTTTCTCTGCTGTCTTTAACTCAGGACATTATTTACTTCCATCATAATAATCCTGACATGGATCAGTTCATTCCAGCTTAATGGATGTTTTCTTAGAACTCCAGTTCTCTCTGCTTTATGAGTCACTGGGCTACTTTTTAGGGAGTAAACATGCATGTCATGGTTACATGAAAGCCACACAACCTCCATGTTTTCAAAGCTTTCATTTCAATTAAGCGATGACATGTTTCTCTGTTGGGCTAATTAGATTTTTTCTCTCTCTCCTTCTCCTTATAAAATCCTTTCAAGTGAATTCGACTCCTCTGGCTGAGCTAAACTCATTTCCATCAAGCTTGAATACATGAAAACATTTTGGAGTAATCCCTGTCAAAATAATAATGTTTTCTGACACTGTTTCTATCAACTATTTATAAACACTTTCAGTGGATTTACAGCAGAATAATGTTGATTTTTGGTATTTTCTGGAAAGAATGTGTCTTTTTTATTAGAGTTTAAGTGTGAGGTGACATCATTGATGTAGTTCAGTGAATATGATAGTTATTACCTTCTGCAGAAAGGCTAGATTTGTGTGTGTGCGTGTGTGAAGCCTGTATTCTATAGATTTATTACACATAGAGTGAAATATTTCAAGCCCTTAATACTTTTTTCTAATGGAAGCTCTGATAGCAGACTTCAGGTCATCTGCATTGTTGGGTCTGGTGTCTTTTTACCATCTACCTGGAAATTTTAGAGCACTTCCTTCAGCTGACGAGCTTCATGGAGATGCTGCTTTCATTTTAGTTTCTGATGTTTTGTTTTGTGAGATCACATTTCAGGAGGTGTGTATTGATGTAAAACTGTCTTAGGATCAGATTCAAAGCTACCATGTAGGTTTTGGAGAGTTGAAACTTTAGACTTACTGTTGGTCTGTATTTGCTCCTCTTTCAAATCATCAGTCTTCTCTGTCTCAGCTCTTCAGAGGAGAATTGAAAAGTCTTTTCATGTTCAGTTTTTTTATGTACAGCACTTTGGACAATCATGTCTTTATAGGTGCTTTAAAAATGAAACTGTATGGTCTTCAGGAATATAAAGAAGTCCTGTCCCCTTTTTTCTAAACGTACTACGTTTGTAACGTTAGTAACAATCTCATAAACCACTGGATGGATTTGTACGTCTACAACTGATTACATTTTGGAGTCAAACCAATTCAAGATGGCCACCACAGCTAATTGACAGAAAAATAACCAATGCTATAACTTGGTCAGGTTTATGGATATTAAGCCAAACTTTGGTGCTGAACGTCGTCTCCATTACTAAGCAACACATTGGGCAACATCTTTGGGTTAAACTTTGGATTCAACCTCATGAAACACTGGATGGATTATTATTTTTTTCATTCAAAACAAAATAAAACATCCAAAAAAATAAACAATAACAACAAAGTATATACCTAACAAACAACAATTTGAATGAAAGGGAGCAGATTGAAGAAATAATCTTATAATTTCTGCCCCATTAACAAAAAGAAATTAACACATTCTTACTTTAACTGTCAGACACACACAGATTCACTTCTAGACAGTAATTTTTCAAACTTAATCACAGACCATAGTTTCATAACTGTTCAATACATTTGATTTGAAACGTTTTCTGAATATGAAGAGTGACCTTGATTCTTTTATTTCTCTGCTAAGGTTGTTCCACAATCTCACACCATTTACAGTAATGTGACGTTCTTTAATTATGGTTCTAGATCTAGGTTTTTTAAAGACATCAATTCCTTTCAGCATGTATTCACTAACTCTCTTTTGAAACATTTTCTGAATATTTGTTGGTAATGTACTTGTATTTGCTCTGCATATAGTTTGTAATATTGTCCAATCTACCAAATCATGAAATTTCAGTATTTTATATTTGATGAATAATGGGTTAGAGGGTTCTCTATAGTGACTGTTATTAATGATCCTCAATGCTCTTTTCTGTAAAATGACCAAAGGTTGTGTATAGGTTTTGCATGTGGCTCCCCAGATTTCCTAACAATAAATGAAGTATGGTACAATCAGTGAGTTATACAGTGTTAACAATCCAGAACTATTCAGTAGAAACTTGACTTTATATAATACAGTGATGGCTTTAGCAATTTTCCCTTTTATATAACTTATATGTGATTTCCAAGTAAAATCTTCATCAAACATAACCCCAAAAAATTTAGTTTCTTTTACTCTTTGTATTTCTATTCCATCTATTTTTAAAGATACCTCACTGCATTTTTTGTTATTAAACAATATAAAGTTTGTTTTGTTCAGGTTCATTGACAGTCTGTTGGTATCAAACCATTTTTTAACAGTTCATTATTTATTACTTGAGTTACTTCAATTATATCTGATCCTGAATAAAACAAGGTAGTGTCGTCAGCAAACAAAACAGTACCAAGTAGTTTGGACACTTTTACAAAATCATTAATAAATACCGTATTTGCCCGAATATAGGACGACCCTGATTATAAGACGACCCCCCCTTTTCAAGACTAATCTTCAGAAAAAAAGACTAAATTCACTTTTTAAAGAAACAATTTTTATTGAAATTTTGAGAAAATAATTTAACTAATGCTACTAATAATTCCAGACTACTTTAATATTTGCTTATTAACAGTGGTGCACACAACTAGTCCATTAGTCCACCGTACTGATCTCTCTGCCCGAACGCACCTTTGCTGCAGGAGCTTTCACGGTCAGATTGTGCAACTTCGCGATCATCAGACACTGATGAACTTCACATCCAGTTGTGGAGCTGAGATGGAGTTTTCATGTAGGGGAAGCTTGTTTACACACACACGCTGCTGCGGCAAAATGCACAGACACACGCACACACACACACCCGCTTATCGCGATGATCGTGCAGACACACACACACAAACCCGCTTTTGCGCCATGATCGTGCAGATACACACACACAAACCCGCTTTTGCGCCATGATCGTACACACACACAACCCCACTGTTGCGCCATGATCGTACACACACACAAACCCACTGTTGCGCCATGATCGTACACACACACAACCCCACTGTTGCGCCATGATCGTACACACACACAACCCCACTGTTGCGCCATGATCGCGCGCACACACAAACCCGCTGTATGTGTGAGGGAGTGTGTGTGTGTGTGTGTGTGTGTGTGTGTGTAGGTGTGTGTGTGTCGGGTGCATATAAAGAACGGTGAGACGGATGAGGTTCTGAGGGAGAATGCGTGTGTGAATCCAGCGAGCGACGCGAGCCCTCACCTGTACAGAGTCTGCTGCTGAAAACACCTGCTGGGTCTGGACATTTTAATCCTCAGTACTAGTAAACCTGTAACTTTGAACTAGGCCAGGCCCGGACCTCTGGAACCGCTCGCGGTCTGAGCTGCTTCCTGCCGCTTTGACCAAAAAGCCTGCGCCCTCCGCCGGAAAAACTAGGGCGCGATAATAAGACGACCCCCCCTTTTTCAAATTATTTTCAATGAAAAAAACCTCGTCTTATATGCGAGCAAATACGGTAATATGAACAGTTTGGGTCCAAGGACCGACCCTTGTGGCGCTCCACAATTTATATCACTCAGTTCTGATCTTGTATCATTTATTTGAACAAATTGTCTTCTATTTTCTAAATAACTATTAGCCCACCGATGAGCCACGCCTCTTATCCCATATTGATGTAATTTCTGAACTAACCTTGAATGATCAATGACGTCAAATGCTTTTTTTAGATCAATAAATATACTGATGAAGTAGTTTCTATTGTCTATTGCTGTTGGTATTTTGTCCGTTAAATCCATTATTGCCATTGCTGTTGAATGTTTAGTTCTGAATCCATACTGTTCCGTGTTTAAGATATTATTTTTTTCAATGAATTTATCCAACCTTGTTACAAACACTTTTTCCAATATTTTTTAAAACTGTGGAAGCAGTGACACTGGCCTGTAGTTATTGAAACTGTGTTTATCACTGTGTTTTAATCAAACTGAAGGGCAGCGGGCAGTATGCATTCCTTCAAAGACCTTTAATTTTTTTTTGTGCTTACAGTGGTCTGCCCAAGCCAGATTTCTCTGATTTACTGGATCCCTTTGACACACCAGCCTTCTGCAAGCTCTACAGAGGTACTGATCCACTCCACCGCCTGAACACCATCAGCTGTACTTCCAAAACAGCCTATAAATAATTCTAATGAGTTGTCAGATCATTAAAACAAGTTGATGGTTGGTTTAATAATCTTGTGAGAACTAATGCAAGCCGATGAGACGTTGCCTGCTCAGTCGTTCAGCCATGGCTCTGACTTTGTGTTTTTATTTGCAGTTGTTCCTGTGGGAAAAGTTCACGCTTTGAACATCACCTGGGCTCTCCCCCCTCAGGAGAGGCACTACAGGTGAGCCACACGCTACGTTCTGAGGCACATGAATAAAGAGGGGTCCTGACTGACAACATTTCACCCTCTTTTGAAAGAAATTGCATCAAATGTGTATCTTTTTTTATCATCTTGCTGCAGAGTGAAGCCTCTTCATGTAAACATGAAATTAGACCATCACAAACATGTATTGCTCTGATTGTAGGCAGATTACATCACGTTTCTAATTTTCATGTTCCATGCTCCGTTTTTCAGGGTGAAGCCTCTCCACTACATCTCGTGGCTGGTGGGCCACGAGGGCACGGGAAGCATACTCTCTGTTCTGAGGAAGAAGTGAGTATTATTGCTTCTGTCTGTTTGTTTTTCTAATTTGAGGGCACTCCAAATTGCAATTAAAACCTCCTCAATTTTTGCTGGGTATATACGAGCCTTTCCTTGCTCTGAGTGAGCCCTGAGCGTCTGAGCCCTCATCTTCAAACTATACGCTTTGCCATCGCACTTGACAATGTGATTCATACGTTTTCATCTTTGGATGTAGCTGTACAAGAGCGTTTCAGCCTCTCGTTGCTAAGTGGCAGAGTGATTTGCCAAACCTCGCGTAGACCCACAATACCAAGAGCCCATCTAAAACTCCCTTTAGCATCTACACCACTTTGATACCTCGTCGATAAAATATTCCTGTTTATTCTGCGCGCTGAATTCACTTGTTGATAAATGGTGTCAGGGAAATTTGAGTGTACTCGGTCTCAATTTCTAGTGGGGAAAAAAAGCCACAGACAGAAAAGTGGCTGTACTGAATTTAGACGACATCACCGAGAGGATGGTTTGAAATTGGGCAGATGTTCTGTAAAACTAGAAAGTGGTTGCTGTTATTGTATGGTACCACTGCCTGTAATGGCTACATCAGGGCTTTTGCAGGTTTTTCATCAGAAAATGTAAAAACTTTTCAATTCTTAATTATTTTCTTGTGAGTTTTCCTCTGCTTTAGGTTCATGGGGTAAGTTCTGTACTTGTTTGCCTTGAGCTGCTCTACATGTGCAATCATCTTTTTTGAGTGGTTTGGTTTTTAAATGATTATTCAAGTATCAAGTGGCTACAAGTTGTTTTTTTATTTATGACACAAATAAACACTTTAGTACAAGGAAGGACAGACATGAAGCATCAGGTGCTTGAATTTTGAGGTTTTTTGAAACTACTCAGGGCCCCAATGGGAACGGAAGAAAGGTGTTTTTTTGTACAATCAGGAAACTCGAAGTGATATTTCTTGTACTTAACACCCTGCACTTCTTTCAACACCTAATCTGATGACTGTTAGCAATTTACAGCTTGTAGTGAATCTGTGCTTGACGTGTGCCCTCACATCTGTGTTTGTCTGCAGGTGTTGGGCCCTGGCTCTGTATGGAGGAAACAGCGAGACCGGCTTTGACCAAAACACCACCTATTCCATCTTCTCCATCTCCATCACCCTTACTGACGAAGGGTTCCAAAACTTCTACCAGGTAGGGCTGTTTGATTATGGAAAAATCTGTTATTTTAGTCACATGTTCTTATGCCTGGAATCCTAAAACAATGCTTGACTTTTATTAGAAGTGCTTGAAACTGTAACTGAAATCAGTTAAAGCACAACAGGGTTTACTTTAATGAGACGGTGAAATAAAATAATAGTTTTGAGCCTATGTGTATATGTTCACATGTGTGTAAATCATCAGCAGTGTGAGGGGCAGGAAAATGTTAAAATTCATTTCAAAGTGCTTGAAAAGTTCTAGAACATGATGTTGTTAGAACCCTGTGGTCAATAGTGAAATCATGATTATTAAACACGATTACCATGGAGTTGGGACAAATATCCAGAGTTAGGGCTGCACAATTCTGGATAAAATGAGAATCACATTTCTTTGCTTAGAATTGAGATCACGATTCTCTCATTATTTTTTTTCCAATATAAATATTTATTGCACTTATTACCTACACATCAACTTCATAACAGCTGACACTGAACATAAAAACAATAAATGCCTCTCTTGTCTTCTCTTACACACACAACCTGTGAATAATTTTACCAATAATAACAGTTTTGAACTTTGTCATTTGAGGGAGAAAGAGGGAGCGCTTGTTTTCATGCTGATTACATCCCGGATCAAATGCGATACAATTGTCGCCTTCATTTAAAAAATCATGTCATTTGGAAATGAGATTGCATACAAGTATGAATTGAGATCACACATTTTTAACAATTAATTGTGCCGCCCTATCCAGAGTTCACATTTTAAAAAGACTGCTGGCTCTGATTTACATCAGTAGGTGGTAGATTAGCACTGTTTAGTAGTGAATAAGACTTATTAGGATTTAAATATTGAAATCAAAATTACTAGACTTTTGGTTTTGGTTCTAGTACTAACATACTAACATACCAGTTCTCAATTCTCACCTCTATGAAAGAGCATAAAAAACCCTCTCAACTCCTACTAGTTTTTTTGTATTTCTTTATTTTTGTTCAGGCAGCTAAACCAAATTTACATACCTCAGAATCAGTTTGATTTAAAGCTGCACTCAGCACGTTGGTAAACAAGCTAGGTATCGCTAGCTATTTTACAGAAACACGTCTCAGAGCACTCACCCCTCCCGTCGGGTAAAATCGGTAGGCCAGCCTCCTCCGACTCAGAAACAATTCAGAGCAAAACTCCAGCTGTTGAAACGTTCCCCCAGGTTTTTCCTCTTTCTACGTCCAAATGTTTTTAGTTTTCTGCTAGCTGAAAATGTGATTTTCTTTTTGGGACTCTGGCATTTTTTCCTAAAATGGAAGCACTAACAGCCGGCTGTTTCTGTCCTTCTCTCACTTCCGGGATGTTCTGCTGAAAAATGTGCCTGGGCGGATTAATGATCCAAGCAATGCAGAAGTGCGACGCTTCAGCGAGACAGACAGCCGAATTGTCCACTTCTATCGTTCGGTCCGAACACTAGGATTGGCTGAAGTTTTTAGAGAACTGCGGGACAACTATTTTATTAATTTATTTTGGGGGTTTTTAATTGCCACAATATATTTATAGCTATACTATGTTAGAACATTGTTAAGAGGCTTGAAAAAAAATGTTAAAAGCTACATTTTTTACCAACGTGCTGAGTGCAGCTTTAATAGTGTGTAGTTGTACAGCTTGCCTTGATGTTTGATTATTATATTGTATAATTATTATGCAGTAGGTTGTTGAAGTTCAGATGTTTCCATTTTTTTAGATT
Source organism: Callopanchax toddi (assembly GCA_006937965.1). Classification (NCBI taxonomy): domain Eukaryota; kingdom Metazoa; phylum Chordata; class Actinopteri; order Cyprinodontiformes; family Nothobranchiidae; genus Callopanchax; species Callopanchax toddi. Next base: position 816,586 of record SSNR01000253.1, on the reverse strand, counting down.
GCAAACATTTGCACAGTCTTATCAGTATTTGCACATTTTTATATTTTTTGACTCTTTAAAAGCCACTGTTCAATGATTGTTCAATCATTTTTTTGTCATCAGCGTTAAATAAAAATCATCTTAAATGATCAAGATCTCAATTTCAATCAAAATAATCATGATTATCATTTTTGCCATAATCGAGCAGCCCTACTGTCAGATCAAACAGTCACTTTATTTTGTTTGTATGATGTCAACACTAAAACGCTCACACGTGCTCCAATTATGAGAGCTAATAAAATAAACACAAAGGTCGGTAGCTTGATCCAGATGGTCTGTTCCTCTTTTGCTCCACAGGTCATTTGAGGAAGCTGTTTGTTATCTGTTGCTATAACAACTCATGCGTTAACCTGTTTGCTTCTTTTAACTACTTAATTGAAAAATATTTCAGGCAAATTTGTCCCAATAACTCCTCCTGTACAATGATGAAACAGCCTTTGGAATGTTGGTAGCTTTTATCAGGTAACACCTCATTGTGTTTGATGTTTAACAAAGAAATCTGGACTTTTCTGGACCAAATGACTCCTATTAGGATAGAATAAACGAGGTAGTGGCTTGATTTGAGTTATTCTTCCACTGAAAGATCATTGCCCACCTAAAACTCATTGTAGCAGTCATTATATTAGTCATTTTTTCAAATGCACTTTTAAAATAATTGGACTTTAGTAGAGAGACTCACAGACTCAAGGTGGATGCCATAAACGCTGTCAGTCTTTTTACCAAAATGTCAACGTGCTGCTGGATTCTGACAGTAACATTCATCCTGCTGTAAAACAGACGGCTCAATATGAAGCTGGTGCAGGCAAGAAAAAACACAACAGCAGCGTTTCCTCACAGCTGCATTCATTAGAGGGTTAATTTTTCAAGAGACTTAATTTTAGTGTGGAACAACATTACATGACTCTAAATAAAATGTATTAAATCACTCTGAATGTCAAAAATGTAACAATTAGACTAACAAAGATGTGCACTAATTACCACCAGCAGCCGTTCATCCCATTTACTGTTTAGATGCACATTTATAAAACCCCAAATTACAGGAAATTGGAACAATATCAAACATGCAATTTAAAAAATAGAGTGAATCTAATTTTTCTTCTTTGACTTCTCTTTTCCTGCAAACAGTACATCAGTTTACAGTCAAGGTCAGGAGTTTACTCATCATGAGAATGAATGTAACAACTATTTGGGGATGATTATACAACATGCTAATTAAATGAATTTTAAAAACAAGAATTGGATGAACAAGTTTAAATTTATTGAGGATTTTCTCTCATCCATAAGTGGGTCTGAAGGCTCTACAAATGGATAAGGATTATTAACTTCTCCTTCAGGATCATGATTGACTGCAGCTGGTGGTTTTTGTTTCCAGCAAAATTATTGAATGGACTAATGTTCATCTGTCACTCTTGGATGAAAAGGAATTCGGTTCTAATCAAGACCCCAAAATCATCATCTAGACCACTATTGGTCCTCGATGGCCATCGTCCTGAATGTTTTAGTTGTTTCCCATTCCAAAACGCCTGATTCATTGGTTAAATCACCTCATCACCATGTCCTTGAGTTCTGCCAGAGCCTGTTATTCACGCATTGATTCATACAGTATCACCTGTGTCGGAGCAGAGACATTCCTAAATCAGACAGGATAGTGGCCCTCAAGAACTAAGGTTGCACCCCACTGAGCTCGATGGTAAAAACTTTGACTGAATTGAGTGTTCTAACAGAACAACAACCTCAAATGTATTAAAACTGGTTTCTGATTGGATAGAACAAACCAACATTAAGCTTCTGGAATGGCCTCCACAAAGCTCAGACTGAAAATCTGTCGACTGTGCTAAAAAGCAAAGCCTGTGCCATGAAACTAACCAATTTCAATGAATTCAGCCAAGGAGAGTGGTCAGATATTCAGGCAGAACAATGCCAGAAGCTTCTTAATGGATGCAAACGAGGCTTGAGCTCATAAATTCCTCAAATCGCGGACTGATTTCTGCTGTGTAGTGGGAGAAATGTCTAAATACTTTCAGCTTTTTTTGCAAGCTATTGTTTCTTAACATTTCTACTATTTATTTTTTTAGCATTTGTCTCATATTAGTTGACAGATAGGCGAAGACTAATACTTTTGAATGAACTGATTTGGTACAGAAATATAACAGTCAGCTGTTAATCTCACCTCTTTAAAATGACATCATGCTCTTAACTCATCCGTAGCCCTGAATGACTTCGAGCACAGCTTTTCTTGAATGATAAATTTAAACAATGTTTAAATAAATTTAACAGTTTACAGTGGAGAAAAAGTCGAGGTAAAAATAAGAATCAGTGTTTTTAATCCTGTTTGCACCGTTGGAGCGTTTTTCTGGGGTTCTAAATAAATTGATTTCATATAATTTTTTTACATTTGCAGTTTATTAAACTGTTTCCATGTGAAAGTATTATTGTTCTTGTCATTCACTTTCTCGCTCTTTGCAACAAGGTCAATGCCAGTGACCTTTTCTGTATTCTCCGCTGGTTGCCTGGCAACTGGTCTCAGCCAAGAAATAGTCTGGCACATAACCCCACTGTAAACAAGGCATAATGTGTTAATTAGTGAGACTGCAGTGCTTCCACTTTTTAATACTAGCTAAGCTAATCAGCCGCCGGCAGAAGCTGCATGCTTTAGCGTTCAGACATTACAATGGAATCAATCTCCAGTCCAACACAGCAATAAAGCTAACGCATTCCTAGAAATGTCAGAGCATTTCAATAAAATGCCAGAGGTTTAGAGTTGAATAACCATGAAAAAAGACCTGTGAAAGCTCCACCGTTCTCGAGACGGTAAATACTCCTCATTTAAGCAGCTCGGATGTGAAACATAGCCGCGTAGATGTAAACAGCCGCTGCATTAATATCATGTTTCCACTTTCTTTTTCCTCTCAATGGTTTTTTTCCAATGTTAAATAGGCTTTATGTTACTTTACTACAGAGAAGATATTTGTATTTTCATGATTGGATCTCTAGAAAGAGTCCAGTAATAACTCGTATTGATTATTATAGCCTGCTGCCGACAGGGATTAGTCCACACTAAAATGGCTACAAGTAACACAGTCGATTTTACAGATATTGAGTTGAACTTTGGTGTCATGGCAGCTGAGAGTCATCCCCAACACGTACTCTGAGCGTTAGCTGGTCAAGTGAGATCTTTATTTAAAGCTTTAACTTTTATACCATAATAATAATAATAATAATAATGCATCAGTTTTATATAGCGCTTTTCAGGTCACTCAAAGACGCTTTACAGAGTTGCATTATTCATTCACACAGTCATTCTCACCGGTGGTGGTAAACTACGACTAACGTCTGTAGCCACAGCTGCCCTGGGGCAGACTGACAGAGGCGAGGCTGCCATTCTGCGCCATCGGCCCTTCTGACCGCCACCAACATTCACACGCAGTCACACTCACATTCACACAGGCAAGTTGGGTGAAGTGTCTTGCCCAAGGACACAACGACAATCTAACCCAGCCAGAGCTGGGGATCGAACCGGTGACCCTCTGGTTACCAGACCGGCCACTCTCCCAACTGAGCTAGTGCCGCCCATGAACGACTGGACAAATTTGAACGACACCCTCAGAAAGTAGTCACTGGATGTACATCTGCATAACCCAATTAAAGATGTCTGCCACCGCTAATTGACAGACCTACAAGTTGATGTCATAGTTGCTGAGAGTCATTCACTCATACTCCTGAGGTATTGTGATATTGCTTGAGATCACATTATTTTCCAGGCTTGACCAAAGTGAAGGGCTTCAGGCTAAATTCACTCATTGAAGGAATGTTGGGTTAAATGATCTCATGTAAAACAAACCCATCTTTTTATTTATATTGGTCAAAACTGAAAATAGAGGAAGTTTTCTAAATTTCTATTGTAAAACACGAGTGATTAAAAACATTAAAGCATTTTTGTTTGATTTAATTGTCTGTGCTTCTTAACAGGTGACTCATCTGGTTTTCCAGTATTTGAAGATGCTGCAAACACTTGGACCTCAACAAAGGCAAGACCACAAACACATTCAGACGCACAAACTAACACAATGAGGTGGAATAAGTAGCGACAAGGCTGTTGTTCTTGTAATGTTTTGTTTCTGGTGCGTGTTGACGTCTCTGATTTGTGTCAAGGTTAAAACTTTTTGCTTGTTTGTTGACATTCTCAGAATATACGAGGAGATCCAGAGGATTGAAGCCAACGAGTTTCACTATCAGGAGCAGGTAAGAATGTAAACAGCTAGACGCTGCTGAGTGAGACCATTATAAGTACCGGTGTGTGGGTGACAAATGTTCTGTTTGCTGTCCGTGTTGTTAGATCGACCCCATAGAGTATGTGGAGGACATTTGTGAAAACATGCAGCTGTTCCCTAAGGAGGACTTCCTGACAGGAGATCAACTCATGTTTGAGTACAATCCAGAGGTAAGTAAGTAGCTCAGTTGTTCTGGGAGTGAACCACTTTCAGGGTTTTATTCTGAAATGCTGTATTTCCTTTTTTAGACAAAGATGTTAATGGAACGGGTCACTCAGATGTAGTGGAAATGTTCCATTTGAAATGACAATGATTTGATCTTTTTATATCAGAAATGTATTTACTGGATTTGACTTTAAACCAAACTAAATCTGGCTTTTTAATTTCTCTGTGATGACAAAAAACTCCTGATCCGTTTGTCTTCCTCTTGATGTGACAGGTCGTTTACTTCTCATGTAAACAAGTCAATTATAAAACTTGCTTGTTTGCTGCAAACCTGACTCCTCTATGTGTGTGTGTGTGTGTGTGTGTGTGTGTGTTGTGTGTGTGTGTTCAGGTGATCGGTGCAGCTCTGTCCCTCCTAACTCCAGAGAAAGCCAACCTGATGCTGCTATCACCAGAACACGAGGGCCACTGTCCCCTCAGGGAGAAGTGGTTTGGAACCCAGTACAGCGTGGAGGGTTTGTAGTTTTAATATTTCACTGTGTTTGTTCTGCCTTAAACACAGAGGCATGTTCATGGAGGGCATTTTGTGAACACACAGATATTGAGCAGGAGTGGATGGAGCGATGGACTGGAACCATGGAGCTGAGCAGCAACCTCCACCTTCCTGCAGAGAACAAGTTCATCGGTGGGTGGAGAAACTTGTGGCTTGTTTTACCTTAAATCTGTATCTGAAGTGATGTAACATCTGTTCATAAGATTCATACTTAGTTTGTTTTTATCAAATTTTCTGATTATTCTCTAGAGATATTTCTTTGTGTTTATATGTAAAAATGATTCATAATTACTCTTGTGTAGATAGCGTCCTGAATGGTCTCAGTTTGGAGAAATAAGAGTTTGCATTCAAAAACTTTTAGACCAAAGTTTAACCATTGCACTGTTGTCAATTTAGCATTATTTATTTAGAATTTTGTAGTTATTTATGAGTGTAAACATCAGCAAGATGTCATGCTTTCAATGCATCCAAGTTTCAAGTCTGGCAGGAATTGCTGCCAGAAAAATCCTGTGATGCAAAAATTGACAAAGGACAGTTAACCAAATTTGTATTTCGATTTGGGCACTAAACAATCACAGAAAAAACACTATTGACAAAAAAAAAAAGTGTTATTAAAATAATTTGGTCATGCTTTGCTTTGCAGGCGTGCTCTTACACCCTCCCTCTCTCTGAAGACTAAACTTGCACACGTGGTGTTTTTTTTTTTTAATCAGTGCAGGCAAAAAACATCAGAATGAAAGTAAAACATGATGAACATCAGAAAGTATTTCAGTTATAACCTCCAAACACACTGCAGCATCTATTGATAGTTTTTCATACTGTTCTGTAGGGCTGCACGATATTAGTAAAAACGGTGATATGCGATAACAGTGTTTAATATTGCAATGACGATATCACATGCGATAAATAAACAAACCCATTTTCCCTGAGTAGTCCAGGTACAGAGCACATCCAGCAACAAATTATTCTACTAAGACCTGCTAAACTCTTATTAGATTATGCGTGCTGCATATCAACTTAACAGGGAAAAGCTCATCTAAAGTATAAAAACAATGTTTTCTACCTCAACAAAACCCAATTCCAACACTAAACAGCTAAATGGAAAAAATAAGTAAAAAGACGCTAAATACACACAGAGAAAAACATGGTAGCTTTAATGAATATGATCCTATTCACACAAGCCACAATTTAAATTAAAGCCAAAATTATTTCCTTTCCAACAGAATGTGTTTCGTCACTACGGGAAAAACTCACTGAATCAGCAGCTGAAGAAGAGGGAAAACAAGGTCATGATGTCAGAGTCATAAATCTAGTCTTACCTTTGCTGTTTTATGGCCATAATCCATGTTGGAGTAAAAATATCACTCCTCTTGTAATCCATTTTCACAACTCCTAATTCTTGCAAACACACACAAACAAGCACGCGGTTGTCCTACAGAGTACGTGTTTGTAGAGCTTGCTATCTCTTGTAACCAAAGTGTCTCCAAATGAGAGATGTGATGATTTTTTTAACCACGTGGTCGTCGCCGACATTTTCCTCACTTGTTTTGCTCTCAGGCATTGCGACGCTAAGCCAACTCGGGTACCATCAAACGGGGCGGACGCATAACGTGAACAGAGCCATCTGATTGGAAACGTATGGGAAGGGCTACGTTTGATTGGTCAAATGCTTCCGTATCAGCTTACAAAGAGTTGATGTACATATGTGCACATATGGAAACATTAGAACCCAGCGTTTATCGCCGTTTTTGATGTCTTTTGCGATGGGACTATCGGACCTCCTGTTATTGCGATGACGATGAATTTTTGATATTATGTGCAGCCCTGCAGTTCTGTCTCCAAGAGTGGATAATCCTAAAAAAACAAAACATTTATGTGAACTTAATCATAGCAGCAGGTAACTGCATTCTACTTAAAATGTGAACTCTGGATATTTTAGGTCTCATATTATAAGAAAACCTTTGTATTCCTGCTTTATTTCCAACTCAATTTCTTCAAACTGAAGTTAATCAGGAAGCTCTCTACAGGTTAGATAGTAATTATTTATCATTTTTACACAGAAACCACTTCAGAATGGCCAGGAAATCACTTGTATTCAAATTGAGCCTAATTACCAATAGGACAGAAGAAGAAAGTCTAATTTTAAAATAGTCCAGAGCTGATAGGTTTCCTGTTCCCAGGTTGAGTTCATGTTTGTGTTTTTAAAATCTGTTGAGTTTCATATATATTTCTGTTCTAATATTCTATAAGTTCAGCTCAATATTTGTTATTCTTTAAGTTCTCAGCTGTCTTTTCTTTCTTGTCTTTGTATTTTGTTTCTACACAGTCAGATTAGATCAAAGACATTGTCTATATGGGAAGTTGAGGTTTATGCCTATTTCTTAATTGTTCCCTGACAAAAACAATTTAAAAAAAATAATTTAAAAAGTTTTTTGTAGAAAATAAATGTTGTAGAATTTCCCAGCTTTGATATTCAGACGTTGTTTTTCTCGCCTGGTTGTGAATATCAAACAGACCAGTTCCTTTAAGGTTTAAACCAAACAGCAGACTCCATCTTTACATCCAGCTGATTGTGAGTCAGCCGGCAGTAGTTGCAGCATTCGTGTCACACTCTGTGCAGCTCCCTTTTGGGCTGCAATAGATTTGAACTTTATTATTTGTGCAACTGGCTGTAATCACTCTTTGATGAAGCTCGGATGGTTTTCCCAGAGCATGAAAGGATGAAAAACAACTCCTTTGTTGTATCAGTGGCTAAAGTGCTGCTTGAATTTCAAACACAAGCTGACTGACATTTTGTTTTTGCGAATCCACTAAATTTTTCTAATTGCATTGACTGAGCAGAGTAGGATTTAAACAGCTTTGGATCCTTTCTCCATAAACTTGTCGGACTTAAACATTCTGACGCTGAACTCTTCTTCTCAGCTTTGTAAAATCTGTAACTTTAAGAGACCTTTACGTTTTTGACGAGTTCTTTTCTTGCATCAGTCACTGGAGGACATGTTTTCCCTCAACACTCGACCTGCTGGAGCTAACGTATTATTTATGAGTCTAAAGAACTGAAGGATGGTGGGTTGTGTTTGTTTGTTCAGCCACTGACTTCACCCTGAAGCCTTCTGACTGCCCAGACACAGACTTCCCCATCCGCATCGCCAACAGCGACAAGGGCTGCCTCTGGTACAAGAAGGACAACAAATTCAAAATCCCAAAAGGTGTGTGTGTGTTTACACTGTGTTTTCCGTAGCACGCGGGATGTTCCCATACGGATATGTTCCATAAACAGGATGTTGAGACCTGTTTGCTCTTTTTCCTGTTGCAGCCTACATCAGATTCCACCTAATCTCTCCAGTAATCCAACGATCTGCTAAGAAGTAAGTTCAGGCTTAAACATGAGCTTGTAAAATTCACATTTTCATGTCTTCCAGCATCTCTTTGTCATCCGTTAGTTTAGTTTGTTCTTTCCCTGTTCTGTGCTGCCTTCTTTGTAAATTATTTTGACCTTTTCATTCCTTCAGCTCCTCCTCTCTCCCTTCACCTATCTATCTTCCTGTCTTAATTATCACCCCATCCTCTTTTCCTGCCTCCTTCTCTTTGATTCTCATCTTCTGCTCTGATGCATCCTCCTCCCTAGCTTCATTTTGCACACCGATGTTCCTTTTTAATTTTCTGCCTCTTTCCTGGCCTCCAGCATCGTGTTGTTTGACCTGCTGGTAAACATTCTGGGTCACAACCTGGCAGAGCCGGCCTACGAAGCTGAAGTGGCTCAGCTGGAGCACAAACTGGTGGCCAGCGAGCACGGCCTGGCCATCAAAGCTAAAGGATTCAACCACAAGCTGCCTGTGAGTGAATCCATCCGTCCGTTCTGTGCAGACATACAAGCAGAATGCAGAATCCTCACTGTTTTAATACCTTTCTCTCTGCAGCTGCTGTTCCACCTGATAATTGACCACTTGGCTGATTTTTCCGCCTCGGCTGATGTCTTCAGCATGTTCACAGAACAGCTCAAAAAAACCTACTTCAACATCCTCATTAAACCTGAGAAACTCGGCAAGTACGTTGTGTACTTTTCTTCCCTGATGTTTCCATCTCGCTTTGTGAATCATTACCGAGTGTGTGTTGCCTTCTAGTGGTGAGACGTGTGACAGCCTGAGACAGAAAAGCCTCCCACACCTGCTGTCCCTTTTTTCTTCTCTAACACGGTCCTCCTCTTCGTTTCTCTCAGGGACGTGCGCTTGTTGATCTTGGAGCACTCTCGCTGGTTCATGGTGGAGAAGTACCAGGCTCTGACAGCTGGGTTGAGCATCGAGGAGCTGATGGAGTTCAGCCGGAGCTTCAGAGCCGAGCTGTTCGCTGAGGGACTGGTGCAGGGGAACTTCAGCAGTGCTGTGAGCGAGCAGGACAAGTAGACTGATTGACAATAATATCGACTGATTAGAATGAATCTGCTGATGCTGACGTCGACACTTAAATCAGCCGATGCTGAGCGAATTTGACATCATCCTCTTGGTTTTTGCTGATTCCCTCTCTTCATTTTCTTATCACTGCTTATTCATTACCCATTATTGTATTTTGTCCACAGGAATCGGTGCAGTTCCTGCAGTATGTCACTGAGTAAGTCAGCTATTACTCTGAATGTACCTTCTAATGAAAACACCAATATCAGATAGATCTGTTTGCATCCACTCAGTAACTGGTGTCAGCTGTCGATCCATAATCTCCTTCTTCACTTCAGTTTTTTACAGTTAGTCTTTTCAGATATAGAATCAGTAATTGCTCTACTGGTTTCAATCATGGACCACCCACATTTTTTGACCCAACATTTCAGCCATTCAATCACGTTAAAGTGACATCATAGCTCCACAACTCCAGCACACGTGTAGAAAAACACCATTAAAAGCTGCAGGAAGCAACAGTAAATATAAATATAGCACTATAGTGATTCACTTCAAGACTAGATTCATTCTGTGTTAATTTTGACTTTTAAATATTTTTTAAGAATTTTATTGCTTTTCATTTTGTTATGAGGTGATCAATTCTCTAACAGGCATGTAGAGCTGAGTAAAAGAATTACCTGAAACTGTTTGATCAGACAGTTGTGTCGTTTAACAAACTAATACTTTTTGTTTGTATTTGTGGAAATATTTCTTAAACACTGAATCTTTTTGAGGACAGGCGAGCTCTCAGCCTGGGGGTGGGGTGTTGAGGGAGGGGCCATGACATGGGGGCGGTGTTCTGCGTTAACTCTAGCAAGGCAGCACCTGTCCGCACCCCCTCCCTCTGGACCGAGGACCAGGTCCTGGATTTGCTGCATGTTCTGGACAGAACTGGTTCTCTGGACCTCTGTTCTAAATCCTTCATGCTGGAAACGCAGACCTACTTGTGACTTTTTGAATAGGAACACGGAGAAGTTGGTAAAACAAACTAAATGTATTTTATAGTAGAATCTGAGTATAAAGATACTTTTTATTGTCACAAATCTCAACAAGTACCGTATTGTCCCGAATATAAGACAAGGTTTTTTCATTGAAAATAATGTAAAAATGTGGGGTCGTCTTATAACCAGGGTCTAGTTGTTTGGTGTCATTACATCACCGCAACAGCAGAGGGCGCAGGTTTTTTGTAAAGGCGGCAGCAACAGGAAGCTCAGCTCAGATCACGACTGGTCCCGGTCCTGACTGGCCCAAAGTTACAGGCCCACTGGGATTAAAGCCATACTCAGTAGCCAGGTAAACAAACGAGGTCTCGCTAGCTATTTCACAGAAACACGTCTCGGTGAACTCACCCCTCCCGTCGGGTAAAATCCTTACGCCAGCCTCCCGCGGACATAGGACCACGGTTTGCAAAGGTGACAAAGTAGAGTCTAACTTTAGCCGTAGAAATGTTCCCGCAGCTTTTCCTCTTTTCACCTCCAAACGTTTTTAGTTTTCTGCTAGCTGAAAAGGTGTTTTTTGGGGGGGACTCTGGTATTTTTATCTTAAAATCGAAGCGCTAACAGCCGGCTCTCTGTCCTACTTCTGCTTTCACTTTCACTTCCGGGATGTTCTGCCCCAAAATGTGTCCGGGCGGATTAATGCCAATCCAAGCAGTGAGGAAATGCGGCAGACAGACAGCTGGATTGTCCAATCCTATCGTTCGATCCGAATGATAGGATTGGCTGAAGTTTTTAGAGAACTGCGGGACAACCACTTTATTGATTTCTTTCGGATTTCTTTTTTTATCTCCACAATATACTTATGGCTATACTATGTTGGAACGTTGTTAAGAGGCTTTAAAAAAAACGTTAAAAGCTACATTGTTTACCTGGCTACTGAGTATGGCTTTAAGATGATCAGTCCAGCCTGGTCCACTTCCAGACCCAAGGCAGGTGCTTTCAGCGTGAGCGGCTCAGCGTGGACTTCTGTTCAGGTGGAGGGTTCACGTCCGGTGATCCAGAAGCACCTCCTTTCCCTGAGGTCCTCACACAGCTGCAGCAACTCGGTCCACTGGGCTGGTGCTGCACGTATTATTGGTGGGGAATGGATACAGCTCTATTTCTGTACCCTTAGATCGAGTTATTGGTGGGAACACGTCATCTTCGTCCACGCTAAATCTACACCCATGACCTTCACTATTCTCACGTATCTTTATTTGCGCCACATACAGAAAGAGAGACTACTGAGCCCAAGAGAGAGCGTGAGAAAGAGATTTTTTTCTTTTTTTTCCAGTTGACTGACAACAACGGAGAACTTTAACCATTGATTAATAGGCGAATATCAAAACAGTCTAACTACGGTATTATTTAAATGACTTTCTCAGAATTTCAATAAAAATATGGTAGCTTCTTTAAAAAGTGAATTTAGTCTTTATTCAGAAGATTGGTCTTGGAAGGGGGGGGGGGGTCATCCTATATTCAGGTCAGTACAGTATATGTAGAGCTGAGATCAGGACTCCTGGTTCTTTTATCTGTACCCACGTTAGGCAGGAGGCTTCAGGGCGCTGCCTCTGCTGGTCTCACTGTAAACACTGTTTAAACCAGACACACATCAGCTGTTTCTACAATGTTGTTGCTGTTGTGATGAACTAATGAGGTAATAATTCTCCCCGTAAACACTCGATCACTGAGCAGTCGCTTGGTTCAAACAAGGCATCAAATCTAATCTCGTTTTTATTTGTAATTTATTTCTCCAAGTCATTGACTGACTAGTTTCCACTCCAGTCATGACAATCTTAGTGTTTTAGGACCTAATTCATTTTATGGCAGGATTAAAAATAATAACATAATGTGAAATACAAATAATTAGTTGATAAGTAGCAATATCTGTGTAAAATACTAGCCTACACAATACCTTTTGGAAATAGTTTTAAGCTAGCTTAAGAGTCATAGCGATATGACATCACTGTAATGTGATTGGATGGTTGCGATGTTGAAGCTGAAGCCAGTTTGGTTACAGTTGGAGTTTTTCAAACTCTCATTCTCTTATCACTCCACATCTTTGTCTTTCTTCTCATTATCGTTCTTCGTTTTTTTTTTTTTGGCAGTAAGCTGCAGTTCTCCAAGCTTCCAGCAGAGGTGCCAGTGATGTTCAGAGTGGTGGAGCTTCCTCTGAAACACCACATCTGTAAAGTCAAATCACTCAATAAGGGAGACGCAAACTCTGAGGTCACCGTTTACTACCAGGTTAATACACAACATTCAACTTTTAAGGCCTCTAAACGTAGAACTGAAGTTTGTTTTTCTGATGCACATTCATTCATTTTTTATTTTTCTTCTCATTTCTTTCCAGTCTGGGCCCAAAGCTTTGAGGGAGCACACACTGATGGAGCTCCTGGTGGTGAGTTTTAGAAGATAATCCCTTTAATCATCTGTTTATTTGTGCTTTTATTTTGTAACCCCAGCTGGTGGTCTGACTGGGCTGTCTTTATTAGTTGAATGTTTTTTTTTCCTCAGATGCACATGGAGGAACCCTGCTTCGATTTCCTCAGGACCAAAGAGACTCTGGGGTGAGTTTCTCTTGTTTCTGTTAATATTTTTAACTTGAATCTATAGTCATTTGGGATTAACCATTTAACTCTTTTCACTTTGTTTTTACTGTAAAAGCCACAGTATTTTTAAGTATTTACACACATATTTAAATGTGTTTGTCTTCAGTAATTTACCTGTCAGAACCCGCGTGGTACATTCAGACCTTGTTTTCTTTCTGTTTCTCTACACGACCCGTTTTTTTCTCTCCTCTAAAGTTGTTTTTCTACAAATCAAAGATGTGAGTGGAAATGTACAACCCATTTCAGCTGCTTTTATTGGACCTTTTTTTTTGCTCTTAGGAAGAAAACCACATTGAGCTTGTTAAAGAAAAAAAAGCTTTTGTTTGTTCTCTTGAATGGTGAAAATGTGCAAGGCACTAATCTTTAAACCTGCACAAAACCGCTAAAAGAGAAAAAAGGCCAGAATGTTTTTGATCTTTAGGTTTAAATTCCACGTTTCCTGACTGGATTTATTAGAGAGCACAAAGCAAATTTAATACACTTTTTAATCTGTTCTCGCTCTAATCCCAGCTGCTGTCTTTCATGTCTCCTGCTGCAGTTACCACGTCTACCCCACCTGCAGAAACACCTCCGGTGTTCTGGGCTTCTCTGTCACCGTGGAAACACAGGCAACTAAATTTAAGTGAGTCCGCAACACAATTTTAATCTTTTAAAGATACGATTTATCTTAACCACTTTCCTGAAACCAAGGTATGATATATCTTCCTGTTCACCCATTCCCCAGCTACAATTTATCTATGTGGCTCTGGAAATAGCAGGAGTGGAACTGATAAATGACTAACGGGATCAAATTCAACCCACAGCCTGTAATATCTCCTCACTCTCATCTCTCCCAGTACCGAGTTGGTGGAGTTAAAGATTGAGGAGTTCTTGGTTTCATTTGGGGAGAAGCTCAACGCTTTGACAGAGGAGGCCTTTAACACTCAGGTGTGTGTGTGTGTGTGTGTGTGTGTGTGCGTGCGTGTGTGAGTGTGTCCGACAGTGAATAGGATTTAACCCGTCACGGCAATTCTCACAGTTGTTCATATATGACTGTTTTCACACAGCAGCTGTTTGTATAAGGCCGACTGTTTAATCGGCCTTCTTGTCCGTCTCCTGTTGCAGTGAGATTGTCATCAGAGAGTGAGAGACACAGGTGTCTGGGTAGTAGTTGCTTCAAAATGTCTTCTAGTTGATGTACATTGTTGTTCACGTGAACTGCATAAAGTAGACAAAACTACACAGAACCTGTAAACAAGAACCCAACACATACAAATCAGTTACAGTTTATTTATGCGTGTGTGTGTGTGTGTGTGTGTGTGTGTGTGTGTGTGTGTGTGTATATATATTTGTGAAGCTCCCACCTTCATAAAGAAGTTACAGGAAGTGATACGGATCTGAAAAGTTTTAGACGCCAAAAGTGATTAAGAACACATCAGACAGACCCACATGGGTTTTTCTGCACTTTGTTAATAATTGTGTGTGTTTTTTTGTAGGTGACCGCTTTAGTGAAGCTGAAGGAGTGTGAGGACACACACCTGGGAGAGGAGGTGGACAGGAACTGGACCGAAGTGGTGACGCAGCAGTATGTGTTTGACAGGCTCAACAGAGAGGTGAGAAGAAAACATTCACACAACCTGTACTTGTTGTCTTTTTCTTGTCTTCCTCTCATCTTCCTCTGCTTGGTGTTTGTTTGGTTTCTTCTTCGGTTTTCACACAGCAATGTTTTGCTCATCTGTGCTTCCCTTGTGCTGTAGAGCATCAAAACACATAAAAAAATAACACATTTCTAACAGCAATCCTGCTTATTATTGGTTAAAATCACACCAGATAGCAAACCATTTCTTTGTAAATTGGAAAAAAAAAAAAAAATCTGTTTTCGGACACAATGTGAGTCTGGAGAATGTAACTAAAATCATCTAAGGAGAGAAAAGGAAGCAGGGAGATTGTAGGGTCAGAAGAAAAAGCTCAGGTTAGTTTCCTGATTGGACCGGTTTGAACGCTGGCTTGTTTTTTAACTCTCAACATCTCTTTTTCTTTTTTCTTTGTATTAAATCTGTTGGACTTGGGTCAGTTAGAGATTCCTGAAACTTTGGTGCCACCTAGCGAACCAGTTTAGTTTCTTCAAATCTTTAGGACAATTTTAATCAAATGGACATCAATATCTCAGGTTGTTGCTTTAAAAAAAAACCGTGAAACCTTTAGTGACGTCTTTAAACATTCTTCTGTTTGTTCCAGGTGGAGACAGGTTTTTATTAAGTTTCAACTGGTTAAAACCATCCTCAACCATTAAAGAACAGAACAGACTCAGTTAGATTTAAACACCTTTATTCATTAAAGGCCTTTCTTAGTGTTTTAAGATTTAAAAACAAAAAAATATTTATTTTTTTTAGATTTTTGGACATTTAAAGTATTATTAAGACATATATACATCCAATTTTGCTCCTGATCTTTATTTATTCTAGGTAAATAATATCAAGCATGCTGTAGGAATATACAAATACTTTGTGTGTATTTAGCATAAATATACCTCATATTTTTTACTACAGAATATTGCTCTTTGTCTTAGTAACTGGCTGTAGTTGAAACCACGTTGTTTCCTGTCTGTGTTTAGATTGACGCTCTGAAGCAGATGACCAGGACTGAGCTGGTCTCCTGGTTCCAGGAGCATCGAGGTCAAAACAGCAGAAAACTCAGCGTGCATGTAAGCTATGTTCACGTTTAACCGAAAAGAGGAGGTTAAACTTTATTACACATTGTTAAATCTCTCCCTGTCCCCTAAAGGTGGTGGGATTTGGTGCTGAAGAGAACGAAGAGGAAGGTGGTAAAAATCAAGGAGAAGACAAAGAAGAGTTAAGTGACTCGACGTACGGAGAGGTGTCCAAACTCACCTTCCTTCCTGCTTCACCCAAGATTACAGGCGCCGTCGCCATCATGGACATCCCTGCTTTCACTGAAGGCCTGCCTCTCTTCCCCTACCACAAGATACTCAAATAACCAAGTGTTGAAACTGAGAGACAGATGGCTGAGCTGGGCCTCTCACTGAGCTCAGGGACTCCTTGGAGATGAAAACTCTTAATATGAGCATCAGCTGCTCTTTAGCCCTGGATTCAGCAGCTTTTAGCCACATTATGAGTGACGATTGACTTGTATTTTAACTAACTCAGTACATTCTGCTTTCTTATACACTAAGAAAACAGAATGAACTTTTCCTAGTATTTTGAATCCCAGATGTGTTCATTTGAGTGATAGTCTGATGGGTTTCAGTCTCTGGGTTTTGCTGCTGTGCAAAAAAATTAACCGTTAATGAGTGAGTGGATGAATGAGGTAACATTAGGCTAATTCACTGTGAAACTTAACTAAAACATGTACAATGCTGAGAAGTATTCAGTTTGTAGTGGAAGCTAACGTGTTAATCTGATTTCTTTTGAAAACATGATTAAATGATCTTTAAACGAACATTGTTTAAGATGAAACAATCTGAAATCATCCAGACAATATTTAGGTTTGTTTTGGTGTAGGCTGTGATGTATCCCTAATGTTTAGTGCAGCTGTTCCCAAACTTATTTAGCTGCCCCCCCCCTGCTATGTCTCAACCGTGTTGATGCACCCCAGCCCCCCTAGGGATGGGTTCACATTTTAACTAATTCCCGGTACCTACGAATCGATAGCGGTACTTAACGGTACCAATTTTCAATACTTTTGAGTGTTTAATAATTATTTAAATTGCTTTTTATATTAAATATATTTATTTCTCAATATGTAACAAATATCATGATAAATTACACAACAGTTTGTATTTTATCATCGTAGTGTTGTACAAAATTCTTCAATATGAAAACCTTTTACCAACTGCTTAGTGTTTTATAGATGATGCAAAAAATTGTAACCCAGCTCCCTGTCCTCCTATTCCTCTACTTTGCCCTTTGATAACAAAGACATGTTTCTGTTTAATGAATAAAATCACTTATCAGGACTAAAGCTCGTTAGCGTAGCCATTAGCTCATTGGTGGATTTAAAGCTGCACTCGGCAGGTTGGTAAACAAGCTAGGTCTCGCTAGCTATTTTACAGAAACACGTCTCAGAGCGCTCACCCCTCCCGTCGGGTATAATCCGTAGGCCAGCCTTCCCGCAGACATGGGGCCCTGCTTTGCCACAGTAACGGGGGCATAGAAAGATACGTGAGACGGATGAGGTTCTGAGGGAGAATGCGTGTGTGAATCGAGGGAGCGACGCGAGCCCTCACCTGTACAGTCTGCTGGCTGAAAGCACCTGCTGGGTCTGGAAATGGACCTGGCTGCCTCTGGACTGGCCGTCTGGCATCTAAATCCTCAGTGGACCTGGAACTTTGAGCTGGACTGGACCTCTGGAACCACTCACGATCTGAGCTGCTTCCTGCCACTTTGACCAAAAAACATGCGCCCTCCGCTGGAAAAACTAGGGCGCGATAATAAGACGACCCCGCCTTTTCAAATTATTTTCAATGAAAAAAACCTCGTCTTATATGCGAGCAAATACGGTATTTATAGCTATACTATGTTAGAACGTTGTTAAGAGGCATTAAAAAAAACATTAGAAGCTACATTGTTTACCAACCTGCCTAGTGCAGCTTTAATGGATTACTGTAGCGCTGCATTTTAGGGAAACAAACAAAGACTCGGGGTTCATCCAAATATTGTCCCACAGCTCCACACAGTGACGATAGGAAAACTGTGTGTGGGGAAAACTCTGTAATTGTGTAATTATTACCTTTACATTTTTCATCTCGTGCACCCCAAGCGTGCACACACCACACTTTGGGAATCCCTGGTTTAGTGAATGCACAGGGCTACTGTCTGTCTGTTTTAGGACATCTTCAGGTCTCTGGAACATGTTTTCACACTTCAGACCAAACAGCCTCAGATGTTGGATGACAAAGAATTAGGTATGAGGAAATGTAAGCAAGCAATTTGACAAAAAGCATCAGAAAAAAATGTCAATAAATGAAAGCACTGGTATTAAGAAAATAGAAGAACTAGGTTTAAGGGGAAATATTTGTCAGAAGAAAAGGCATCGGGTGTCGGGAAACCATCAGAATACAAATTGAAGTTTTTGAACTAGAACTGATCAAAAAATAGAAAAACAAACTTCTGTAGAGTTTCTCTTTAACAAGGTACCTTTTGTCTGATGGTAATTTTCCTGACACTGATGCAGTTTTTCTGGTTACTTTTTGACACCCGATGCTTTTTCATCTGAAGACCTTTCCCTCTAAACCTGATTCTTTTTCACTTGACATGAGAGGTTGTTTGGTCTGAAAGTTGAAGATCTTTCCTGAGACCTGAGGACACCCCAAAATGGACACAATAAAATAAACTAGAAACCTGAGTCTAAAACAAGCAAGCAGAAAACGTACTAAATTTAGCTCATGTCTACAAACTTGAACCCATTTGTACAACCAAACTCTTGGCTTAAATATATCTGCTCAACAGAACAAGTGTCTCATGCTCCAGTTTTCTATCTCAGAGGTTTGGAATTCCAGCAGTGGCTGGATCTTCAGTTTGCTAAGGCCTTTAACGTCATCAGCAGCTCAGATCCATGAAAGTAATCCCACTGCTGCCACCATTTGTTGTGGCAGAAATGGTAAGCAAAACAGGATCACCAAATTTATTGATTTTTTTAATGTAAAAAATGTTGAGCAAGATGATCTCGGATGAGACGATTCTAAACGGCAACAAATGGTCTTATCAGACCTGCAAGGACAGCAGCCTTTGTCAGAGCCAGAGAGCTGAATCAATGGGACCTGACATCACAATATACTGGACACACACCCTCTCTAGTGAAACCTGGTGAAGATGCCAAAAATCTAAAGTTTTTATAAAAATGGAGGAGAACTTTAATCATTTTTGCTTTGTGCTTCAAACTGAAATGAGGAAGCTGGTTTTATGTGACTCTTGCTAAAAACAGAACTCCTACTAAAGGCTAAAAAGATTAAACAGGCTCTTTTGGAAATATTTCCACAGAACGCGCCACCTTTTACCCCTCGACCCCCATTTCTGTTTAGTTCTCCTAAAACTGTAGAATGCAGCGCGAGTGTGCGGTGCTTTTCGCTGCTCTGAATGTAATTAAAAGCTGATCTGAAGCAGAGCAGACCATGTTAACAGCACTGACTAATACGCCTTTGGGGATCTCTCCCTTGGTAATAACATGCAGGAAAACAAAGTCCAGTGAAAATGAAGTCAGGTATACCTTTGGGAAAAGATTTAAATGCTGTTCTTTCTGCTGATACAGTGTGGAAATCATATGACAAGCCCTGAGCATATGGCTGTAACACGCAGCAAAAGCCCACAGAGCATTCTCACTGATGACAAACAGATCTAATTAGCTTTCAGCTTATTGTGATCTGAGCTGTTCCTCCCTGATGGATCGGCTCCTCTGGAGAATACAGGATATTAAGCGTGGGATACTTGTCCTACATTATATCAGACCTGAGATACTGCAGCTTTGAGGAGGAGAAAACTGAAAGAAGTGAATTATTATGAACTAATACCAAAGAAACGGCTGCATTAGGAGAGCTTCAGCTCCTGCCGCCACACCTGAACTCTCTAAATGTGAAGGATGCAAAAATCTATTTTGGCTCTCCGCTCACTCGCAAGATTTTACATGAAGGATTCCTGATCTCTCATTCTAGTGAGGTTATTGAACGCACTTGGCCTGATGTTTGTTGGTGTTTACAAAATCACTGAAGACTGTTTGGCCTTTTAGAAAAACAGTAAGCATTCACTTAACTTGTGACCAACAGTCAGCTTATCGTGTTCACTATTGAACAGGTGGGTTTTCTCCTCTCTTATTTCCATTTATTTATCTTTTGAATGCTGAGCTTTTGTCATGTTTTCTACCTTTGTGCTGAACTGACATCAACAAACGCTGAATATGTTTTTTACATAAAAGAGGCACAACTAATACTAACAAAACAGCCGAATTTTAAGGTGGACATCTCTGGAGGCCGCACTTCGTTATGGTTAAGGTCAGAGGTCATAATTCAACAGAAAGACACAGGGAGCAAAAATGGCATCATGGTCAAAACCTTTGACCAAAAGGAACCCAAAGACTCGTCTCACGTTTAACACAAAATACGTCTTGGTGCTCCCTGAGACTTATGGGAAAACATTGTTAACTTAAAAGTGGAACTTTTGAAAGGTGTGTGTCCCGTTCCCTCTGGAGTAAAACTGACACTGGATTTCAGAAAAACATGATTTTACCAACAGCCAGACGTGGTGGTGTAGTGTGATGGTCTGGGGCTGCTCCAGGACCTGGACCACGGGCTGTAACTGATGGAACCATGAAGTCTGCTCTCTACCAGAAAATCCTGAAGGAGGATGTTTAACCTTTGACCTTAAACAGGCGGTTCATGTTGGAAACTCTCCAACGTGTCTGAATTTAAACCATTCTGTAAAGAAGAGCGAAAGAGAATCCCTTCACAGTGACGTGTCGGACTCACAAACACCGGATCGTAGTTTTTGCTGCCAGGAGAAACCTGGTTGGTTTGATAATGTTCTTCTCTTAATAAACATTGTCATCATTTATTTTGGATTTACTCAGGTTTTTTTGTGATACTGAAATTTGTTTCCTGAGCTGGAACAAAAATGCAAAAACAGGAAAAAATGTCAACTTTTTCTCAGATATTTCTTTGGATTAACCTAATTTGGAGAATTATTTCTGACTGGGTTGATGAGCTAGCTGCTAGTAATGCAACTTTGTTCTAAAAGTTTCCCAGCAGTCTGAGGGAGTCCTATTATATAAACCTCTGCACTGATATCAGTTCCACGTGATTTAAATTGTACAGCAGAACATTTACAAAGCTCTGACTCAGAATTTCTCTAAAGACAAATCCACTTTGATTTTGGCCCCTCTGTGACTAGCCGTTAGCACATCAATCGGGACACCACACATTTTTATTTCTTCAAGCTGAGGTTGTTCAGCTATCCCTGAATGATCTCTATAAATATCCAGCAGCAGAGTCTGAGCTCTTTGGGTGAGAACAAGCCCAGTCCAGGTATGAGCTGTTGGGGTAACTGGAGCGCCCTGGTGGCCCTGCTAAAGGAGGCGTAGTGACTTTGTTCACGCTGACTCCTCCTGTCAGAAACCATCCTGTCTCCTTCTCTTTCGCTCTCCGTCTCCTAAACCGAGCACATCCGCTAAAAGGAAGTGGATTCTAAATGCATGCAGACAAGCTTGCTCATGAATCAGCGAAGATTAGATTTGTTCAGCGTGCACACACACACACACACACACTCTCTCTCTCTCTCCATTCCACCCCCTGTAAACTTTCCGGCGCTGCTCCGTCATTCCTGTTGTCTTTCTAATTCCATCTGAGGAACCCTGCCAGGGCTTGTAATGAACCCGAGTCATGAGGCAGAGGTTGTGATGTGCAAAGAGAAGAAGAGGTGACGATGGTGTCAAACAGAGGAGGTGGTCAGGTGAACGCTACGTATTGGTGTGTTTGTGTGTGTATGACACTGTGCTGGTTTTAAATTAATCAGTGCAGTGGGGTGTATCATCCGAGCTGGTATAATGTGTCGAGTCCTTTATTCAATTTGAGCTGTAATCTTAGAGCTCCCCACTGGCACCGCCTTCATCAGCCCCCTGCTCTACAGCTATACTTCACCACGGCAACACACAGGCTAAAGAGACGAGTCATTACCCCGATCGAGATTATACTTAAATAAGAGCAACCATGCAGACTTAATCTCCTCATTAGGCCATGTTGTTATGGCCAAGCAGGACCTTGTTTGCCTGAGACAGAATTAATAACAAGGACAGAGAAATACATGTGTGAAATCATCTTTTTGCTACATTTGACATTTTAACCCTTTAAAGCTTGAAACATGACACCATGCAGAAAATACAGTGGTGTGAAAAGTGATTGCCCTCAGATCATCACAATGTATAAATATTCGACATTATGATTTCATTTATTAGTCGTAAAAAGCTAAACAAACCAGCCTGGTCCTGTGTGAAAAAGTGTGTGACCCCTTTGTTAAAACATTCATTAATTTAGATTGATCGCATTATTTAGAAAGCTGAGTTCAGTTCCAGACCAGGGTGCTCATTTATAAAACTCTGCGTAGAATCCTTACTAAAACTTGCTTAAGCTCAGCAAAAATTTTCAGGTACGCAAATTCCATATCCGATTTATAAAACCCTGCGGACGCACAGATCCACACAATTCTGCTTTATAAATCGCTCTCAGACCTAGAACTGTGCTCAGCTGTTTTTGGGTCAGAACCGTCCTCCTACACACCCACATTCTACCATACCGTATACGGTCAATGCAAAGTACCTCATGAATAATTGTATATGCATAAGCCGGTGGGTTTCTGGCTTTTAACAGTAAATTGTGACAACAGAGAGGTTTAGAAAACGTGATTTTACAGAGGCTGAAACTCGAGGTGCTTGTGGTGAAGTGGATGGACGGAAAAATGTTTTATTAGGTGGTGAAATGTTGACGGATTAGAGAACATGGAAGTGCCCTCGCTGCAGCGTGTCTGCTGTCAGACTGACAGAGAGATCGTGTAGGATCCAAGATCCAGTGTTGGGTAAGTTACTTTAAAATTGTAATATATTAATATTACTAGTTACAGCAAAAAAAAAAAAAAAGTAATATAGTTTGTATTACAAATTACAGTCCCCAAAAAGTAACTAAGTTACACTACTTTGAGTTACTTTTGGCAAAATATCTTATGTGACAGCATTCTAAAATACTATAACTGATCAATTTACATTTTCCACAAAAATGACACCAGAAAATACTGTATTTTTCTCACTATTTTATTAAACTACAGTCAATTCTAAATAATATTTTATTAATGTCAGTCCATAAATCAGCTGTTGATTCTCCTGGGCTTCAAATATTCTCTTCAGCTCCGTTTCCATAGCAGCACACGTCTCATCCAACTCCTTGGCAAATGTCTTTTGGAGGGTGGGGGTGGGGGGTTGTAACTAAGTTACTCAAATTGTAACTAGTAATATATTACTAGTAATATATTACTAGTTACTCAAAAAAGGAATATATTACTGTAACTAATTACTTTGTAACTAGTTACTCCCAACACTGCCAAGATCTAAGAGAAGCGTTTATTGACAACATTTAATTTAATCCAAAGGGGAAGACACGTCATGTTGTTCATCCTATTAAACAGTCAACCTGCTGGATAAATCGCTGGTTGAAGGGAACCTGAGAACGGCCGGTGACACCGGGTTTTACTGGTTCCAATGGTTCTGTTGATCTAATACTGGACCCAGTTGATCCATAGGATGCTCTAATGAATCTATCAGCTGATCGATCGTCCAGTCATTATCTAGAAATCTCTAAAAACTCTCTCCCATTCATCCGGAGTCTGACTACTGGCTGAGCTGCAGCTCATTCCAGCGCATCCAAGTGTCCCTGCAGGATTCCTAAATCTCAGAAATCACAATTAATGCACCAATAAGTGCAGTTGTTATATAATCTGAAGACGACTGGATAAACATAATGGGATATTTTTTTAAAATGTGACATATTTTCATTCAGATTTTAATTTTTATTCTTTTTAGAGACGGATTGTTGGTTCTGTGTGCGCGAGGGTCTATAAGTCTTTAATTGTGTCATAAATTCAACATTTTTCGTCTCACCTGCTGCTCTGACAGGTTTTACATCTTGTGCTTACGCAAGGTTCAAAGTTTGCTCAGAGTTGCGCATATTCTTTTGTTATGTTTTCTTTTATAAATCCCAAAGTTTGAGTAAAAAGTGACTTACGCAACTTTCAGGCCCATTTTGTGCGTAAGCAAGTTTTATAAATGAGCACCCTGACCACTACCAGACCTGATCACTACCAGACCTGATCACTACCAGACCTGACCACTACCAGACCTGACCACTACCAGACCTGATCACTACCAGACCTGACCACTACCAGACCTGACCACTACCAGACCTGTAGAATTAAGAAACCACTTTAATAGGACCTGACTGACAACATGAAGGAGGCTAAAAGATCTCAAAAAGCAACACAGCATGCTCCCTTATGAGGACATTCAAGAGCAAACAAACCCAGAACAACATCTAACACCCTGCAGGGCTCACTTGGTCGAAGTTAAGGTCAGAGGTCATGAATCAGCAATAAGAAAGAGACGAGACAAAAATGTCCTCCATGAGAGAGATCTAAGGTCAAAACCTCTCCTGACCAACAACAACTCAAAGGCTCGTCTCACGTTTACCAAAAACACAAGACTTTAAGGGAAGTGATCTATGGTTGAGAATAAAGTGCAATCGTTCCATCTGGAGTCAAACTAAAACATCATCAGACCAACAGTCAGACATGGTGGTGGTAATGTGACTTAAACAGGACGTTCATGTTGAAAAACCTTCCAGAGCAGCTGAACTGAAAGAGAAGAGGGACAGAATCCCTCCTCAGCAATGTGAGAGACTCATTAGTTCACTAACGAATGCTTGATCATTCACACAGGGCCAGCTGGGTTTACCCAATAAAAATAAACACCTTCCTTTAGGAATTGGTTATCATTGTCTAATATTATATTTTTATTTATCTGAACTATTCAAAAAGGACATACATAAACAATATAGGAAATCGGGAAGAGGCAAACAATTTTTCACTGTGTTTTAATTGAACTATTGATTATTTAAAGTTATATATATACTTCTATGTTAGATTTTATTGCATAAATGGAAATAGTACTTGCACTTGCTACCTGCAGTAATTATATCCCCCCACTAGAGGGCAGAAGACATGTATAGGATTCCATTCAGCAGGTTTTTGAGAAAAGTACTAATCCTTAACAGAAGTAGAGGCGTTAGAATTATTTTCATATGAACCGTGATACATATGGAGATCTGGGGTTAGTCTATCTAAAACTCCTTTCTTTAAATGTGACTCAACTTTCCAATGTTTTTGACCTTTCTTTGCCTCAAAGGTATTTCTGATGTATAAAACTGATCAGACTACAGCTGTTAAGTTATATTCATCACTAAACGGCACTACTCTGCCACCTGCTGACGTAGATCGGTGCTTGCTGTATTTTTAAAATGTGAACTCTGGATAGTTTTTCGCATATCAGTGAGAAATCATGTAAAAAAAAAAAAAAAATTCCAAAATCCAGCAGTCCTACCAGATAAAAAATATCAATTACACCAACAGCTTTTTTCAAATGGATTTTCATAATATTTTCTATTAAACTAACCCTTTTAATCTGAGGAATCTGATTTAAATCACTAAAAACATTCACCTGTACTGTACAACTTTTGGACATTACAGTTTTGCATCTACTTCCCAAAAAATTAGAAGTCAAATAGTCTCATGTAAAGGTGAATG
Source organism: Callopanchax toddi (assembly GCA_006937965.1). Lineage (NCBI taxonomy): Eukaryota > Metazoa > Chordata > Actinopteri > Cyprinodontiformes > Nothobranchiidae > Callopanchax > Callopanchax toddi. The sequence continues at coordinate 791,213 of SSNR01000253.1, read as the reverse complement.
GAAGACAAGTTTGTCTAGAAAATGCCATAAAAGTGATGATTAAACCGTTGCTCATTTATTGTAAACGGATAGCTCGATCTGACAGTGATGCAGTGTAACAAAAAAATCAGATTTGCATCAAGTTACCAAACTGAAGAGGACCAATTTCACTTGAACTGAGAGCTTTTTTGGCTGCATGGATCAACAGCTTCAGTTTCAAATGTCACACTCTGAATCCGCTCCAGACTTTTTACCGCCTGCTGAACTGATGGAGAGATAATGAAGGAATAACCCACACCAGCCCCTCAAACAGCTTTCTAGTCAATTATCTAATTAACGCTGAGCTCCGGAAAAGCAGGGATCAGCATATTAAAGAGCCATAATGCCTAAACGTTTCACTCCGTCCTGCCAGGACGTCCTTGTAAGTTTACATCGAGGTCGGGCCGTGCAATGATCCGAGAAACTGCAGAAAACCCATGAGCTTCATCTCAGACTCTACATGCTACATTTAACATGTGAAATGTTCAAATACTTTCCACTACATCCAGAAATTCATAGCAAAGCTCTTTTTCTTCAAAAGGACGCAGTAGCACAGCTTTGACATGCTACTTCATAAAACCCTCTGAAGCTCCGTAGTTTGGACCTGTGTACGGAGCCCACTGGGTGCCAGAGGCTGAAATCAAAACAAAAAGTAGTTCCTCAGTTTAGGGAAACATTGTGCTTTGTTTTGTTTGAAGAAACCGACCTGAACCCAACACCTGTAGAAAAACGAAGGTTTATGAACGGCAGCCTTACAGTCATCAAAATCCCATCAGACTTTTAGGAATCAGACGTTTATGTCTGTGATTGTCATTCAAACAATTATAATAAAAACATGTTAGTTTGGCATTTATTTATCCCTGTGTTACCTTACTGACAGATCTCATCCAGCTCTAATTAAAACTAGTTTGATTCCATTATTTTGTTGTGTTTAGGTTACATTTCTGCCACTGAGGAGAGGATATTTATTGTTTTACGATGGTTTGATGTTTTGTTTTGATTCATAAAGTAAGAATTGATCCACCTTTTCACCTTTACTGAACCCAGACTTGTTGCAAACAGTAAACAATTCTGTGAGCATGGATTCATTACACTCAGGAAATGGGTTTTTATTCTAACCTATGGCACCAGGTGGGTTCCATACAGACAGTTACAAAGTGGAGACATTTGGCAGCAGAAGAGCAGCACTCAGGCATGGTGGTGGAGGGCTGATGATTGGGCTGCAGAATGCCAAAATGTTGTTTTTATTTTACACAATCCGTCCAACATGTAATCCGTCCTAACCCTACAGTTTGGATGACTTTAGTGTATACAGCAGGACAATAACTCCAATCTCACAAATCTGCTGCAGGATGGCTTCAAAGAACCAAATGAAGGAGGAAACTCTGGACCCTGACCCAGGGCTCTGCAGCCTGATCCAGGGCTCTGCAGCCTGACCCAGGGCTCTGCAGCCCGACCCAGGGCTCTGCAGCCCGACCCAGGGCTCTGCAGCCTGACACCAGGGCTCTGCAGTCTGACCCAGGGCTCTGCAGTCTGACCCAGGGCTCTGCAGCCCGACCCAGGGCTCTGCAGCCTGACCCAGGGCTCTGCAGCCTGATCCAGGGCTCTGCAGCCTGACCCAGGGCTCTGCAGCCCGACCCAGGGCTCTGCAGCCTGATCCAGGGCTCTGCAGCCCGACCCAGGGCTCTGCAGCCTGATCCAGGGCTCTGCAGCCTGATCCAGGGCTCTGCAGCCCGACCCAGGGCTCTGCAGCCTGTGGCCCCGGAGCCACATGGGGCCCCTCTGAAGTGACTTCTTCTAGTTTTTACAAACTGACTCAAATCTGGTTTGACTGCATGAAAATATGGTTTTGTCATTTTTTATGTTGAGAATTTGTTGCAACATTTATAGGAAATTTCTGTAGAAAAATGACACTAATAAAACAAGAAGACTTGGATTTGATTATAAATACAAGGCGTGCACATATTCACATCAGTGTCAGAGTATGTTACAAGTGGTGTTACATTTTTAAAAAGTTAAAAATGGTGCATTCTGTTTGACTCTTGAGCTCATAATTTAATAACTTTCTACTCAAAAAAACTCTGCTGAGTTCTGAAGGAGAAAGTAACATTTTCTTATATAGAATTATACGATCTGTATTTCTGATTGACCTGTTAGAGAAACAAAACTGGAAGAAAGTGTGAGTTTTCAGTTGGAATCCTGCTGACTCGGCGCTTTATGACACATTTGTAGATGTCAGAATTGAACTAGTAGAAGTGGCTGCAGTTTAATCACAAATTGTCAGAATTATGTCTGAATCTTTCTGCCATTTTATGTTCATTTCATCTGTAATTTGACCACCAACTCTCCCAAAATCACACTGCTCTGCACTTTGACTCACAGAAACTAAACTAAACAGATGCCAGCGAATCAGCGATGACTGTGATCATTTTAATCACACACATGATTAAACCCTGAGACTCACATCAGGACAGTTATAATGGATAAAAGTCCTCCAGCATTTCAGTTCAGCTTTGTTAAAGGAGTAATGGTTTTAATGGGTCATTGTTGTTTTTCAAAGGTAAGAAAAAAATACTTTTAAAGATTTTGTAAAGAAGTTGATAGTACCAAGGAGCAATAGTGCCACATTAGAAAAAAAACAAGGATGTAGTGTTGAGATTAAAGTTGAAATGTCAAGACAAAAGTTTAAATATCTATTTGTACTCATCATCCGACGCCCAGCCCCAGAGGCTATCGCTCTCATCGTCCTCTTCACAGTCAATAAGATTTCCAGAATGAAGATGGAAATGTCCAGAAAAAAAGTCAACACACACTTTTCAGAAAAAGAAATCTAAATATGGTGGCATTTAACTGATAATGAAGCTATCTCCAGCAGAACTTCCTTTAATCCTTCACAATAAGAGCCCCAAACAGACACAAGTATCTCAAAACATCTCAAACTTTTAAAGATAGTTTATTGATACTGTGGTCTGATAAAATTCAAACAGAGGATTAATAATGTTTTATAATCGTCAGATGTTTTGAGGTATGTTTGAGATTCTTGTGAAGGGTTAAAAAAAGTTCTGTAACAGTAGTAGTCAAAAAAAAATAGCTCCTCCTATCAGTAAAATGCCCCGTATGTGTTTACTCTGTAAAAACACACTGGAAGCCCCGAGCAGGTTCAATAATAATAATAAATGAAAAAATAGAGCTGGCTTCAGAAGCACAGTGAGATGTACTTCCTTGTGTTATTCTTGAAACAGTCTACTTTTAACGTCTTTTTAAAATGAAAATACAATAGCAGCCTTATCTTTGACTTTTTTCTCAACATGTTGACTTTATTCTTGATGAGTCCTGTTTTTTCTTCTTCATATGGCTCGACTCTTCCATGTGACAGTCTTCAAAATTAGAAGGGCAGTCACTTATTTACTGTCCTATAATTAGAGAGACTAATTCTTTTATCAAACCAAATAATAACGTCTTCATTAATCCCAGAGGGAAATGAGATGTTAAGTAACTCATTAAAGGTTTTTTTAAGTCAGTCTGTTCTAACTGTGGTCAGGATACCTCTGACTGAAGACACTGGGGCTGAATTCAGGTTTAATGGACTGCAGATATTATATTTTGCAGTACTGGACAGGATGGCACATCTGCTGTTAAAAATCCACCTGATCTGCTTATTCAGCTCCTCTTCAGACCTCTGTTTTCAGGGCTATGCTCCTGCAGCCATGGCTCAGCTGCTTCATTCTAACTGACAATAACTTCAACTGCCTGATGTTTTGATTAAAACAACTTGTAGTTTGAACTCAACCCTATAACAGCTTCCCTAAATCCACCCGGTTAAAGTGACGTCACGCTGATTAGTGACACGCTCCTTAACCCCTGTGTTTCGTCTCACCCCGCCCCACCGGGACCGGCGGCAGCTGGTTCCAAACACCCCCCTCCGAAAAGCCCCGCCGTGGACGCGGACATGTCGAGCCGCAGCGTCCGCTCCGCCGCCTCCTCTCATCCGTCTCCAGCGCTCCAGAACCAGGCGGTGCTTCCAGCCGCTCACCTGGCCGTGAGGACGACAGATGATGCTGGTTCCGGTTCTGGAGCGGCTACCGACGGGCTCCTTTAATTACCGGAAATAAGAGAGAACCCGTCTAAACAGGCTGCCGGGAAATTCTCCAGTCTAAAAGGTGAGCTGTGGGTTTGAAGGGTTTAGTGAGGGGACCTGTAGCTGCCGACTCAAACATTCATTATGGTTAGTATTTATTAAGAAAAAAGTTCCTATTTTATTCATTTAAATGATATTTACCTCAGATGAGACAGTTTTAAAACTTATAATTAAAAAAAGGCACAGAGTGAGGAGAAAACCGACCTTATACCGGAGAGAGCTGTCCAGGGTGCTGAAAGGAGATTAGGACTAACAGATGGATCACCTGCAGCTGTGGTTTCATTTAAAGTAATGTTTTATTCTGTGACTTTAAACTCATAAGAGCTGGAAGTGATTAATGGGTGGATTTGTGATGCTAATGAATTCAGAGCCATGATATTTCCAGCCCTCACCTTGACTCCATCCGGCTCGTCTCCTGTAGCTGCAAAACCCCAACGCTGCTGGATCCGGAGGTGCTTCTTGACATGTTGATTACATGTGATGTCATATCTTTTTCTTTTTTCATATCTCCCAGGGCCCTTTGGAGAAAAGCCAAGGATGCTATCCCTCAGACGGTGACTTCTACAGGTACGTTTCATTGGGGTTTATATCTTTTCTAGGGGTTTATATCAAACCTTAATGTTGTTGATGTGTCTCTGATATCTGCTGTGCAGCTCGGGAGTTTATCTCAGGGCAAACTACTCTTCTCTATTCAGATTATCTTCTTAGATCAGCTGCTTTAGATCCCAGTGTTCGGTTGATTTTTCACCATAAACTACACAAACCAGTCAGAATGTGCACAGCTCACCAAACGCTAAACGCTCAGCTGTTCACACTGCCAATCTGAGTAATTTTTCTTACTTTCCCCCTCTCTTGCCTCCTTTGTTCCCTTCTGCTCCGGCAGCAGGTGTCTCTGTCCTAGATGGGGTTTGTTCCTCTCCTCACACGCTGATCTGAGTGCTCTCAGTAGCATATGAGGCAGAAAAGTCCAGATTTTACTACCTGACTAAATTGCCCCGTGATGGAAAAATATTGTTAAAGGAGCGATACGTGAATAATTGAAGCCCTGGGGCTTTAAATTTTGCAGCGGCTCGCTGTGATTCCCAGCCACCTCAGCAAAATATTCGTATTATTATTTAAGGACGGATATATCAGGGACACACCGGCGTACAGCCGCCGTCTCCCGCTCTCATACTCTCCCTGTATGTTCTCTGTGCGCCACCTGTCAGCAGTGGACTTTATGAAGCTGTGTCTTTTATCAAGAAATATCCTCAAGTTCCCACAAACTGAACACAAAACTGAGTGGATTCTTTTTACTTTTATTGCATAATTATGATCTAAACCCTAAGTCACACCGATGTTCGTTTGAACTCTTTAGTTTTGTTGCTAAACTTTTATTTCTAAGATGACTTTTTACAGGTTTTGATATAAATATCTTTATTCACATGAATCTGGCAATGTGGCACCTTCCTAGAAGTTTGTGCTGAGGTGTTGGTCTTTTTATTCACGCTTTGCAAATTTGAAAAAGACTGTGAAATAATCCAGAGATAACATTCTGTTTTGATGTTTTATTCTTCCTATTGCAGCGCTCTGCTTTCATTCCTCATCTTGTCTCTTGCTGTTTTGGCCTGACTGGACAGGTTTTAGTGATTAAGACTACCTGCAGAGAAACAATTCAACTAGAGACCCATTAAATGTTTGAATGTTCTGGACCCCTCCAAAGGTTTGATGTTCCAAAAGCTGGAATACACAAAGCTCCTCTACTTTAGGTCTTAATCCAGCAGTCATCCAGCTACCTGTTGTGTGAGGATGCAGAGGTTTCTCCAATATTTCCTCTCGTGTAATTTTTAAAAGTTGACTTTTTGTTTTCTATTTTTAGTTGGAAGTGTCTGATGATCTCACACTCTGTAGTTGTGACCCTTCAGGTTTTATGTGCGTTAACTCCACTTTGATCAAACTGGTTGTACTGGTTGAGCTTGTGGCTGAACGATGAATCAAATCTGTGTTTCAGTTTTTGATTTTTACTCATAAAATATCTAACTGCCAAACTGTGATTATTATCAGTTGATTATTGTTGCATTTTGCTTTATATGCATGCTACTCCTTACTTCAAAATAATATAAATCTATAAGTGTAATGATTATATTAAATGTGGCAGAATGAAGGCAAAACATGTGGATTGTGTTTAAAAATGTGTTTTCATTATTTCTGAGTTCTTTGGTGAGGTATCCAGTTATGTGTCTCTATGCAGTTCTTTCAGCTCCTGAAAAAACACGTCCATGTTTTTCTACCGTCACTGATTGACCAAGTAGAAAATTAGTTTTAATGATCTGGCATCTAAAAGTAAACTAATGTCTGGATGGAGGTCAGCTGTATGACTGTTCCTTCACAGTGCACCACAAAAGGATGTGAAGTAGATCAGTGTCCTGCTGGTCCATAAAGGCGCGTTCAGGCAGAAGGATCTGGTGTGCATGCACACTGGTGAACCAGTTATGTGCACTCCTGTTTATAGAGCACCTTTCATACAGTGGTTTCCAACAAAGTGACTTACAATAGATTATTGAAATGGAGTGAACGGGCAAGAACAACATGTAAGATAATTTAATACAAGGTGAAGCTGTAAGGAAGGAACTGACGGAACAGAGGAGACACAATTTTATTATTTTCATTCATGAGGAAACACCAGAGGTAGGTATAAAAGTAATAAATGTGTGAATCCTGACAACGTGAACTTTTAAAGATAAAAAAGTGTTTTCTAAATTAATATAAAACGAATTAAAATCTATGTAAAACAGGTAGTTAAAATTAAATGTTTTAGTTATGGTTATAAAAAGAAACCTCAAAGCTAAAAGTACAGAAAAGTAAAATATAGATTATTAAACAAATAATCAACCAAAAAGTGAGATTAAACAGGTAAAGCTTTAATTTATTAAAATGTGAACTCAGAGTATTTTAGGTTTCCAGTCAGGAAACTAATACTGAAAGAGTTTTCAAAACAATGGCTTTCAATCAAGTATTTCTGAAATTATTTATTCAAAAAAATGCAAATATTTAGCAGTGGAAACAGTTAAAGTCACTGCAGATCATATTATATCCTACAGTCTAGTGCGTCCTGCAGAGTGACGCATTCTGCATGATGCTCTTATTTGTTTGTTTAAATAAATTTTATCTTTAGTAGCCTGAAATATTTAAATATGTTGGTCGTATAGAAATGCTGCTCTGAAGTTCTTACTATGAGTTATAATAGTCTTTTGTACAAGATGGACAGTAAACAGGTTGAGGACTACGTGGTTTTCTGTTGAGAACCAAACATTTTCATGTTGTTTCTGAAAAAGTGGAACTATGTTTAAAAGTTTAACCCATCCTGGTTCTGAGGGTCAGCACGCAGCTCTGACCTGCTGATTTATAATCAGTTCTGATTTATCTCAAACATCTAAAATGAATCTCTTTTTATATTTATGTTTACCATGAAAACTGATTCTGAAAGTAAAAACTTCAACATGGAAGATCTGTATTTGCTAGAATTAAAGGCGTACTATGCAGTTTTGCTTGCTTTGGCACCCCCTCGTGTCTGTTTTAAATAGGGATGTCCCGATCAGGTTTTTTTGCCCTCGAGTCCGAGTCTGAGTCATTAGATTTTGAAGATCTGCCGATCCCGAGTCCCGATCTGATCTTTTTAATATTGTTGTGATCAACTTTATAAAGCCTCCAGACACAGACAGACTCACACTTTCTGCTTCAAGCTGCTTCTGTGTTCTACTTTGCCGATGTTTAACTAATAAAAACAAACAAGTAACAAAATGATGTCATGCTGCAGACATAAATCCATCCATCTGTATACTCTATCATATCCATGTGTTTAAATACTTAAACATAATTCTCTGTGCACAACATTAGTTTGTGGTTAAAGTAACTTTTTGAGGAAAATCTTTTTTTCCTACAGCTGTTCAGGTGCAGAAATGTCAACATTATTTTAACACTCTGGTCCAGTTTTTGCCCAGAAAGAACAAACTTGTTTACTGACAATGACCCGGATCATTTCTTAAGTCATCAGCTTCTCCTTCACTCCTCCTCCTGCTTTATCCTCTGACTGCAGCAGCTCTGACCAACTTCTTAATTAGAGAAATCCATCAGTGTTGTGCGCATTTTAGAGTGACATTTAATCAGGAAACTCCTTCTCAGAAAGCGCTTTTTAAAAATCTTAACATCGCTCAATTTATTTCCCGACGGAGGGCGGGTGTTGTGCTGCGCACGGAGCAGAATCTCCTCCTGAGGCAGGAGGGAGACGCGACGTAGGGGGAACGAGTTAGCGCGGGTATGACTCGCTCCACGCCGGCCTTGCCGCCTCCTCCAGACCGAGTACTCCCGTCGGTGCTTGCTTTCCGTTCAGGGGGAGGACGAGTCCTGGCAGCGGGTGTGGAGAGAGCGGCGAACCCGGTCACTGCTCCATAAGCTGCGTGTCTCCCGGTCCCGGCCCCTCCCTCCTCCTGGACCGACGGAAACTGATTCAGACTCTGATTATGGTTAATATAAGTGCACACATATAGACTATATATAAATCCCATGTGCTTTAGATTGTTTAACATATATTTAAAAACCCAAACTTCCTTCTGAAGGCGTAGCAGCTTTTATTTTGGCGGGGCGGTGCGCATGTAGAGGAAACCCGAGTCAAGATCGGGGGGTGACGTCCGATACCGATCGAGTCCAAAATCACGTGATCGGGGCCGATTTCCGATCACGTGATCGGATCGGGACATCCCTAGTTTTAAATCACTGTTGTAAAAAGTTAGCATCATTGTTTATGCACAGAAACATCTAAATCTACCTGTTGAAATGTCTCCTCAGCCATCATAGCTTTCTACATGAGTGGTTATTTACTCCTTCAAAGAAATCAGCTGTGTTCAAGCAGGGAGAGATTGAAACAAGCAGGAATCATGAGCTAAAAACACTCTGGCACTAGCATAAAAGCTAGCTGCATAACCTAACCCTCGTGAGATACGTGAGTTTGTGAGAGTTCAGGGCACCGGACCGGAGACTCAGAAGTTGCAAACGTGGTATTCCAGATCTAAGCACCAGATTGGGCTAAGTGACCCAGTAAATATTTAAATTATGAAAAAGTTACATAGTATGCCTTTAATTAATACTTAGCAATCATGAGTCCACACACTGGGAGACAAATGTCAGGTTTTTTAATTGACTGCTTGGCTATGGTGCGTCAGCGAGGGGGGGGGGGGTTAGAATTTTAGACTGATCACAGATTAAGCTGATCATACTGGCTGTTGGCTGATTTCAATCACCTGCTGATTTTCAGAACCTGCCTCGCTGTTTTGTACTTTCCAGTCTTCACTGCAAAACATGACAATTGCTGGTGTTACTGCAGCTTCATATTAAATAAATCGTCATGATATCTCTTCTTACCTGGGTTTCAGCAGCACACAGCTAAAAATGTCAGGTTATTTTCTCAAGCTTTGGGTTTTCTAATTAAATTTTCATTTCAAAGCTTCTTTAATTTCCACGGCTCGTTCAGGCATCATGTGGGAGAAGAAGCTTCTCATTTCAAAACACAAAGCATCGTCCCACATAAGGCGTCTGAAGGATGCTGTTTCTTTTGCTTTTCGGTTTGGGGGATGTGCATATATCCATTTCGTGTGTATGAGCGCGTTTAGTTGACTCGTAGGATTGTTTCATTTCCCACAGAGAAATCGAATTAAATTATGACACCTTTTCTCCGCTGCCTCTCATCTCCTGCTTTTCACTCCGTCAAGAGATGACAAAACTGCTAAATATAGTTCTGCAAGTGGAGTGTGAAACCTCTGCGCCTCTCTCTGCATTCTCTAGTAGCGTGGAGGTCGGAGGGGGAAAGAAGGTAACCTGAACAAAGGTTTAATCAGCTCAACAACAAAAAACAAAGCTTTTATGTGTCTTTTGTGACTGAAAGAGAGGAATAAAAAGGGCAAAGAGAACAAGAAAATCATAAAATCCACTTAATGTGTGCAAGTTCAAGGTAAGACATCTGAAAACAATATAATAATTAACTTTAATTAAAGTGTCTGAAAGGAAAAAAAATCTCAACGTTAGAAATACGATGATATTGAAAGAATGAGTCTCATAGGTCATAGATAAGACTCCATTTTTGCACGGAGCAGCTTTTTGATGCTTTGTTCATCCAAATCAATACAGTAAACACATTATCACAGGGCTGTTTGAGTCAAATAAATCATTATCACTATTATTTTTGAGTCATTTTTAAAATCCTGTGACATAAAGAGGAGCTTGACCATGTAGGGCCCTGAAAGTTAGAGTCAGGATTTTAAAATGAACTCTACATTTAACAGGTAACCAGTGCAGAGACCTCAGAATAGGAGTGATGTGATCTTTTCTGTTTGCTCCAGTGAGGAGCCTCGCTGCAGAGTTCTGGACCAGCTGAAGGCCATAAAGGGCTTTTTGGTTCAAACATGTGAAAAGTGTGTTACAGTCATCTAGACGGGAGGAGATCAAAGCATGAAGAACCATTTCCAGTTCAGGTTTTGACACCAACTTTCTCAGTTTAGAAATTCCAGATTCCTCAGGTTTGACTTTACAGCAGAACTTAAATGTCCAATATGTTGACTGATCAGAGGGACCGTCCTATCAGGGGCAACAATCAGACATTCAGTCTTTTCAGGGTTTAACTGAAGGAAGTTCTTTTCTAACCAGTTAGTAGCTGACAGACACTCCAGTAGTTCAGACAGTTTGTAGAACTCTGAGTCCTTGAAGGAGCAGTACAGCTGAATGTCATCTGCATAAAGGTGGTAGGAGACATTGTGACATCTACTAATGATCTGTCCAAGAGGATGGATATATAGTAAAAACAGGAGTGGACCCAGAACAGAGCCTTGGGGTACCCCACAGAACAGATCTGTAGTATCTGACATGATGTTGTTTATATGGACACTGAAACTTCTGTTTGAGAGGTACGATCTGAACCAGTCTAAAACTGTTCCAGAGATCCCCACCAAGTCACGGAGTCTGTTCACTAAGGTGCTGTGATCAACAGAAAGGTCCAACAGAACTAAGACTGTAAACTCCCCGGAGTCTGCTGCCATCATGATGTCACTGGATACTTTCAGTTTTTGAATCTAGGATCAATGTAGACTACCATAAAAGTACTTGACCTATTTAGGATAAGAAATACTGTATTTTAAAAATATGCTTTAATACATTCAGACATTGGTTGAAAACATTTTTAATAAACCTCATGTTTTAATTGATTTATCCCCAACAACACTGCTAATAAAGCAGAGAAGAGCTGCTATGGAAGCCCAGATGTCCAAACAGGGAGAACATGTTTATAAAATGGCAAATTGAGCATTCTTGCAAAGAGGAATTAGACCAAATAATTTCAAAGAAAAATTACACATTTTTGGTCAGTTAGATTTGATGTTTAGGAAATCAACAGATCCTGCATTTTTGCACAGAAAGAAAAACATATATTATAAGAAATTGTCAATTTTGCTCTTTATCTATTTTTATGCAATTCCCTTTGAAGACACTTGATATGATCAGAGAACTTAATGCTGAAAATATCATTTAGCAACTGATTTATTGGTGATAAATCTTCAGAAAGTTACTGTTCCATGGTTCTTAGATGTAACATGCTTCCAGACCAAACCATACTTCTTCAAGCTATGACTGGTATTAATGGCACACTGTGTAACTTTTTCAAAATTTTAAATCTTTTCCTTGAGCCAGTATGTGCTAATATGACCCTTTACAGAGTTAATGAAAACTAACTCAGCCCCATCTGGTGCTTGGATCAGCCCGCATCTTTATGACCCTCCAAGCCTTATACAGACTTTCAGTTTTTTTCTTGCATCAGTGTTTGTGTGCGTCGGCTTGCACGGCCTCTAAACTATAACATTTAAACATGTAATTAAAGCTGGATTAAACCAGGTATCGGACCCACACTAACCACTAGGCCATGCCCCTGTTAGGAAAGCACTGAAGTTATAATGGTTATAAGGTTTTTTTTTCAGCTTTTCCAGGGGATACATTGAGAGCAAGATTGAGTTACATTTATATTTCAAATATGACAAACTGCTGCTTTCACAGCAGCAAAATGATTGTATTTGTACAGTTTTAACATCATCGGCTCTCTGCCTTTAAAATAATGTTCTATGTGCCTTTTTACTTTAAGCACTGACAGCTCTGCACTGTCTACCCAGCGTGCACCCCCCACCCCCCGCACACGCCCAACCCCCACCCACCCCGGCTCGCGAAAACATCTGTAAAAATGTATGTGGCCCTTCCGGGTTTTGAGTTGAGGACCTCTGCTGTAAAGGGAGTCACATGAGCACATACTGGCTCAAGAAAAAGATTTAAAAATATGAAAAAGTTACATAGTGTGCCTTTAAATGTGGTTCTAATAATTGAGTGTATCTCTCTCACACACATTTATAAACACCTACAAATCATCGAAACGCGACTCTAAAACTCCTCATGCATGTTGGACAATGTGTGAGCCGTTGTTTTTCTGACTTTGACTCAAAGTGTGTGTTTCTCTGCTGAGTCTGTCGTCACGGTACACACTTTGGGTCATACATGAACCGTGTTGGATAAAACCCAGACGGCGCTTCAGATGAGTCTCCCAGCCGATGTCATTTAGCGTCTTTGTCTCTCCAGTCTGTTGGAAATTCTCTAATCTGAGCTTTTTACCTCAGCGCTTTCTTTCATGCATAATGTGTGCATGTTAGTCAAAATCACTTATTTGTGTTTCTAAGAAGGCTCCATTGCTCTGTCGGTGTCAATAAACGTCAGAGGAGGCCATCTTTTTATTCTAAGGACCGTGCTACTAGCATGTTCACACAGGTTTTAGATTTAAACTGATGGACAAAGAGGAGAATGATGTACAGTTTGGTGAAAAAGGAGGACACGGTTGGAAAAACATAAGAAATAAGGGGTGAAAAGAAAAGCGAGGGAAACTAGACAGAGAAACGAAGAGAAAGAATGACCTCACTTTGCTTTTAACCACATTATTGTGGCGCTGGTGTATATAATTTAGTACAATGACGCAATGGAAGATACTGCAGAGTGAGCTGCCAGGGAGGGAGGCCTGCATGCTCATCTAAACACACTGTGACATGGCTGCATGGCCTCTGTGATTGGGATGCTCTAAAGCAGAAATTTAATACAGTAGGTGCGTAACAAGAGGATCATAAATCTAATCTTTACGGTTTTACTGGATACACCTTACTCACCTCATATTCAACAGCCACAACACGAGAGAAGCTCAAAAGAAATGTAACCTTCCTAACATGGCGTTTAAAAAATCCACACCTAGCATGTGTTGAAACCTCACGGATAAAATTTGTTAGCAATGTCTTGAGCTGTGCCTGATCATACTGTACACCATCAGACTGGTGTAACTTTTTGCATGTTTTTAAAAAGGTTCAGTGGATCTACTTGTTCTATAGTGTGCAGAACAACAGAGCAATAGCAGTGTGTTAGCTGCTAGTTTTACAGAAATATCAAAGTACCGGTAGCTACGAGGAGACAGAACAATAAACTGTAATATCTTACTGCTAATAGTAGAAACAGTGGTTACAACAAGGAAAACAAGGCACTGATGTAATAACTGATTAGAGGACTTTGAGTAACAGGGAGATGAATATTACTGGTGCAGTAACAGTATTTAATGCTTGCTACTAAAATCCCTTTATGGATTTTAATGAAACACCCTGAAAGTAACCTCTGGAGATCCTTCTGCAATGAAAGACCTTCAGTGTCAACCCAATTCAAGATGGCCACCATCAGCAAATAACACACATTGGGCGTAATGCATTCCTTTAAGGAAAGCCAGGCCTTTAATGTGTTCGGCTGAAACCTTTTAGAAAAATCCTTCAATTCAAACGACTTAAAGAATTAAAATACATCCAAATGATTTTGATTCAGTTTTTCAGGATTTCAGATTATCTATGTTTGCATTTGACTTACATACCATGTGGAAATAGTTTCACGCTGTAATCATTTATAATATTTCAGAAAATTCCCCCATCAGCCCTCTGTCCATGGAGCTCTACCCTTAGCCACCGCATTAGTGCTCACTGTCACTGATGGAACGCCACCTGCAAGCAGCAATCGCTTTTTTTTACAAAACACTTCAAACCACACCGTCTCAGTGTGATGTCTGAAAGGATCGAGGCACCATGAGGGTGGGGGTCACACCACCCAGCACTACTAGAGCTCCATTGTCTTCCTGTGTTATTTTTTGTGCAAACACACTATGCACTTTGGCACATTTGCATTTATTTACTCAGCCTATTAGTTGAATTCCATGGGAGCCCAAATCTATGTGTAGAAACTTTGCGCAGTAAAAGACAGGGTTCTGACCTGACAGTATTTTGTGAACATTTGGATTTCACACATAGATTTGAGTCTTCAAAGACTTGAGCTAAAACAGATTTGCTTTCAAACACAAATGTCATAAACTGTAAGAAAATATATCTGGACTCAGTCGTCTGATAAGAATCTTTTTACTGATGCAGGAGCTGCTGAAGAGGCTTCAGAGACAGCATATCATTTGAAAATGATTGTAGGCCTCCCCTACACTGGCAATGCTTCAGGAGCCTGACTCTGTGTGTATATGAATGCTGCTTTTATTGTCAAGCAAAGGAGCCTTACACAGATATTTATACAGCTCCAGCAGTACGAGGCCCTCACGAGGGGCGAGCAGAATCTCAAACAGGCTTGATTTTCATGCGAGCGTATGATTGCTGATTGGGAGCTGGCCGTGAGGTGTTACTTCCTTCTCATTACCCTCGTATAGTACTCAATGCACGACACACAATTAAGCTGAAACTTGGCCAGATCCCAAAAAGTGCTGCACGAGTGGGAGATCAGCTCAAAATGGGCTGAAAGTAGCACAGTGTCAGCCCACTTTTAGTACCGTAGTTCTGAGTTCTCACCAGAAAATAAAACGCTCAGTAGTTCTAGAGCTAGACACTAGTGATCACGCCTAGAGGTTGGCATATTAAAGAGGGGATGACAAATGGACAGTGTGGCCGTAGAACCGGAGAGCCCCGGCATATTTTATGCGTAGCTCTCCATGCTAACCTCACTGAGCTACAGTCATGGCCAAAAGTCTTGAGATTGACACAAATGATGGTTTTACAAGGTTTGCTGCTTCAGTGTTTTCAGACCTTTTTATCAGATGTTCCTGTTGTTACTGGAGAAGAATTTCACAAGTGTCAGCAGCAGTTTACCCAAAGAGTCGATAGCTGCAGTGTTGTTGATTCCTTTTCAAGCAGTTCACCCTGACATGCTGTCCGTCAACTCAAATGACTGATCTTTTATTAATCAGGTTTTATTTTTAAATTGATTTCCTGTTAAGCAGAACTCTCGCCGACGACGTTCACTAAGAAGCAGACTCGTGAGCTCCATTCATAAAACTCAACCGAAGTCAGCAGCGTTACTGAAGAAAGAGTGACCAAATTCTGGTCTTGTTGCTGAGAATGGAGGGAATGTTATTCTCTATAAATCAACCAACCAACCAATCAAATCCAAGGGATTTGATGCTTTTCTTTAATTGAGTCAAACATACAAGACCCTTTTTAATGTCTCATACCTACAAAAATGTACTGATCCTTTACAGAAAACAAGGACTTTGTTCCGTTTCATGTTTTGCTTTTTTTAATTAAAGTGCCCATGACATCGGTTTCCATGTTTTCTGACTTATCTATCATGTTGCAACGTTGAGTTCTCACCTTAAACCTGCCAGAAAGAGCAAAAAACGGCGTCCATCTGTCTCCTAGTCCAGCCAGTGAGAAGCTCTTCCAGATTTCAGACCCAGGTTTCAAACCGTTTTTTTCACTCCAGCCCGCTATGAGGTCATAGTGATCCGGACTTGCTTATATGGTCAATTCTCCTCCCACATGCACGTTCACGACAACTGGAGCGAGGCAGTGCCGCCGCCATTGCCCATAGACCGTGTAGTGTTTAGTTTCAGTTTTGTTTCTCTTTCACGCGACAACACTGCCCCCTGCTGCAGCAGAAGCGCCAGGCTGCCAAATAAGGAGAAACCCAGCACAACCGGAAGGCGGCGCTTTCTTCTGATCTCTGAGTTGCTCGTTAGGAAATAATTACAGCGTATTTTGAGTTATAATGGTGCAACGCTAATCTAGAGGCATCAAAGATTACACCTGTTTAATATAAAATGATTTAAATATGGAGTCACAGGCACTTTAAAGGAAATAGTTTTTGGGGAGCCCTTGGGGACTTTACACTTGGTGATTTTGGCCTTCATATGTTAAAGTTTGGACACTCCTGGTTTATGGTGTTAGCTGGGAGCAGTGCTTTCTAACAGCTGCTGGGAGGAAGTATCTGTGGTAACTCTGTGCATTTAGAATGCAGCAGCCTGTCACTAAAGGAGCTCTCCGGTGCAGTTATGTTGTTGTGCACTGGGTGGAAGATGTTCTCCGTGATCGAGGTCAGTTTAGTCAGAGTTCTGTGTCCCGCCACCTGCACTGTGCCAAGGGGGCATCCCAGGACAGAGCTGGCCTTCCTGATCAGCCTGTCTCTACACTGATGACAAGGGGGCGCTCCAGCTCACCATGCTAAAGACAATGGCTGATGCCTCCACAGAGTAAAATAGGTCTTCTGGAGTACCCCCCCCCCCCCACACACACACACACACACACACTCAGCAGGTAGAAGCTGCTCTGACCCTTACTGTAAAGTGACTTGGTGTTATGGGACCAGTCCAGTTTATGGTTGAGGTGAACGCCCAGGTACCTGTAGGAGTCCACTGCCTCATTGTCTGTCCCCTGGATGTTCGCTGATGAGTACCTATGGAAAACCACCAGCAGCTCCTTAGTTTTACCCACGTTGAACTGGAGATGGTTCTGAGGCACCAGTCCACAATGTCCTGAATTTGTTGTCTATACTCTGTTTTGTCCTCATCTGTCCAACAATAGCAGAGTCAAGGTGAATTTCTCTAGATAACAGTGTGGTGAGTTGCAGTGTAGATGGTGAAAACTAAAGGATCCAGGACACTTCCCTGTGGTACCCTGTACTGCAGACCAGTCTGTTTACAGTCCCATGTCCTCACGTACTCCAGGATCCAGTGTGACAGGTGGTCTACTCCAGCTTGTCCCTCAGAAGAAGAGGCTGGAAGGCATTGAAATTGGAGAAATACATTTAAAAAAAAACCCAGGACTGGTCAAATCTGTTGCAGAACTGGTTCAGATCATTCACACTTTTCATCCCCCTCAGCCTGGGAGTTTAGATCTTTGTGGTCTGAGATGGTTTTCAGGCCCTTCCAAGTTACCAGTAGTTGTTCCACTGCTCAGAAACATCTGCATATTGTATTTAATCAACCCTAACAGCAGATAAGCAAACTTGCCTTGTGTTGTAATTACTGTAATGGCGGCGCTTAAAATTAATCATCCTGCTTGAACTGCGCCGTATGAATCAGTCTAAATAAATGTCAGGATCATTGGTTTCACATGCTGGAGTAGTATTCTCTGAGTGCCTTCATGTGGGCGTTCTGAATGTGATTTATGATTATTTGATGCTTTGATGTGACTGACTACTAAAATAAAAGTATATATATATGCTTTCTGTGTATTTTCTGCACACAGCTAACTGTGCTGTCACACACGTGTTTATAAATGCTCTCGTTGAGGCTTGAGTGTGCACTTCAGATGATTTCTAGACGTGTGTGAGTATCTTGACTTCTTTTCTTTTTGTAACAGTCTTTTCTCCTGGAACTCAGGTCCAATCAAAGCTGATTGTTTAGGGGTATTCATCTGCAAAGCATTGTTTTAAATCCAACCAGCATTATGTATAAATATCCACAAATACATGGATATTTAGGACTTTATGTGTAGCAGCATGTATATGTGCAGCATATGCTATTCAGGAGGTGTTATGTATATGGGTGTAAAATCTAAATCAGTCACAGTAAACTGAATATGTATAATGCATAAAACATACTCCTCCATAGATCAAGTGCACCACAGGTTCAGCATGTTAATTCATTCCCTTCCTCAGTGTTTCTCATCTGGAGACATTCTATTTGCATTATATTTGAAGGGTTGCTTTTAAACATCTTCTAAGGGATGCTTTGAAATTCTATTGCAAGTTTAAACTTAACGTCTCGAAAAGCAAGTGTGAAATGAAAGCAAAAACAACTTTCAGCGTATTTGGTTAATGAGCTCTGTTTATTTATTCATTTATAGATTTTGTTACTCACTCTGACCTTTTCCTCTAGACAAGAGCCTCTTCTGTCCCTGCAGGAGATCCATTGAGAGGTGGCTTTGAGAGAAACACTCCACAGGTTGTCATGGTTCCCTCCTTTTCACAAATCTCTGCATCTCCCACTGTTTGCTAATGTACTTGTGCTCTGATCAGCCACTACATATGAGGTTATGTAAATTATAAAAGTCTTTTTTTTTGTCCCTTAGATTATTATTTTTATTAATTTATTCAATGAGTTTTACGAATAATGTCACCAGACTTTATGTAACTAATCATTGGCGTATTACCCCTGATCTGGGATCAGTTTTTGGTGGAAGTGTCACAGTACTATCTTCAATTACGACTTTGGATTTATGTGTTAGTTTTGTAGTTTGAGTAAATCTTATTTCTTCAAGTTGTGCATTTTCTTGTTTTATTTTGAAAATCTTCTTTTCTTTAGTTAACTTTAGTTGCTTTTCTGCTTCTCCTCCAGAAATTCCCAGTTTATTAAAATAGCCACATTATTCCAACCAAACTAGACAACCCCACTGTGCCACTGGAGCAAGAGCATCCACATTAATCAAATACAGAGAAAGAACAGTTTAACTGAAGATTCTTCTCATATTATCTTTGATGCCTTTGATCATTTCCTCTCAATTAATATACATTTTAACACAGTCAAAGTTTAATGTTGACAGGATTATAATAAAGCAAAACAAACATTAAAACATGGTAAAAACTGCATCCTTGTTTTTCTTGTAAAGTTAAAGGAGTGTGTCATCCCTTGTAACCAAAAACAGGTTGCTATATTTTTGTCTCCAGATTGGGAAAGCCTTTTTAATAATCTCTTATTCTCACTACATTTTGAGTGGATGGAAGGAGACGCCACCCCAGAAAAATCTCCATTTAAAAAAGTTTCCAGGGTAGTGTGGACAGAGCCAGATCCTTCTTTTGTCAGTGTGTGAATCAGCTGTTCTTGCCAGCTGTAACTTTGCTGCAGGCGCACCTGAATTTCCCCACTGAGGGACAAATAGAAAAGCCCTTTATTGTTAGATATAAAAATAAAAAAGTATTGACAACATCATTCACCAATCACATCAAGGCAGCCATTGCTTCTCTGGAACCAAATTCCGGTGATAATTTTCTTATTTTTGGATAATAAGTTTTTCATTTTTTGAAATGCACTTCTTTTACTTTTAGAGGTATTAGTCATTCAAACTCTTTACAGTATTTTATTAGAACTGATAATATTATTGACACCAAACTTTTTTTTTTTTAATTGTGATTTAGTGCATATTTATTTATTTTCTCTGCATGTGTTTCTAACAAGCGGTTGTTGTGAGCTACAAATGAAATATATACATGTATGTAGAAGTATACATATATATGTACTTTAATATATCACGTACACACAGAGTAGGAGCTACTCCTCAGAGCTTTTTATCATCGCTTCAGGCTGCAGCGCCGGGGATTGATGACGTAACATATGCTAGTGAAGATGCTAATCTTTAGCATCTTCTCACGGTCCTCCACAGTTGAAGGGTCAGGTTTTATTAAGCGATTTGGTTTAAGGAGCAACAGGTAACAATCCTACATGTTATGACCATCAACCAGTCAGGAAAACTTAATTCGTTTATGGTTAGAAAAACTTTTTAGTCCGTCCACCGGAAGTTCGTTCCAGCGAAGCGTCATGGGTCAATTTGCCTTGCTGTGATTGGTGAATAATGTTGTCAATCGACCTTTTTTAGTTCCACCCGCTCGCTTCTATTGGTCCAGAAGTTCCACTAGCTTGACCAATGAGATTCTGTGTTATTGCCCCACGCAGCTCTCCCACTGTTTTGCACAGGACGCAGAAATGTGATTTATCCTTCTAGCGTTTTAAAAGTGTATTAAAATAATGGAACGCAAGAAAAAGCGAACTTGTCCCACTGAGGATGAGTTGGATCTGCTCACTAATGACAGCGAAGCCACTCAGTGTCTTGAGGAGACTTCTTCAGAGGAGGAAAAAGACCTTGTGTTTCCAGAGGACTCAGACTGTAGCAGCGATCCAGACTATGAAAGCCCATCATCGGACAGGCATGTAATCTGTTTAAATAATGACACATTATCAATTTGTCAATTTGTCATTAATTAATTTTATTTATTTATCAAAATGACTTGTATTTAGCCTTCATCCTTATGTATTAAGTGCTCAAACTCATTGAAAGCTGTTGAAACTGGTTACTATGGTGAATTTCTCACTGGTACAGATCTGTTTACTCAGCATTAAGTTGTAATCTGTAGGCCAGTGATTCAACATGCTTATAAAATTTACATTATTTCTGTTTTTGCATTTGATTCCACAGTAACGATGACTATGATGATGAGGATTATGAACCACGGTCTTCTGCATCAGCTTTTGTTCCACACCGGAGACTACAGTCGTTTAGATCTCATCCTACTATTCAGACAGATGTGAAAGGAGGCTCTGCTAGACCTGCTTCTGCACCAGGTGCTGCCTCTTCTCCACAGAAACAATCAGAGTCATCCACATCTGGAAAGACGAACTCCAAAAGAAAGGTTAAAACATCACAGAAATCTGTGCGACCTAAACGGAGTCGGGCTGAAGAAGACATGTGGCACAACAGAGAGGAGGAAGACAAAAAACCAGAACCGTTTAGATTCATGCCAGCCAGAACCCCTGGACCCACGTTGGACACCAAAGCATCGTGGTTCCCCCTCTCCCTTTTCCAGCTCTTCTTCGGTTCCTCTGTAGTCAGTTCTCTCATTGACAACACCAACGCCAACGCTCGCAAGAGGTTACAGGCTGGAAAGAAGTTTGTTTGGAGAGCGCTGACACTGAGTGACTTTTATATCTTCATGAGCATTATCATTTTCTCTGGTCTTGTGAATGTACACCAAAGATCAGACTTCTGGAAAAAGAAGTGGCCTTATAATTTCCTCTTCCCCAGGGACACCATGACACGGGGTCGGTTTGAATCCATTTTGTGGTCACTGCACCTCAGCAACCCTGAAGAGGATGAAGAAAATCAAAAAAAGAGGAACACGGCTGAATTTGACCCGCTCTTCAAACTCAAGCCCTTGTACTCAGAAATAGTGGCTGCCTGCCAAGCCCACTTCCAGCCGCACAGAAACATCTCCATCGATGAAAGGATGGTGGCATCCAAGGCCAGTCACTGCATGAAGCAGTACCTGAAGAAAAAGCCCACCAAGTGGGGGTACAAGCTCTTTGTGCTGGCTGACTCCTCCACAGGCTACACGTGGAATTTCTTCATCTACACGGGTAAGAGCGAGTCCACCGCAGGGCGTGGACTCGGCTACTCCTCAGTGATGGACCTGCTGCCATTTTCTCTGCTTGGTGGGGGCTACACACTGTATGTAGACAATTTCTACACAAGCCCCACACTCTTTCAGGATCTGAGTGCCAGAAACATTGGCTGCTGTGGCACAATACGAAGGAGTCATAAAGGATTTCCCCAAACAGAGGAAAACGATCTCCCCAAAAAGGCTGAGAGGGGTGATTTGCGGTGGCTGAGGAAAGACAACCTCCTGTTTGTGAAGTGGATGGACACAAGTGAAGTGGCCCTGTGCTCCACGGTGCATGAAGCCTTCAGTGGACAGACTGTCAGACGGAGAGTGAAAGAGGCCGGTGAGTGGCAGAGCAAAGACATACTTGTTCCTGACGCTGTGGTGGACTACAATCAAAACATGGGTGGTGTGGACTCGTCGGATGCTTTGATTGGACACTACAGCGTTCACCACAAATCCAAATGGTATAAAACGTTCTTTTACCATTTTGTGGATATTGCTGTGGTGAACAGTTTCATCCTCTACCAGGAGCTCTGCAAGCTGAAGAACGACCCCACGACGACAACGCCTCTCAGCCACAAACAATTCAGAGAGCAGCTTGCTGCAGAAATGCTGCAGTTTGCTAAGGGCTCAGCACCCCCACCACCCCCACCAACAACCACCTGCATGCCAGTGTACTGGAGTAGTACTGCACAATCACAGAAGTACTCTAGGAGGTACTGCAGGAGGTGCCAGGAGGCTGGCATCCCAAAAATGAAGACCCCCGTTCACTGTAGGAAGTGCCAGGTTTCTCTTTGCCTCAGAGCAACGAGGAACTGTTTCCAGCAGTGGCATGATGCTCAATAAATATGCATTTGTTCAGTGGAGTTGTAAATACAGACCCTAAAACAGTTATTAGATGGAATGACTGTAGTATGATGTAAATATAAAATGTTTCACACACACGTAGTAATACTTGCATTCCCAGCTATCAGACTCAGACGTACACACACACTTATACAGCAGAGACTGATTAGAACACCACTTCAGAATGACCAGAAAATCTCTTTAATTACTAATAGAGAGTTCGTCTGGACTTAACTCCCCCTAAACTTCTCTAAAGCATCCATATTTAATACTTAGACAATCAGTTTGGTACATAATGGTCAGACGGTTCATGACCTGCTTGAGGTCAAAGCTGATAAACTTCAGAAAGTGTACAGTTTGTTGATGACAATAAAATGTTACATTTTCTATTGAGTGTTATATTTATTTACACATTCATTGTATACTGTATATCGTAGCCTGAAATACAAGACAAAGCCCATCGCAGTGGTCAAAAAGATTTCTGAATCAAAGGCACTAATGCACAAAGAACTGAACCCTAAGTGAACAGTTAGCTATTCTACTTTTGAGTTGGTTCACATTGGAATGTATGATAAAAATGTAGGTGTAGGCATGTGTGTATATGATTATATTCATATATTATCTGCATTTATTTAAAATACTGGGAAACTGTTGCAACAGAGAAAGACAACAGCTTAGGCAGAAACTGAAAAACAGAAATATTTGTTTTAAAATCGAGTGAACTTGATCTGATTTGTAATGAATAATTCTGTTAAATACAAGGCCATGTTTTGATTTTGTAAGGAACTGAAGGCAAATTGTGTTTTTATGTAAGCGCCCCCTTCTGGTAGCTCACATGAGAAACAGCAATGAGGAGACAGAATCCTCAGCTGGAGTTAAACAGATTATCAGGGACAGTCTTAATGATAAGGTTGGCGTCTCATTGATGGTAATAGTGGAGATGTATGAGCAGAAAATCATTTTACTGTATGGATTTAATAATAGAGTCAAAAATAAGAGGTGATGTTGAGTCTAGAATCACAAATAAAAGAGTGGAAGATTAAATATGCTAAACAACCGGTACTAAAGGGAGGGGACTATCAGCTCCTGGCTGGAACGCTTACCAGCAAGAGGTCAGAAAACCAGCTAGAGGTCAGAAAACCAGCAAGAGGTCAGAAAACCAGCAAGAGGTCAGAAAACCAGCTAGAGGTCAGAAAACCAGCAAGAGGTCAGAAAACCAGCAAGAGGTCAGAAAACCAGCTAGAGGTCAGAAAACCAGCAAGAGGTCAGAAAACCAGCAAGAGGTCAGAAAACCAGCTAGAGGTCAGAAAACCAGCTAGAGGTCAGAAAACCAGCAAGAGGTCAGAAAACCAGCAAGAGGTCAGAAGACCAGCAAGAGGTCAGAAAACCAGCTAGAGGTCAGAAAACCAGCAAGAGGTCAGAAGACCAGCAAGAGGTCAGAAAACCAGCTAGAGGTCAGAAAACCAGCTAGAGGTCAGAAAACCAGCTAGAGGTCAGAAAACCAGCTAGAGGTCAGAAAACCAGTGTAAAATGAAATCACTCATGAATTATGTATGTCAGCAGAAATATGTGAGAACTCTTAATCCCAAAACTCACATGAATGAGAATCATATTCCTTGAGTATGTTACTAAATGTGATATTTTAACACCTCCCCGTACATTGTCTCATCAGTCTGTCAGTGACAATAATAAAAAAACCTCCTGAATCAGGATAACGTCTGAAAATGTAATAACTCATTGAAATACACTGCAAAAACTGATTTCTAAGAAAGTAAAATATCCTTGTTTTTAGACATTTTGACTTATTTTTGTCTAAAAAGAAAATATATTCTTACAGAAGGGCAAAATAATCATTTCTTTGACTGGTGCATATAAAAAAACTGGAAAGTTGTGAAAAAATTTAGCAATTGTTGTCACTCACTTCAGAAGTGAAGCTTGTCTATATTCATAGTTTACAGATAATGAAAATTCAGTGTCTCAGAAAATGTGAATATTGTGAAAAATGTAATATATTTTTAGCCTCAGTCAATGATTTTATCAACCCAGTGTTTCTGTTTTTGATTAGACTTTTTCAGTTCATCATGCTTTCAGCGTTTCCAGCTTGAGTACATAAAGTGTTCTTTTAAATGATTTTTTTTTTTAATGTCCCCAGAGGAAACTAATTAATAAACTACAGCAGTAAATGGTGCCATTAGCATTGATTCCACGCCCGGGGCTATAGCTGAGGAAAGACACTTGAACTAGTTTCAAACATGTGCTGCGGCTCTGAGAATATCCGGAGATGTTCCGGAGGGCCTGCAGGTAAAGCTACAAATGTTTGTAACATTTCCTTCAGATTAGTTATGGTAATCACTCTGCCTAGTTAGTCTGAGGGATCAGTGAGTTCTTCTTTTGTCAGGCTGCAGTGGGACATTGCCCTCTGTTTATTTGATGGTTGTTTGTATAAATGCTCTTCATCAGCTCCCCTAAGGCTTCCCATCATCATCTGTTTGATTTTTTTCCTGATAATATTTTTCATTATGTAAAAGTACAAGGTAATGACTTCCGCCATAAAAGAATAATTTGTTGGAAGTCCTTTCTTGAATATTCTGCATTAAATATGTTTTGTTTGTCTGGTTTTTCTTTGAAGGGTTTGATGGAGAGCTGGTCGAATGTCAGCGGGAACTATTGTGATAACTGGAGGAATTCTTGCTGGAGTGATACTGCTGTGCATCGTAGCAGTTCTCTGTTACTGTAGACTCCAGGTAACCCGTGTTCTGTCTTTTACTCATGTAAACCATAATTTAAAAAACACATTTTCCCAATGTTCTGATATAAAGTTAGAGGCATCCTCTAACTTTGCGGATTACAGAGGCATAAAAAATTCAATCTGATGATTGATTCTTGAGTTCAGGAAAACTTGTTTAGAAGCTTGCAGGGATTTCTGACACAGACTCAGCTTTTGTGTAAAAAACAAACCAGAGAATGGGAATATTCTCATGAATTTATTTCTCATGAATATATTTATTTCACCTAAAGACAAACACATGAACAATGAGCTCTGTTTTCAAAATTTACAACTAATTTGCCAAAGTTCTACCTCTAAACTAATCCCAGATGACACGTGTAGCAGATCAAAATATTTTATTCTCTGTGTCTAAGTTTCTCACAAAAGAATAGATTCAAGCCACATCTGATGATGTAGCATGTCCTGCTAGCTAGTGAGCTTTTTCCACAGATGCTGCGTGTTGTTTACTTACAGAGGCACGTTAGAGCCACTTAATAGATTCAGAGGGAGGGCCTTTTTTTGTTTCCTGTTTTTAGGGTTAAAGTTAAAATATCAAAATTTAAGTCAATGCTGCAAAAAAATGATCAGTGTTTTTATAAAATTATTTTAAGGACAAAGTACTTAAATTAATTTATTTTGAGATTGAAAAGAAAACCAAAAACAAATTTTATTGTAAAAATATCATTTTTATTGCAATTTTAATTTTTTATCATTTATTTTGAAAACTATTTCACAAGTTTAAATGCAACCAGACCAGTTTCTGTATAGATTTATATGTGGATAAATGTGAATGTGTGGTCTGAAAACAGAAGAAAACAAAAATGAATACATTTCTGCAGTATTATTTCTAACAGCAGCAATTTTTTCATAGTAACACTGACCAATGACGATTAACAAACAGCATTAGCTGCCATGTGCTAACAGGTAATGCTAACATAGCTGAGAATTAACATGATTGCCGTTTAAATCACTAACTTAAGGTCAAGTCATCCTCCACGAGAAGAAAGAACTTTGTTCTCGCTGGGGGTCTGCGAGAACATACTGTAAATGGCGTCATTTTGTTCTCGCAGACCCAGTTCAGCAGCGCTAACAGCTTGTTCTTCTGCACATCAGCTGAGCAGAACTTTTTTCTGCAGGACGTCTGAGAACAACTGCTGTGATTGGTCAGAAAGGGAGAATGATCGCGGTTAGTGTGGTAGCGGGTGATGTTGTACGTTGATTTAACTTTTTCTCCGGCGCCTGCTGGGCTGCTTTGTGCGGACAGACCTGCGCGATGGACCTGAGGAGGCATTCAGGTCTGGATCGACTGGCGCAAACCCTCGCGGCCCACACTGGTCCTCACTGGTCAGGTCCTCGTCCGGGACCAGCGAGAACAGATCGTTAAATCTGCACACACACACACACACCCGTTCCCCTCCACACAAACACATACACACACCTGTATGACACATCGCTGAAGGAAATCGGCTGCTGAGTTCTCGGGGAGTATTCATGATCCCCGCCGAAAGAAAAATGTTTCTCGTTCTCAGAGTCCCCCGGCGAGAACCAAGTTCTTGCTTCTTGTGGAATATTGACCTTTACAGTTAAGATCATAGATCATAGTTTAGACCTGAAATATCATTTAGAACATTTAGAAAACTTTGATACATAAAAAAATGCTCCACCTATCAGCTTTAATGTGTGTCACATCTAAAGTAGTCTGGACAGAAACAACCCTTAAATACCGGTATATTCCTTTTTCCTTCCATTTTGCCATTGTAAAAATTTTAGATGTTTTCTGGAATTTAAAAAAATTGTTTCTCAACATTTGGACTTTATTTTTAACCTTTGACTTTAATCTTGAAACTGAGTGAAATAAATTCCTCCTCCTTCTTAGCGGCCCTAATTTCCTGTCATTTAATAGATATTTAACAAAGAATATATCAAGCATAATATGTGGCAAAGAAGAGAACGTATATTGTATCCTATTTTTATTATAATTTGAATATTTGCTCTACACAGTCCTGAGAAAAAGTTAGTTCACTTTCAGAAATACACACATTATAGGTCCATAGGAGAACTAAATAAAATCCAGTGCCCTGACTTGATTGATTCCACAACTTTGAGTAAAACTGAACATCGTTATAGTTCAGTCTTTCCAGATCTTGCTTTGGTTAAATAAGTCTCTTGGACCCACAACATCTCACAGGATGTCAAGAGTTACCACCCTTACAGATTTCTGTTTTTGTTGACTCGTCACACTTAAATGTGTCAGATCAGCAAACAAATTGAGGTATCAGGCAAAGATAATATAAAATGCAGTTTTCAAATGGTGATTTAATTTATTAAAGGATAAAAGCTGTCCAAACCTACTGTATCTGGCCCACTGTGAAAAAGTCATTGCCCTCTTTATTAAATCATGAATGATTTAATGAGTGAGTAAGCACATTATTTAGAAAGCTGAGTTCATTTCCACCAGCCACACCCAGGTTTGATTAGCATTAATAAATCACTTCAATAGAACCTATCTGACAACATGAAGTAGGCTAAAAGATCTCAAAAAGCAACACATCATGTCCTGTTCTAAAGAAATTCAAGAACATAAATACCTGGAACAACATCTAAAGCGCTGCAGGCCTCACTGGGTTAAAGTTAAGGTCAGAGGTCATGATTCAGAAATTAGAAAGAGACGGGACAAAAATGGCTTCCATGAGAGAGTTCCAAGCAAATCTTTTCTGACAAAAGAAAACACAAAGGCCTGTCTCACATTTGCAAAAAACATCTTGGTGCTCTCAAGACTTTTGGGAAAATATTCAGTCAACTGATGAGACAGAAGTGAAACTTTCTTGGACAGATCATTAGTAGATGTCACAATGTCTCCTACCACCTTTATGCAGATGACATTCAGCTGTACTGCTCCTTCAAGGACTCAGAGTTCTACAAACTGTCTGAACTACTGGATTGTCTGTCAGCCATTACTAACTGGTTAGAAAAGAACTTCCTTCAGTTAAACCCTGAAAAGACTGAATGTCTGATTGTTGCCCCTGATAGGATGGTCCCTCTGATCAGTCAACATATTGGACATTTAAGTTCTGCTGTAAAGTCAAACCTGAGGAATCTGGGTGTTATTTTCGACCAATCAATGTCTCTTGAAGGTCACTCAAAACAGCTGGTCAGAAACTGTTTTTATCATCTGAGAAATATTTCCAAACTGAGAAAGTTGGTGTCAAAACCTGAACAGGAAATGGTTCTTCATGCTTTGATCTCCTCCCGTCTAGATTACTGTAACACACTTTTCACATGTTTGAACCAAAAAGCCCTTTATGGCCTTCAGCTGGTCCAGAACTCTGCAGCGAGGCTCCTCACTGGAGCAAACAGAAAAGATCACATCACTCCTATTCTGAAGTCTCTGCACTGGTTACCTGTTAAATGTAGAGTTCATTTTAAAATCCTGACTCTAACTTTCAGGGCCCTACATGGTCAAGCTCCTCTTTATGTTACTGAACTGATAAAGCCGTACGCTCCAACCCGAGCTCTCAGGTCCACAGACCAGAATCTCCTAACAGTTCCAAGGACCAGATTTAAAAGTCGAGGTGATCGCTCCTTCCAGTCTGTTGAACCGCGACTTTGGAATGACCTTCCTTTAGTTTTACGCTGTATAGACAGTCTGGACTCCTTTAAAAAGCAGCTGAAGACCCAATTATTTAAAACTGCTTTTAAATAACTATTTTGTGTTCTCTTGTTGTTGTTTAATGATTTTGATTTGTAATGATATTTTGTTTGTTTTATTAATTTTATTTGTTTTATAATGTTTGATTCTGTTTTGTGAAGCACTTTGTGATTTTTTCTGTGAAAGGTGCTATAGAAATAAACTTTACTTACTTACTGGAAGGTGTGTGTCCCGTTCCATTTGGAGTAAAAGTAACTCTATTATTTCATAACATCATCATAGGGTCAGTAAAACATGGTGGTGGTAGTGTGATGGTCTGGGCCTGAGTTGCTGCTTCAGGACCTGGATGACTTGCTGTAATTGATAAAACTGTGAACTCTGCTGTCTACTAGACAACCAGTCTTTAAATTTAGGGGCAATAACTTTTTCACATAGGGCCAGGTTGGTTTAAGGCTGGTTTTTGCATTCGATTCTCCGCTTACGGCAATTTAAAAGATGCGACCGATTACTGTAATGACTCTAAAGATAATCTTATCATATGTTCCTGTCATGCATGTTCTTCCCAGGCCTGCATGGGTTTTCTCCGGCTTCCTCCCACAGACCAAAAACATGTTAGGCCTATTGGTGTCTCTAAATTGTCCCTATAGGTGTGGCCCTGTGATGGACTGGTGTCCCCTGCCTCTCACCCCATGATGCTGGAGTTAAACACCAGCTCCCTGCCACCCTCAGTGGAGGATGAAGTGGTTAAGTGCTCTTACTCGGAAAGAATCACAAATCGGGTAAATCCAACATGTTGGATTTTCTTGACCTGATATCACAGTGTGTGTGTGGTGTCCCCCCCCCCCCACACCCCCCAAGGAGCAGCCTGTGGAATGAGACATGTAGCCAATCAGAGAGTGAGGTGACAGACACAAGCTGCATGGAGCGAGGGGAATCCCAAATTAAAACAACATTCCTGGCAACAAAACTGTCACGAGTTCATTGTTGTTTATAATAAAAATAAAAGCTGTCATGTTTGTTTACTTCAAAGTCACGTTTGATCTCAAGAAGTTCTGTGAGATTTTCTGTCTGACCTGTGAATGTTGGTGGGTGAAATTGGTTTGTGTGTGATATGGTGTCTTTTCCATGTCGCTGCACACCTCACACTGTGTGAGCAGAACAGTCAACATCCGTGATTTTTCATCACCACATGTGGTCTCTTGTGATTTGAAATTGGCCAAGAATTTGAAAACCCTCCCTGTGAACCAGCCCTTAGATAGCTTTTAGTCCTAATGTTTGTCTGATACGTAAATTTGTTTGCTGATCTGAAAAATTTAAGTGTGACAAGTTAGCAAAAACAGAAGAAATCTGTAAAGGGGCAAATTCAAAGCGCCGAATTCCACGAGCATCTTAGAAAGATGTTTTCACTGTCAGTATTTTTACTAATTATAACTCATTACATAATGTGTCCTTGAAGGCAACGTCTAAACTCTTGCTCAGACTCTGTCCTCGTCTCTTCCCTTCAGTATTTCTGCTGTAAGAAAAATGAGTCGGAGGTGGACGTGGCCTCAGTGGCTGAAGCTGACCCTCTGTCTCACTTTCCCTGTAACGCCTGCAACGCTCTGGCCATGGATGGCACGGCCATCACCCCGGTTTCTCTGGATCAGCTGGACACGGGTTCCCACCACAAACCCTGCCCCACCTGTTCGCCGTACCCCCTCCGGTCTGGACTCGCAGACGACATGCATAACGGAGGGGAAAGGCTGGGCTTCCACACCTACTACGAAAACCCGTCCGTTTCTCTTCCCCGATCTGCCAACCCGCAGGGTTCCTCCCCCCTAAGTTGCTACAGCAACCCAGACATGTTCCCTCCCCCACCTCGCCCCTACAGCACTGACGTCTGACTTCACAAAATCTCCCCCTAACACTTTTAAACAAAAACACCAAGCACATATATCCTTTTGTTTCAAACTAAATTCAGGTGGTTTATTAGGATACAGCACAATTACACCTCCACCTACATAAATGCTCACTCTGACGTTAGTCGTTTACCCACGCTCATTCATTCATGCAAGTGACCCACGGGCTCAGCCCACTCGTTCAGCTCTTGTGAGGGCAATAAATCCACCCAGCGGCCCACTAAAGCCGCAACATGAAGAGCATTTGATCTGCAAGGGATGATGCACAATCCTACCACCACTTTAGTGTGTGACACAGGGCTAAATCAGTAGGGAGCTGATGGGGTTTTAGTAACGGCATCGTAGGTGTGATCTCAGTATACAGTAGACGTAGGAGCACAGGGGTTAGTATGACATTTAAGACACATTTACAGATGGTCCGGAAGATTTCCTAGGGTCATTTATTCCTGAGAAATTTACAAAAAAATTTCAAGAACTGTTTTAGGGATATCATTCTGCAATTTAATAAACAAACAGCTGAAACAAAATTGGTATTTTGTATTTAGCAGCTCAAAATAAGAACCATTGGGAACTTTTTAGAGAATGCACTTTAAATATAAATTATGGACACACTTTTAGACCCCAACATCTCCTGATAGGTCAGGATGATCTAACTAAATAAAAGAAAATTTTACTTAAATCAACGTGACACGTCAAGTTCTTTAAAATAATACAGTGTACGTGTCTGGATCAAGTAAAAAAGTAAAAATAATGGGCTTTCTTTGGCAGCAGATTATTGATTTGATTGTGAATGATTTTTATGTGGATTGAGTATGATGTACTTCAGGATTTGATGCATTTATTCGTCTCCTTATCTAAGAATAAGATCAGGAATAGCCACGGAAATACCTGGTTCCTTTTAACGTTTAATGAAATTCAGAATTTGTATTTATTGTTTTACAAATTTTAGATTTCCCTCTCATGGAATCCCACTTGAACTGGGAGGTTAAGTCTGAAGTTGAAATCTTTTTTTCTTCTGCCATATGGACTTCCTTCTCTGTCATCATTTCTGTAGTTTCAGTTTTTCTTCTCTCTCTCTCTCTCTCTCTCTCTTCGTTTGGTGAGACAAACGTAAACCCCCCTCCACCTCCTAGCTAACGGCACATGAGGGCTACGGTTTTTCTACTCAGACTTATTGTTTACCAGTAACAGAAACTAGTACTGGAACTTTATCCAGAGATGAAAAGAAATGGGAAATTTTTCAATCAGTTTTGTGTATTTTGCTCATTTCGATCTGTGTTCTGTCACAGTAAACCGTAAAGAAACTGGCCCACCGAAACTGGATGTTTCTCGTGTCTTCTGTGTAACTCCGCTTTTTTTAACGTAAAAAAAAAATTCAGATTGATAAAATCAGATGGATTTTTAACAATGTGAGAAATATGGGTTATGTGAAATGTTTTTCTGATTTAGAAGCCATTTTGGATAGTCATGAAATGCGGTGTTCTTGCACAGTTTAAACCTTAATCTATACTTTTTAAGAGGTTTTGTGAAAGATGTCAAACTTTAAGTGTAATATTTTGATTGTGTTATTTCATTTTCTTCACTTTTCTGTTTTCTTTTGTGTGTTCTGACTGAGAAATACAAATAAAAGACACTAAAATGTACATTTAGATCTTCACACTAGAATAGCTGACATGTGATATTAAAAGTGAGTTTCAAATGTATTATTAATAGCAATCTAAGACTAAGGTTTACACATATAGTATATGAAATCACATTTCTGTTAAGGAATAAATGCTAAATGGTCTTAAAATTGTAACTTTTTTGTTTTGGTGTTCACAAACATCAGCTATTATAAAAAGTATTTCCCCCTGTTGTCTGGAAGAGTGTACTTTATGTGTTCACCGTGTTTCACTTCTGCTTTCTATTTTTAGGGTTTTATTTGCTTTTCTCTCTCTCTCTCTCTCTCTCTCCTGCATTGACAGATTATGCCTTGGTACAGAAAACCCACCATATTTCACTAAATGTTCCCGTTTTCTTTAACAGGAATAAATGTTTCTGTGTCTTCCTGGGATTTTTTTCCCCATGGGTCTCTTTTTGCTTGTGGCTCAGTCATATGAGACATGATGTGTTGAAATCCCAGTTTCTAGGTTGAGAAAAGGAAAGCAGTAGAAGAAGCGTTGACCGCAGAGGGACGAGGACGAAAACATGTTGAGTAAAAACACCCACTCACCGAAGCTTAAGGAAGGAAGTTAGAGATGACACGAAACTGAACCTTTAAATGAGAGAATTCACAGAAATAAATAGAAACTGCACTGTCACATGAAAGTGACTGCAGGAAAATGTGGGGTCACTTACGGGCGGAGGTGCACTCACCTCCCTGTTTTTCCTGCTTTGGTATTTATTGCTTTACCTGCTGGGCCTGTTGGCTTACAGCCGACGACAATAATAGAGCTTCTGCACCAACACCCTTGAGTGACATATCTCAAATACCACATCTTCACATGCATAAGCAGTGTTAAGTTGACAGGTTCACACTGCAATGTGTGTCACTGTGAACAAAAGAAATAAAAACTTGAGTAAAATGTTTTCCAAAATAAAGTGCATGAAGGGGGGGGGGGGGGGGGGGAATCCCTGTTATCTCATTATTGCCTCATAAATTAGAATCAAGCAGGTGATTAATTTGAAATGTGAAGGTTGATAAACAGGTTATTGTGTGTCAGGGAAGAAGAGGAGATTAGAAATGTGAAGCTCAGTTGTGGGTGTGTTCGTCTTTCTCGTTTAAATCCTGTTAAACCTGGTGCACCTTTAAACACACACACCTCCATACTCCACCTGACAGTGTGTGTGTGTTTCAGACAGAGACCTGTTAGCTTCATCACCTGTTGGTCTATTTCTGCTGCTCACCTTTGAACCATAACAGGGTTTATTTGCTTCTGGACGACTTGGACTTTATCCCGCCCGACATTTCCTCTTTATGCTCCAGTCCTGGTCTGCTCCTTCTTCACTGCCAGTAAAATCAAGGCGACTGCATCTTTCTATATTTGCCTCACATCTCTGAGTCGCAGTGAGGTGACCTGCAGGTGGATTTTCTAGTTGGAGGCTTTACACTGAGACTGTGAGTGGAAGTAGCCCGTGTGGCTGGCAATCAGGGCACGATGATGGAGGAGGTGTCCATGGTGATGGCCTACGATGCCCATGCTATTGAACAGATGAGTGAGGAGGAGATCCTAGCTTGTCTGGTGGCTGAAACAGGACCAACATTCAGGGTAAGACATGTCGATAGAAATATTTTTGAACTGCATGAGAAAAAAGAAACTCAGCCGTCTTTCAATTTAAGGGTTTTATGACTCAGGACATAATAAAAATACTTTGATCTTTAACAGGTAGCCTACTGAAATGATTCAAATCTAACCTCGAGTGAACAGAAACACAACAGATCTCAACATGTTTATTCAACAAAAATAAAGTCAAAACTGAAAAGTTGCTTATAAAATCTGAGTCAACTCAACGGCTCGTAGACTTCTTGTGGGCTGTTGTTTTCTGCACAGCTCTCTTAAAGACCTACTGTTTTACCAGTAATCTGGGCTTTGACTGGACCATTGCAACACCATGCTTTATTTTTATTTGTTGTGTTTGGGATCGTTGTCTTGTTTTATGATCCAGTTTAGTCCAAACTTCAGAGTTTATGGTTGACTCAGTGACCAAGATGTAACATCAGCCCTCCAGCACCATGCTGACAGCTGTTGTGAGGTGTTTCTGTTAATATGCATTATGGGTAAACATCTACTTTAGTCTTATCTATCTGAAGGACATTTTTTAAAATCTCCTTGTAATTTATACAAATGCAGCTTTGCAAACCTTACCTGCCATTAACTTTTCAATGAAAAAAAATTATACTGAAAACCCAAACAAACCATCCACGTATGTTTGGTTGTTTTCTAATTGTCCTGTTGTGAACTTTGACCTTTAACCTGCTAACTGAGGCCTGTGGAGTCTGAGATGGAGCTGTTTGACTTCAGGGTGAACATGCTGGAACGTCCACTCATTTTAAGACTGTCAGCTCTCTTAAAGGCATAATATTCAGTTTTCAACTCCTCAGCCTTCATTGCTTTCTCTTAAAGGCATAATATTCAGTTTTCAACTCCTCAGCCTTCATTGCTTTCTACTGGATTGGCAAGAGATGGAAAAAATGCAGGAATCATGAGCTAAAATCACTAGCCTAACAGCTAGCCACATTGGGTTAACCAAACCCTAGCGAGATACGTGATTTTGTGAGACTTCAGGGGCACCGGACCGGAGACTCAAGGTTACTTCACACTGGATGTGGTTGCGGTGCGGTGCGGACTCCGCAAGGATTAGAAAACATGGATTCTAATCAGAGCCTTCACACTGCCTCTGCAGTGTGGTCGCAGAGCAAAGTTAACTTTCCGCAACAAGTCTATTTTTTCCAGAAGCCGCATGCGGATCTTCATCAAGTTAAAGACATTACGTGCACCAAACAGGAAGTGAAACGCTAGTGGGCGAAGTGCAGCTGGTACTTTTCAACATAAAACCTTTAGCTACGTTGCTAAAGCTAACACGATTTGGATATTTAAAAGACAAAGAAACAACACAACCACGACTTAATTAAGCATAACATGAAACTATATAAAATCAAAGTGTGCTTACCCATTGTAGAGCAAGCCAAGTGAATAAATAATCCTCAACAAAAGAGCGAGAAGATGAGTCTAGCTTGTTTACCAGCAGCTGTTTATACACGTACTTGTTATCGCGTGAACCAACGAGATTTGGCGCTCCTGTGGAGGCAAAGTGCTGGAGACGTTCCGCAACCGCAGCCAGTGTGGGGTACGCTTCTTGAGACTGCACCGCAACCGCACCACGTCCGGTGTGAAGTAGCAGTCAGAAGTTGCAAACACAGTATCCTGGACACAAGCAGCAGATGGGGCAGAATGACTTTTCATTAAGCAGCATGTAGCTCAGTTGGTAGAGTGGCCGGTTTGATCCCAGCTCCGGCTGGGTTACATTGTTGTTTTGTCCTTGGGCAAGACACCTCACCCACCTTGTCTACTGGTGGTGGTCAGAGGGACTTGGTGGGTGCTGGTGCATGGCATTTCTGTCAGTGTGCCCCAGGGCAGCTGAGTGTCTACAGAGTAGTTTATCACCACCAGAGTGTGAATGAGTGTTGGTGTTGTACAGCGCTTTGGGGAGTGTGAAGCGCTCTATAAATACAGGCCATTTATGATGAACCCTGTAAAGGGTCATATTAGGACATACTGGCTCAAGAAAAAGAGTTTAAAACATGAAAAATGTACATATTGTTCCTTTAAATGTTTTCTACTTTCTGTCTGTAGAATAATGAACTCCAGATTGTTTGCAAATGACCTTTAACCTTTTTCCTATTGGTGGACAGCAACAACAGCTTCTCTAAGCTCCCTGTAGCGTTATGTTAACACACACCTGTATGCTCCAGACCTGCAAACTGATTATTAGAAACAATAGCTTTGCACATCTTTTTCCATTTCAGCATCGGTTTTGTATAATAATGACATCTGTTGTGTGTTTCTGTACGTCTGAGGTTAGATCTGAATACATTTAGAAGCTGGTAAAGATCAGGTCATTCTTAATTACATCCATAAAACCTCAAATTAAAATAGAATGTTTATTTTTTCCATGACTGAGCAAAGTTTAATTTCGTTTTAGATTACTCTTTTTAATAACTAGCAGAACACAAAGTATAATTACCTTTTTTTAAACCACTTGCTTTTAGCTTTGATATTTCATGTCGCTATTTATAAAAATGTTATTTTTTTACGCTGCCTTGATCTGAAGCTGCAACACAACTTGAATAGTGAGACAAAAAGTCTTCTAAACTGCTGTTTTGTATTTGTTTGTATAGAGGGAAAAAGTCACTTTAATACAGCTCATTTCCATTTAAAAGATCTCTCTGCATTCCTTGCGTGAGCTATTGCTGACAGGCAATGACAAGCATGAGCCCAACACAAAACACATTCCCCCTGCAAGACAGATTTTTGATCTGAGATAAAGTGAAGCGCATTCTGGTTGTTCGTTTGAGATATTTAAGATATGACAATCCATTTCATGCTTTTTGAAAAACCTTCCCTCCTCTATAAATTCCCAAATGCGTTGTAGATTACCATGTCCCCCATGTACTCGGCTTTATCTTATCTTTGATTTATGCCTATTTGGTTGTCTTTCTGGGGCCTGTTCTTGATTTGTCGAGCTTATCCGACATCCTTTAAATCTGTTGGGGAATGATAGCTTTCTTAAGATCAGTCAGAAATGACAGTTATTTCACATTAACTGTATTATTAAATCAGCGCTGTCTGTCTCTGTTGACAGGTCCCCACAAAGAAAGCTAAACTCAGGGAGAGCCGACTGCAAGTAATGGATAACAAAGGAGAGCCTTTGGACAAATACCTGGTCAGAGACGGCTCCTTTTTCTGAAATTAATTTCCATTCATCGAACTCAAACCCTGACGGGATTTTTTTTCTGTGCTTTGCAGAAGGAGAACCGTCGTCTTCAGCAGGCCAGTCTTCGTCTGGAGCAGGAAAACGACAGTTTGGCTCACAGACTGATCAGCAGTAAGGTTGCTCTGAGGGGTGCTCTGGACAAGGTACCACTAAAACCACATTTCATTATGTTTTTTATGTTCTGATGGGCATGGCACTGCCCTTTTGTTGGCCTGACACAAGCACAAAGAGACTTGAATGAGTAGACTGTTGCATTTTTGCAGGCAGAAGACCAAGTGGACGAACTGACCAAAGACCTTCTACACACCAGACATCAACTCCAAGCCACAGAGGAGGAGAAAAGAGGGAAAGAAGAGGAAGCTACCATGGTACCAATATAAATATCATCAGTTATTGTTTTTTATTGTTAGTATGTGAGAGTTTAAAGGATTTTCTTGATATATATGAAGCTGAAGGAAGTGTTTCGGAGAGAGCTGGAGAGGACCGAGCAGGAGATCAGAAAGTCATCTGGCATCATTGCAGACTACAAACAGGTAGCTGATGGCTGAGTTTAGAAGCTGGTTGCTAACTGTATGAGGTAGGAGGATGTTAAAATCAGACGCTTTTTGTTCTCAGATCTGCTCTCAGCTGACACTCCGTCTAGAGAGGCAGCAGGCCGCCCACAGAGACCAGATGGAGGCACTCAAGGTGAGAGCAGCGCCGAGCTCATCATGTCTCTTTGTTTGTCAAACCTCGTTTTTATTGTTTGCTGCTGAAAGATGAAAGTTGTGTGATAATGTTTTGTTTTTTAATCACTTGATGTACCTCTACAACTAATTTACTTTCAGAGTTGACTTAATCCAAGATGGCTGCCACAGTCTTTAGCAAACATACTAAATGGCTATAGGTCAGTCAGTTTTAGAGGCGTTGAGCTAATATTTAGTTTGTTGACAGCTCAGAGTCACCCCCGTCACATACTCCAAGCACTAACCGATCGCTCAAAATCTTTACTCAGAACTCAGCCGTTAACTTTTTAGAGTCAACTGTTCGTCTGTTAGCAAAAGATCCAATGTAAAACTAGATAGATTTAAATGAAACTTGTCAAAGCAATCAGTGGATAAACGTCTACAACTGAAGTCAGCCTGACTCAAGATGGCCACCACAGTCAGCTGAAATCAGCAAACACAAAAATGATTCAAATTCTGTCAAATTTACAGATATTTAGTGTGGTAAGCTAGACAGTCATCTACATCACATACTCAGTGCTAACAGATTGTGTGAGATCTTGCAACATTTGACTAAAATAACCATTGTTTCTCAACATGGCTAATGACCAAAATTCTAGGTTTTTTAAAATGTTGGTTATATCTATTTTCTAGTTGCATAAGATCTGTGTTCATTTACTAACACAGTCTTTTTAAAAATAAAAGTACATTTTTCTAATTTTCTGCTTTATACCCTCTCCTATAATCTCACAGAGTGCAGTAAAGGCTTGCCCTCACTGTCGACACATTGTAGAATCAGCGTCTTCAGATCAGAGCTCTGAAGACACAGAACAGACAGACGGAGGAGGAGACACCGACAGAGGTCCCTCACAGGGTGATCGGACGAAGGGGGACCAGGAGAAGGAATCCCTGAAGGATCAGATCAGGGATCTGGAACGGGAACTGGCCCAGACCAAACTACAAATGGTGGAGGCCAATTGCAAAATCCAGGTATTACCTGCAGATATTATCTGTCAGCCAAGGAAAAGAAAACAACTGCAA
The DNA here is from genome assembly GCA_006937965.1 of Callopanchax toddi. Classification (NCBI taxonomy): domain Eukaryota; kingdom Metazoa; phylum Chordata; class Actinopteri; order Cyprinodontiformes; family Nothobranchiidae; genus Callopanchax; species Callopanchax toddi. The sequence goes on along the minus strand of SSNR01000253.1, from coordinate 752,176 downwards.
GAAGTTTAGTCAGTGTCACAGGATGGGGGTTACAGGACATGAGGCTAATTTCTAGGAAAAAATCAATAAAATATAAAGGATTCTGAATGTATTTGTTGAAACTTGATTAAGTTAATTTGATCAGTCTGAAGTGGAATCATGGACACTGATAGTGATGTACTATACTATAATATTAAGAGGTGAAAAGTCACTAAGGTCTTTTCCGTTTTTCACCTGATTGTAGTTTTTATTTGACGATCTGACAACCTAAACATCCCACAAGCACACAAACTTAAAAATAATTTATAAAAAATCCACTTATATTTCAACTGTTGGCGTTAAACTTTAGTCGTAGAACTTCATACTGTTATCTTGTTTTCTAGGATCTTCAGCACCAGAAGGGAGTTCTGACCAGCGATTTACAGGAAGCGAAGAACACCTGGATCAGCAAGGCCTTCACCTCCATGCGGACCGGTATACCCAAAGACGGGACCCCGGTAGCGAACTGGAACCTTCCCAGTCCCTCCCTCCCTAGATGGAACCCTAAGAAGATTTCATGGCCTCACAAAGAGCGTTTAAAAGACCTTTGAACGGCTGGGCTGAACAGAAAGCCTAAACCTGGACATTAGAGGAGGATCAGGTTCATATTATGTCCTCTAGATGGCAGCCTTCAGAGCACAGAACACTAAGGGGAGTACCTGAGACCACACAGGTAAATTTACGTGGGTTTTTTAATTCTTTAATTGTAATGTATTTCTCAACGCAATAAAGCACATCAGCTTGTTATGACATGAATCGTTTTTTTAAATAGAATTTCCTGTGATATGTCACAATCCCTGTTCCTCTTTCATTTTAAGCAGTGTTAAAAGCCCTGATGAGCGGCTGTCTGAGCACACAGAGAGCAGCTGTCACCGCGCCGACGTCTACTTTATCTCTGTAACTCGACAAATGGAGGATAAAACTGAGTAACGGACCAAAAGATAGAGATAAAATTAACATTTCATTAGTAAACAAAACTTTTTTCTGTTAATAAGTCCTCCTCGAAAGCAGCTGTAATGGTTGAGCGAGTGTGTGTCACTATCCTGCTCCTCGTTTTTGTCCTGGGAAGTCGAGCCTTGGACCTGCTGAGGACTACTACTCCACCAAGAGGTGAGTCTGAGATGATGTGGGGTCTAACTGCTTGTTCAAGATGTACAGCAGGAGCTGGGTTGAGGGCTGGAAATGTTTTTGTGACTGTTGCAGAACAGAAAATGCATTTACAGCTCATATGGAAAAGGGTTTGGGTCATTTAGAAGTAGAGTTCTATCAGTAGTTTGTGAGGATCACACTCACCAGTGACATCACTCAAACCCAGTGGAGGTTCTAGAAACAGGAAGTAGTCCTCTGACTGGAGCAATACTCATGGATATACAGATCAGGAGAGACACTGCTACAGATTGGTTTCAAATAAGCAGCTTATTTTCAGACATTTAAATGTTGATTTAAAACAAATTTGGCTCAAAATAGTCACAGTGATGCATTAGGACACTTTGTAAACCCATAGACCTTAAAGCCATACTCAGTAGCCAGGTAAACAATGTAGCTGTTAAAGTTTTTTTTAAAGCCTCTTAACAACGTTCCAACATAGTATAGCCATAAATATATTGTGGAGATTAAAAAACCCCGAAAGAAATCAATAAAGTAGTTGTCCCGCAGTTCTCTAAAAACTTCAGCCAATCCTATCGTTCGGACCGAACAATAGGATTGGACAATCCAGCTGTCTGTCTGCCGCATTTCCTCACTGCTTGGATTGGCATTAATCTGCCCGGACACATTTTCCGTCTGAACATCCTGGAAGTGAAAGGAGGACAGAATTAGCCGGTGGTCAGTGCTTTCATTTTAAGATAAAAATACCAGAGTCCCCCCAAAAAACATTTTCAGCTAGCAGAAAACTAAAAACGTTTGGAGGTGAAAAGAGGAAAAGCTGGGGGAACATTTCTACGGCTGAAGTTAGACTCTGCATTGTTATCGTCGCAAAATGGAGTCCCATGTCCGCGGGAGGCTGGCGTTACAGATTATACGCGACGGGAGGGGTGAGTGCTGTGAGTCGTGTTTCTGTAAACTAGCTAGCGAGACCTAGCTTGTTTACCTGGCTACTGAGTATCCCTTTAAGTTAAAGCCACTGTAGTTGCTGCGCAGTAGCATAGACGTTAGATTTAAACAAACTAAATATATAGTCTCATGATAATTGTAGAGGTATACAAACAGGTCATGTAGCGTTCTAATGTGTCAACATATTTATATCATTTTAAATGATATGAATATATGTCTTCTAATATGTCTTCTTTTTGTCTAATTTTTCTGAAATGAAAATCTTGGATTTTCTTAATTTCTCGTCTAAAATTAAACTCCAAACTTAACGGAAGGAGCAGTTCTACTTTTTCTCACACTACTGTTATGTGCATCTTTGTAATAAGGCAGAAAAGGGCAAGTTACTTTAAAAAAAAAGTACAATTAATACAACTTAGCAAAGATTTGTTCAGATTCATCTATTGTCATTCAACAACATGCTGGAGCCATTGGAGAACAAAATGTGGTTCTCAGACTATAAAAGTATTAAAAATATAAGGTCATATTTTGTATAAAGTGCAGAGAACAGCTAAGGGTCAGAGGTCATGATCTTCAGAGTTGCAGGGAGAAAATAGAATTAAAAGCTAACTCGGCTAACCTAAACAGAATGAAGTATTGTTGCAGGAAGCTAGCATGCACATGGAGGCTCTCGCTTACACCAACCAGCAAGCTCCTCCACCTCCCTCCTCTTGTTGGAGGTCAAACCAACAGCAGCAGTGTCATCTGCAAACATCACAACATGTCTGCTGGAACTGAACCTTGTTGAATAACTAGATGTTGTTTCTGCTGTCAGATCCTCCCTCCACTCCCATGGTGCACTGCTGGTGTTCCAGCTATCCAAACGTGACGCTTTGCTCCTGGCCTGAACCCTCCCACTCCCCTCCAACACATTACATCGCCACCTACAGGTAAGCTTCGAGTCCAACCAATGCACTGACCCCTTTTAGTGTAACAGGCTCCACTCAAACAGGAGGTGTTATTTATCTCTAACAGTGAGAGGCAGACACACACAAGCACCAGGCACTGTCATCTCAGCCCACCTGGCTCTTCATCCTCAGCCCTGAACACATCATCAGCCTCTGAACAGGTACACCTCCAGCAGACGCTGGATTTTTACCTAAATGAAACCAAAGCTGGAATTTTTATTTACAGGAAAATATTCTATTATTAAGGTTAGCGATGGGACTCAGAATGAAACTGCTTGTGTCAGCAGGAATTCCCCAGACACCCGTCTCTTCTGTCACATAAACATGAATTTCATTGTAAACCAAAGCACTTTATCGTTATTGTCCTTTACCAGAAAATCATGAGGTCTATCACATTAATGTATGCGCTCCTCTCCTCCAGCGGTGGCTCTGTTACCTGCCCAACCTGAAGCTTCTCACTGATTACATCATCAACGTCACGGCGGTCCATTCTGGTGGAAGCAGCTCCCATCTAAAAAGTTTTATGCTGGAGGACATCGGTGAGAACTGATTTATTTGCCTATTCCAGTCTAAAAATGAACAAGGATAAATGTTTCTTGATTGCGTCCTGTACAGGAAAGTTGGTTTTTATCTATAAAATTCCTCTCCAGTGAAACCAGATCCTCCAGTGGATGTCCAGGTTTCCCCTCATAATTCCAAAAACCTGTTGGTGGAATGGTCTCCTCCTCCTACGTGGACAAGGCTGGACATCTTCCCCCTCAAGTACCAGTTACTGTACCAGTGGGAAAGCAGGGGCACCCCAAAGTCTGTTAACGTAAGAACACTTTAATAATCAAAGTGTGGTAACTGCAGCGATGTGGTAACTGAGCAGCAGATCAAATGTGAAAGTTGAAAATTACCTAAAGAATTTCCCTTCATTTACAGCTAGAGGGTTTTGTAATGATTTAGCTGAAAACCACTTAATCCTGCTTTTGTTTCAGAATCAAACTATCTTCCCTTTTTTCTCTCTTTGCTTTGTATATAAAAGCTGCTCTGGATCATCACATTTCATGTTTTACACACTTATAAAACTTCAACTAATGTAGAGGATTCCTTCATTATGGGTTAATTCTCTAATGAGACATTTTACACTTACATGGGTAATAATTAAACATTTAAATAAAACATTGAAAACATTCAAATGACCAGTAGATCAAATATTGAACGAATGAATCTTCATTTCGAACAATTTTGAACAACAAAAATAAAATATACAGTTATTATAGACATTAAAAGATAAAAATATCACAACAATCGCACACACAAAAATGAAAAACTGTCGTATTCAGTTCTAAATGGAGTAGGAGGAAGCTAATGCTTTTTAAATCCTACTATCCCCATCCTACCCCCATATGCAATCATTAGTTAAGCATTTAGTGACCCAACAATTTATTTTGGTCAATTTGGCATCATGCTAGACTAGAAACAATGGAGAAAGAAAAGTGAAACTCAGGTTAGCCAATAAGAGGAACAAGTTACAACGAGAGAGGGCAGCTGCTCCGTTAAACGCAACGCGAAGGAACTCTCACATGGTGGCGGACACACACACGCTGCAGCGCCAACAAACACACACACACACGACCTCATGAGGTGGGTAGATCACGTGGACCTGCTCAATGTAAAAGTAGCTCGAGAGGCAGGGGTGGTTCTGGGCGGGGCCAGTGCCCCCCTGACAACAAGCTTGGCCCCCTGTGGCCCCCTGCTAAGTGCTGAGTGTTTTAGAATGTGCCACAGTAAAACAAAGCAGCTGCCCCCCCCTAATGTTGGTCTAGATCCTCCACTGTCGGGAGGTGAAAACCTGTGGGTACCCTGTCATAGAGCTATAATGAAGATGCATATGGTGTAGCCTCACCAAATAGGCTACATCCTCTGACCTTTGACCTCTGTTGACCATCACAACAATAATCCATCTTTTTCCCAATAACTTGGAATACAATCACTCTTGGATTATGTTTAACCTGAATCAAGATCCCTACAGGTGTCCTACTGTCCACTTTCAAGTGTCCATCTCTCAGATGACCTTAACTGGACACTAACTGGTCTAATAAAACACTCTCTGTAAAGAAGTCTCTTCTGTAACACCACAGACTGGTGTTCCAGCTGTAATCTCTTGTTTACAGAACATTCTCTTGTAGTGTTTCTGCTCAGGGTCACCCACACACTCACACTCAAAGTGTTATAATGCTTTTCTGCTATTTCATGCATTTCTACCATTATAATGTGAGTCTTAACGGGCGGAAGTCATGTGACTTGGTAACTCCCTCACAGTCCCTTGTCCAATCACAACTTCGCTAACTCAGTTCTGATTAGTACACTTAACATCTTCTGATTGGTTAAATTTAAGATAACTCGTCTCAAAACTAATACTCAGTTCCGGTACGAGCCAGTCTTGTCTTGCTGGTCTTGTCTTGACAGTCTTGTCGAGTCTTCATACAGTCTCAGTCTTGGTCTGAGCTACAGCCTGAATGCAGTTGGAGCTGCTATGCTGCTATCTTAGCTGAACCCTTATCAGCTTTGAACAAGGCCTCTCAGTCTCTCCCTCACCACGGGAAGATCAGAAATGAGTTCAGCATGCCTGCTGAAATGCCTCCCTTGCTGACCGGGACGTATCCACGGACTGTCCGGCGAGGTCCTCGGCGGCCACGCCTTCCAGGACCACCACTCCGAGTCTGGGGACTCCAGCCTCAGCTCGTGGAGAAACCAACGCCTGCCAGATCTAGGAGCGTCCACCTTTCAGTGAGCGAACACCACTTTCTGATCGAGAGGTTTGCTTTGATAAAGCTTAATTCTTCCACTCTAAATTAAGCCAAACCAAATTCCATAACAACTCAAATTAGCCTAAATTGACTCTTAAAGTCCTAACTAGGTTAACTAAATTAACTAACTTCCCTAGTCATTAAAACATATGCTACGGTCCGTTAAAACTCACAATTAAACTATCTTTAACATCCTCAACATGTTTAAGAATATTAATTGTGTTCACATCAAACTTTCATACTGTCTTATCTGTCTGTGTTCTTAGGTTTTTCAAATTAAATGGTTGTTCAATCCTTATCTGGTCTCAGTTCACGTTATTAATAAGGTATTTCAATTCACTGTACTCTTTCAAAGAACCTAGATAATTCCTGTAAACACTGAATATAAGTGATAGTATTGGAGATATTTTCTCCATATAAAACTTCCAAAACTTATTAGTGAATTTACAGAGGGTGTAGTTAAAATAACAAATAGTTATTTCAAAACGCTACATATGACGAGCTACGCCAGGTTTTAACTACATAGTGTATAGTGGGTGCTGCTGTGGGCCCAAAACACTCACAGCCAGGCAGCCCAGTCCTCATTTAGAGCTGTGGTTAAAACAGGAAAGTAACCCCTCCACTCCACATGCAGACTGCACAGGAATTATGCAGAAGTGAAGCGTCCACAGGCTAAAAACACAAATAAATAACACTGTCCACTACTATTACACACACATACATCAATTATGCAAATTAAGCATGGATGTAATTTAGTGACTCAGCGACTTACGACAGTCAGTCGCTGCTTTATCTACTGAGGAGTTGGCAGCACTGGAAAGATTTGAGTTCAAGCTAAGTTAAATTTCTCAATTTGATCAATGTTATATCAGCTAAAGAGGGTAAAAACAGTGTTTTCTGTGAAGTGAGGCAGGTGACAACTTCAACCTGGTGTAAAAACACATTAAGGAGTTAACTATTTTAAACCATAGAGCTGAAGAGAAGCTGTGTCACAGTCAAACACCACGAAAGTCCTGCAAACGCAACAAAAGCATGAAAATCAGTGAGAAACAGCAAAACGCTTCAAACCAGGATGTCTCAGGACATGAAACACATTTAAAACCCACCACATCTAATAAATAGAATATACACGACTGACATGAATAAATAACACCAAACGTCTCCACTGTACTTAGAGTTTGGGTATTGTTAGGAAACAGGGAGATGATTTTAAAGGATTCTCCTAGAACTTCACTAGTTCTGCTGAGTCATGGGTAGCCTGTTAGCCGTCTTACAGTTCAGTCTATAAAGGCCTTTTTGTTCGTCTGACATAAACCAGACTGCACATTTATAACATACTGTACACACAACATGTTTCCCTGGTTTATGGAGGATGTGATGAAGTTTATGTGTGAAACGTAACAGCTGCTAAAACAACCTCTGATGTGAGTTTTCTTTAAATTTGTTGTGTTTTTTCTTCCAGCTGGGTCCATTTGAGAACACTAAGGTGGAGCTGAAGGGTCTGATCCCAGAGAGGGCCTACCGGTTCCAGGTGTGCGCTAAAGAAATGCTGGGTCTGGGGCACTGCAGCGACTGGAGCTCACCAGCACTGATCACAATCCCAAAAGCAACTCCGTAGAGACGTCCGCCATATGTGTGTACACATTTCATACAAAGCTAGAATGAATGGAAATCGTTTTCTTTGCACAAACGATCCAAGTCAGATTTGTTGCTGTTGTGTTTTATTTATAAAGGAACCCATAAGTGTTATCTGTGTAGCGCACAATCCTATAACTTTAACAGTATTTCCATGTGTTTCAAAGCTTGGTATTTAAAAAACTATATTATCACAATGTGAAAACCTGAATAAAGCATTTTGTACAGTCACTCAGTCACGTGCACCATCAGTGGAGTAACGAACTCTGAGTGTCTGACGCCCATGCTGAAGGACGGGGACTTGTGCAGGTGTCTGTAGGTCTTCTCCGGGCTGTACATTCCTGGTCCGGGAACAGCAAAGGAATAATTAGGTCTTTTAGTTCGGCTCTGCATGCTGAAGGACGGCTGGCGCTGTCTGTAGATGTCCGGGTTGGTGCTTCTGTACTGTCCCGGTCCAGGTGTCCGGGCCAGATCCTCAGAGGGAGCGCCGACTCCCCTTCGACCCAGGAAGCTGTAACTGGCGCTGGATGGTTTGTGTGGAACCTGAGGGCCGATCACATCAGGAAGAGTGTATCTGGTGGATAAAGGACGGGAATATCAATGAGCTGATATTCTCACTGGTTTTATTTTGTTTAATTCTAACTTCAAAAAGAGGAAACCTCATTTATTTACAACGTAGCACGGTTACTTAATGTGAAACCATAGACTGTGTTTGCATCCTGATGCCCATCTGTGGTTACACACAAGCAGGAAATGGAGTCTGGGTACGGTCTGAGGAAGATCGGCGTGTGATTAAATTTTAATCAATGATCCGTCTCAAGTCACTGCAGTGTTTTCTGCACTAAAACAAAAACCTCAAACCTCCACTAAGTCAACTCTGAGTGATAAACATTATAACTTTGATGCCACTACAGTGCAAAATTTAAAATATGAAGAAAAACGATACAAAAAGATTAATAAAATATTACAGATGGTCACACATTTACCGTTTGGTGTGTTTACAGTGTCTTATGTTTCATTATAACAACCCTTTAACACCAAGTGTATCAGATCTGTCACTCATATTTCTATGAGCTCTAACTCTTTATCAAGATTTGTGTTTTCCTCAAAAAGCTGCTGTGTTGAATCTTATACAGGTTTTCTGCCCTCTGGTGGAGGATTTAAGAACTGAAGTTGGCAGTACAAATTTTTTTTATTTTTTTATTGTTGCATTATTATATAATTAACAATAAATGTAACATAAACGATTGTTATATTGACATTACTTAACAAATATTTCAAATGTAAAAAATTAAAGTTTTCTGATTATTCTTTCATGGCTTTAAGAGTTAAAATGACCATTTAATGGCAGTTTTGCTAAGAAAATATTGAGCTTTGATACAAATAGAGTAAAAATATTAAATACTGACACTCATAAATAGACAATACACTGGTGGATTGTTAGATTTCAGTTGACTTTTCAGTCACCTCACCACTGTGTAGAGCTGTGGCATCGTTTACCCAGGATGAACACTCATCAGTCCTCCTGTCCTCACCTGTTGGGTCCTGGTACCGGGTCAGCAGAGCGGTATCTTGTCCGGGTCCCGATGGTGTAGCGTGGAGGCCTCTGGTGAGCGTTGACCGGTGGAGCTCTTTCTGGACTGTAGGTTCCTGGTCCAGGAGTGTGGAGCAGATCGTCTTTAAACATATACAGAAATAATGGAGAGGTTGACTTATGGGAACATATTTTCTGGTGTTAGCTTTATTCTCTATTTTTTAAAAATGACCTCTATTCACAATTCGTCTTCCTCTGCCTGAAATGGAGTAGGACGGTGAATCAGCCTGACCAAACCGGGTAACCTTCCCACCAATGTGGTATTTTGGTCCTGGGCTGGAGTCTACAGAGACCACTATGAAATCAGAAAGAGCAAAACCATTAATCTAGCAGATAGGAAGCATGTAGGATGTTTAATTGTAGCTCTGTGGACATAGAAACAGAAATATTGAAGCATTTTTGTCTTTTCATTTTCCAAAGCTGCAGGGTTTTTCTGGGAGATTTAACTCACTAGCACTGCTCATGCGGCTGTGGAAGGAGTAAGCAGGGCTGCTGGGTTTGGTGAAGTCATGGTTGATGTATCCGACTGTAGGGGGCAGACCATAGCGCCCAGGACCAGGACCTGACAGTGAGCAAGAAGAGAAGAGGAGGAGGAGGAGGAGGAGGAGGACAGTGATGAGAATGATGCAACAGATTGAGCTGGGAGCAGCGGTGCTGCACACCCACCACTCTGTGGCTCAGGCTGCATTGTCCCTGATCATTTCCATATGGAGCTCTTTGACTTATTTTCTATGGTTATGCATTTTAAGTTCTTCCTCTGTTGTTTGGGAATGAATTCTAAACAAAGTAGAAATCTCAAACAAGTGTGGAGCAACGGCTCTGTGATGCTGTGAGAGATTTCATGGCACAACCAGCTCTGCTTTAATACAATCCATGTGGACACACACACACGCACACACACACACACACACACACACACACACACACACACACACACACACACACACACACACACACACACGCACGCACGCACGCACACACACACACACACACACACACACACACACATATTCCAGAAATCTCCAACTAACCTCTTTCTTTTGCAGAGATTATCGGTCGTTTCCTCTCCACCTCCTCCATGCTCCTCCAGCCTGCTCCTCTGCTCTTCCTCTCTGTCTCCTGTCCTCTTAGTGTTACTCTCCAGGTGAGACATAGCCTCCCTTCTAAATGATTCATGACCGAGTGGTGAAGAGATCCTATCTCAGCTTGAAATGCCGCCCTTTTTCTTCTTCTATTGTTGTCTCATGACAAAAGGTTGGTGCAAAAAAATCAAAACTGAAATGAGTTCAACCATAAATCCATTGATCTCAAAGGAGTTCAACAAACCTGTTGATTCAGAGGGAAACGGATGTGTTAAACTGCAGGGTGTGTGTGTGTGTGTGTGTGTGTGTGTGTGTGTGTGTGTGTGCAGCCTGTCAGGAACGATGTGTTCTCTGTAATTGATAGCGTTTCATTACACATGCTATTAAAAATGAAAGGATTTACGCTGCCCCCTCTGTCAGGTGACAACCTGAAAGTTGCTGTAATAAATATCATGGACTGCTGAGCAATAAACTTCAGGAACGCTTTGATTTCAGTAGAATTAAAATTTAAACCCTGGAGTTAAATACTTACAGCTTAATACTTCTAATCTACAGTCTTTTATTATTATGAAGAGGCTGATACCGTCTTAATTTGATTCATTCTTTTAATAACAGAAGCTCCTGTGCAAACCGTCATTTCTCCTGACACCAGTTGGTGTTTCATGTGGTTGGAAAGCCTGATTAGTCACCTGTATTAACAAGTTAGGATCCTGCATCTGTGGAACGAAGAGCGCAGCTCAACGTGTGGGTGGAGGCTCCTAAAATAGTGCCCAAATCCCCTGTAATGTTCTGAAGAAGCATCTCCTTTTTTGGCACTAATTCTGAGGGCACACGCTTAGCTGCTCATTCTGTACAAGTTGTACCTCATTGAGTCTGTCTATCAAGATGAAAGGAAGCACCAACATGTTTTATTATAGGGGGAATGACTGAATGATTTCAAATACTTTGGGAGGAGTTTGTTTGATGATGCTCCACAGTGGAAACTCACCATTTATTAAAGTTTGTTTGGAGTTGTAACCTTAAAAAAAACTGAATTTAGTGGAATAACCCTGCTTGTATTTGAACAGGTGACACAAGTCCGCATCTTTAGTTGTCTAGTTGTTTTGAAGATAAGACTTGTTGCATTCTAATTGGAAATGTTCTTTTTTTCTAGACTTTTTCCTCAAATAAACTAAGACAACACTCTTTTCTCCAATACCAATGCATCAAAAATGAGTATTTCTCAAGCTGCAACCTGAAAAAACACCGATATTTATGAAAGGAACTCTAAAAATGTATGCATTATTATTTCTTTGACACGTCTCATTCTACAAAAAGTTGTCAATCCGTTGCGGCCAAAACCTCCTCCATGTGGGTCAGTTTGATGAATCACTGGTCGTCTGAGAAAACCCTTTGAAAAGATGAACTTTTGGCAGAGAAGTAAGTAAAGCCTCTAGAGGAGAAACAAAAAGAAAATCTTTTCACTGGTTTAAATTTCAAGCCCCGGTGACTGAGTGGTCACAGGTGCAGTAACAAGACTCTGAAGTGTCGGCGGAGGGAGATGGATTTGCTGCACGGCTGGGTACGGGCAGGAAACACAAGCAGAGCCTCAGGTTTCCCATGAACCTCTGCAGAGAGGTGTTCAAAGACGTGACTCAGAGCAGGAACGGACCTGATTCATCACCAGGGAGATGTCAGCTGTTTATCGCTCTCAACAACAAGCTCCTTTAACTAGTCGTTTAGATTTTAGAAGCATCAAACTGCAAGATGCATCCAACCACACAGATATTAGTTTGTGTATTTTATTATCTTACCAAACTGGATATTTTGCATTAGAAAAAGAGAGAAAAACTTTATATTTTAATTAGTAATTTTGAAAAGGCAGCAGCACAAAAGAGCTGCAGTTTTCTAAATAAACGGCATCTAAAGGCGAATACTGCACCACTTTAGATCTACGTGCTGCAGGTGGGAGGGACTTCCTGTTTAAAGCGAGTCGTTCCTTCCTACCATCGCCCTCGTACTCTGCTTGTTCAGAATGATTCTATTCATTCTGCTGGTTCTATTATTTTGGACACGTTGGACTAATTTGGCATTTTATAATGAATCTAGTTTTATTACAAATAAATGACATTTACTGTGATCAGTTGGTCTGAATCTGAACCTGACATCACTTTATTCAGCGATTTGAGGGGATTTTAAACTGAAAAGATTTGCAACATTTTATGTGATTAAACCTGATTTACCTAAAAGAAAATGTGACATAAATATTTTTACTAGATTGTAATCCAATACATCCTATATTTACTTAAAATGGTTCATAATTCCAGCAACATTCAGCCACTCATTTATAAACATTCTACTAGTGTGTGGGAAATCTTTTTAAAACCACCAGAAGTGTCTGTTTTTACACAGTGAGTTAATTGATCAAGTACTGAACATTATCTGGACTGAGCTCCATGTGTTCCCATCATCACTGCATGTGTTTATCTAGTTCTGGATATATTGTCTAATGAGGAAATAAACAAGTTCTAGATTCATGCCTGTTTTTTCCTAAAATAAATGAGTGTAACACTTAAAGCTTTGTTCCACAATGAGACCAAATCAGAAACAAAAAGTAGCCTTCGGAGGTTTTAAACCTCATATGCTGACTAACCTGATACTGACTGCTGATTGGTGGAGAGGAACTCATCCTGGTTACCGACTCCTGTCCAGCTCTGACCTGCAGACACTGATTTGGACTGATCTCAAAGAGCTACAGTAACAGAATACTGTCTTTGTCTGTTTTAGTACTGCATGTCAGATTTGCTGATTTTATTTGCAGATTCTAATCAGTCAGTTTTTGGTTCAGTGCTCGTAAATGGTAAAGAGCAGAGTGCAGGCCTGGGGGCCGTTTGTGGCCCTCGGAGTGATTTTGCATGGCCCTCGATTAAAAGTCTAGAATATTTAAATTTGGTGCTCCAGCTCTTGATGCAGAAAGACGCTTTCGTTTCATGTTCATATTTTTACTAATGTGAGGTCAAACAAAACATTTTAATCAAAATTTTAAAACAGAAAATGTAAAGTACAATAGTTTTTTACTTTTATTAAATAGTTTTCTTTCTTTTTTTTTTTTTTGCTATAATTTATTTAAAACCTCAGTTATTTCTATTAAAAGCAGACCGATTACCTGACTAGACCCAGCAGCTTTACTGAAGAAGTGGCTCACATCCTGTTCTTGTTTCTTAACAATCAACTCATCAAACCCTGGGAATTTGATGCTTTTTAAAATCAAAGTCAAACGTATGAGACTCATTTTGTGTCTCGTATTTACAAAGATTTGCAGATCAGTTGCTGCACAATAAATTAATCTTAATTTTTATTAAAATATTGTGATTAATGTTGAGCAGGTGATGGTTTTTTTTTTAACATATTTGTGTTTTGTTTTAATCAAATTACAGTATTGTGAGTACTTTTATTAGCTCTCATCTCTAAAAGTTTGAGCTACAGTGAAATCATTGGTAATCAAACTGTTGGGTGTTAAAGCGTTATAACAGAAATCCATTCATAATAAACAACTTTACAAATTAAAAAAGTAATTAGTAGTGATTCTCTGTTTCTAACATTTGATTTAATACTTAATTTTGCACAAAATATGTGAAAATTAAGAATGCAAACAGATTTTTGTGTTCTTTTTTTTAAAAACTTCATCAGTTTTCTTATTGAGATGCACACACGCTCACACGCACACACACACACACGCTCACACACACGCTCACACACACACACGCTCACACACACGCTCACACACACACACACACACACACACACACGCTCACACACACGCTCACACAGAGAGAGAAAATGGTTGAAGCTCTTGTTTCTGGCAGCATGTTTATGGAACACCATTAGAGATCGATAACAACTTCAGTCATTGTACAGTCTTTACTAACTAAACATAATTTAAGATTTATAAAACATAGCTTTATACTTTAAATATACCGGTACAAAAATAAACAAGGCAGCAAAATGTTTCTAACGCCTACACAAACACATCAGGTCATCAGTCACATCCTGGGGGAAGCAGTTTTATCCTCCTATTAAACAAATACTGCATCATCATGTCTTTACCTTTCTTTTTGACATTAGTAACTAGTGGAGCCACAGATGCTTGATAACCACTAGATGGTGCTTTGGACCAACACAACCTGTTTACATCAGCCCCTTCAGATCGATCTGGATTGGTTTTAAAGCTCATTCAGGTCAAACTGATGTCAAAAGTCTTTACTGCGGTCCGAGGTGTTGGTGCTACGACGTGGAAGCAGAGAGGACACCTTAAGCATCGCCTGTGTGGTGTTTATTGTTGTGTTTCCAGCTGGTTTTCTTTGGATTTCCTCTTGAGGCCTCGGCTGGTATCCGACTGTATCGAATTGTCTTTATAATACAGGAACGCAGTCTCTTTTTCTCATTCACACGTACAGACAAGAACACAACCTGCATTCACTCAGTTCGTTTTGTCCTGCTGTTAAAGGCAGCATGTGCTATGATTTATCCCCTTGAAGAACCTAAAACAAAAACAAAAGTCTGTTACAAATCAGATTTTATGAAACCGTTTTCAGTTTGTTTGTGTTTGTTTATGCGGAACATGTGTGCACGCCCGCTTGTGATTACACAGAAAGGTGTGTGTTTGCATATGCTTCTTCTCGGCTTTAGCGATGCTTACCTACCTGGTTGCGAGTCTTTTGGGATTTCTGCATTAACACCCTCCACTGGTCGTACAGCTTCATGGACATGCTGCTGCAGCCATAGGCGTGTTTCCTTACCCAGCCGAAGAACTGCTTCAGCTCCCTGCGCAGGGTGGAGTTGGAGTCCCCACTCGACTTGGAGTCACAGGAGCCCGACATCAGTCGCTCTGAGGGGGAGCAGAGCAGGGACGGAGTGAGGAGGGGAGAACGACTCCAACAGGTTTTTATTGGACCGATAGGAAGAAAGTAAATAATCTGGTGCTTAAACCCTAAAACAGCAACGTTTTATCCAGATACTGAACCGTGTTCTGTTGAGTTAGGCCCTCTGAGATTAATGTATGTGAAGCTATGAAATCTACAGAGAGCAACAATCCTGTAATCACTCGAACTAATGTTTAAAAACCTGCTTAAATGAAATGCGCTGAAATCAAGCTGTGGTGCATTTTGGGAAATATAAAGAAACCTGTTCTATTTGCAGAAAACAAAACAACAAAAACGATTGCTGCTGTTGTTTTCGTTGAAGGGGATCGCTCAGGCTAACGGCTAGTCGCTTACTGAATGAAGCGGATTCCTGCTGCAGTAAAACTACTTTAAAATACTTTTATATTTTAAAAAGTATTTTAAAGTTGTAATGCCTCACCTGTGATAGTAAATCTGTAAGCCTTGTTTTTGGCATTCAGGCATCAAATCTGAGTGCTATACTGCCGGGCAGGACACGGGAAAATCATCTTTAAAATGCTTCACTACAGTTCATGCAAACATTATTTTATGAAACTAAAAAACATAACTGTTATTGTGGCAGAAATATTATTTAAATCTGTTTCTGCTGCAATAAAATTCAATGTGAACAATTAGATAAAGTGAAAATATGACTGTGTAAAGGATTAGAAAACAGCATGATTTACATGAACTGATATAAGATTGTTGAGATTAGAGTTGTTTTTTAGTGACTGGCCTAGTCGTTAGCTCATCAATCCACTCAGGATTAATCTGTTTCTCCAAACTGAGGTTGTTCAAAGAACTATCTACAACAAGCCAGTCCCTCCTAAAGATCTGAGCTATCCCTTTAAGGATCGTAAACACATAAAAGGAATACTAACCTTTTAAAAAACTTCAAAAGAATACATGTGCATAGATATATAAATAGTTAAAACAGAAAGATGAAGCAACAGTGGATTCCTGGGCTCATGTCAGTTAGACCTGGACAGAACTACAGGACCGGTTGGCTTTTCAAATTAAAAGTCACAGTGTAATTGTGTGTTTTTGTTTTAAAACTAACAGTATTTCCCCTAAAAACAGAGTTAGGTGAAGTCCCTCTTTCCCAGTTTACGTGTCCACGCTGAGGACTCCAGATCTGTGATTGGTCAGCGCCATGTGCTCTGAGAAAGCCCCGCCCACATTTCCTGCATCAGCTGCATAAAGCATTTCACTGGATGCAGGACGAGTCTGCGATTTTAAAATGTTTTAAGAGAAAATAAACAAATATTTCATTGGAAATACTTGAACAAGAATACTAAATGTGATTTCAGAGGAACTTTACATTTAATTAATTAGATTGATGATTGATGAGTGCAACAGATGTTAGACAGGAAAAACAAAGAAACTTTTTGTACTTTTTGCAATCTACAAACCCTTACTGAGAGAAAAGTGTTTTATTGTTTTCATAACTGTGCTGATGATAAGGTTTAAACAGCAGCCACTGTCCACACTAATCTCACTACATCCAGACACCTCTTTTCCTCTTTTCTTTAGTTTTTTAGTTTTTTAGTTTTTAGTAAGTCCTGTTTTATCATTTTTAACTTTACTTAGACAATTGGGATTACTCATAAACATAAAAGCAAAAATTGTTTTCTTTAATTAGTCATAAATAAAGCTGCCAGATAAATAAATATAAACCTGACGAGCAGACATGTGGTGCGCCATGATTTAAAACTCATTTTTGAGCAACAAATTCCCTCCTAAAAGACCAAACTGGTGCTAAAGACCTGAAATTGAGATGTGTGTGCGTGTGTGTGTGTGTGTGTGTGCTCACCACTGTGGGGTGTGGAAGCAGCTGTGGGGTGGCTCCACTCGCTCCAGATCCCAGCTTTGCGAGAGCCGTAGATGCCCACTGGGTTACAGCGAACCTGCGAAAACAGTAAAGACCAAAGTAAATTAAAACTACTCAACTCTTAGACACAAAAACATCCACACAAATCAACCCCACCTGGACAAAATACACCGTTCCTGGTCTGAGTCCGGCCAGTCGACACGACGTCTGATTCCCGACGTCGTCCATCACCTAAACAGCAAAGAAACCAGAATGACGAGCTGAGCGCTGGAGGTCTGACCACAGTATTAAATACCAATGGGCATAAAGTAAAACACGAAGCAGAATCAAGATGCAGAAAACACAACCACAAACCAGGCACAGACCCACACAGGCATGAGCACCACATTGTTTAGTGGCTCCTGATCAGCGTGTTTATGAAACTATTTTAACGTAACCATGCCTGCTGGGTAAAAATCTGGTCTGTGTTATTTATTACAGAGCTGGAAATGCTGGAACACACACACAATCACACACACACACACACACACACACACACACACAGGTACGAACAGATAAATAATCTGGTCTAATAATCCCCACTTTCTCCTGGCGCCCCGTCTGTAAACACTTGTTAAGGAGGACTCCAACAGAAAGCAAAACATGTGAATTACAGGGAGCTAATGAAGGGATGGGACGGGGAGCCAAGCAGGCAGAAGGTACAGCTGAGCGTCTTTACCGCCATATTGAAGACATTAACAGCTGAGATGTATCCCTCCATTCCTCAGCATGACCTCATGATTAGGGCCGGTTCAGAGGCGCTTTGTTTCCACCATCAACCCTTAAAGCCTCCTCTCTCCTCCTTCGAATAGTATCATCCCTCCGCCGCGCCTTTTCCACTCCCCCTTTTGGTTTTTTCTTTCCACTTTGCAAGTCAGGACTTGCTTATATTACAGCGGTGTAATTCCTCCTTAATTACAACGAAATCCTCCCTCCTATCCTGAGGAAAATGATTTCTCTGAAGTCCCATCTGCATGACAGACCGTTTCCCTCGTGTATTTTTCATTCATAAAAGGCTTGTTTACAGTGGATTTGGCCAAAGTTTTCCTCTTTATTAAAACCTGATTTCTTTGATTTATTGTTTTACAGAAGTTTCTGACAGACTCGACTGGAAGCTCTAGGACCTTTAGGATCAGTTTGTCATGTGGGAGACAAAGAGACTGTCGTTAGATGGTGTATGTTTTACCTTCCAGTCTTGGCTGTCCTCCAGCCTGTAGCGGATCTGGTATTTGGCTTGAAACAGGAAGTCTTTGAGAGCCGGCGGCGCGTCCCAGCGAACACCGAGCTGGTCCTCCAACTGGCCGACGCGACTCACTGTCACACCTGATGGAGGGTCGGTGGTCACTGCAACCACATGGGAAAAGTGAGTGAGATCAGCTGAATCCAGCTTCGTCTTTTTAAACCTCGTCCTTACTCGAAGGCATTCAGATTTCAGACTTCTTGTGGAGAAACAGATTTGTTTGTAGAAGACACTTCAGGGACAAAATGTTTGATATTTTTCTGTTATAAACCAGTGAAACCACCACATAAACTCTGGTACATCAGGACACTGCGGGCTGCTCACGATACCCTGGATTGTGTTGGAACCACATTCACTACAGTGATGTTTTAGTCTTTTTATTTTTTTAAATTACGTTTGAGCCTTTTGCTGGTGAAGGGTCTCAGTCATCCAGGTCTCCAGAGAGGGTTTGAAATAAAGGCTACTGGACTTCATGGTTCAAAGATCCTTTCTGGAGCTTAAGCTTGCATAACAAACCTTGATGGAAATAACTGGTAATGAGTCTCTCCTGTCACTGTGGAGGAATTTAGCTCCTGTACTGAATTCAGCCACATTGTTTCAAGCAGCCAGAATGAGTTTCCTCTGCAGGATGGCAGGGCTCAGCCTTATGGGGTGAGGAGCTCCAACATCTGGGAGAGAATTAGAGTAAAATTGCTGCTCCTCCATATTGAGAGCAGCCAGTTGAGGTGGTTCAGACATCTGGTCAGGACGCCTCCTAGACGCCCCCCTGGTCCTTCCCCCGGGTTGACCCTGGACAAGCTGGAGGAAGCACATCTCCAGACTGGCCTGGGAACACCTGGGGTCCCACCAGAGGAGTTGGCCAGGGAGAGGACAGTCTGGGATGCTGCCCCTGCAACCAAAATCCAGATAAGTGGAAGAAAGTGAGGTTTGGTGAGTGAGGCAAGGCCCATTAGAGGGGTTTCCAACATGAATGACTTTAGGATTTTCTGTCTCAGAGCAGAATTCATGGTTCCATCATCGTCATCGTCATCATGTCTGACTGTTGGTCTGAGGATGTTTTCATGCGGTCCAGACTCCAGAGTTAGTCTGACTCCAGATGGAACAGGACACACACCTTCCAGAAAGTTACACTTTTACCTCGTCTGTCGACAGAATACTTAACCAAAAGTCTTTGGGATCGCCAACATGCTTCTAAAATGTGAGACAAGCCTTTATGGTCAGGAGAGGTTTTGGAGATTTAGTCCAATCTGCTTTTATACAACACATTTAAAAAACACATCAAAGTGCAGCACAGGGATAAGAAAACAGACATAAGTTTGGAACAGCAGGTCAAATTTAAAAATCACAACTGAGCTCAGACTGACTCTAAAATCCTCCACCTGCCTCCGTTCTCTTTGTCTTTGAGGCAGCAGACTCATGGAATCATAGAAAAGTTGTTTAATCAAATCAAAACATTATAAAATGACCTTAACTCTAAAACCTGATTTAAAAAACGACCTTACATTTCTGTAAAATGTTATGTTTGAATAAATAAAAGTTACTATCCCAACCCGCAGAGGGACTGTCCCGTTCTGGTACGGGTTCTGGTCTTTTCTAGGATCTGATGGGTTCTGATGGGTCGACTCGCTGCCGGTGGAGGCTTTTTTCATCTGACAATGATTATCTCTCTGACAAACAAACATGCAGTGACAGGCCATTGTCTTAATGCTGCTCTCGTTCTGGTTTGGCCTTTTGAGATCACTTTAAGACCAACTGCAGTTTTCCATTCCCGATGCCATCCCATCCAAGTAAACAAACTCGGAAACCCCCGCGGGGGGAGGACGAGGGGAGGAAGAATGGAAAGAAAAAGTAGAATTAAGAGGTTTTGTTTCTGTTCTAGAGGATTTTACAGAGTAAACACAATGTTGGCATGTGCTGTCATTCTGAAGAACAAAAGGGGGAAAAAATCTACATCATGAAAAGCAAAAAGGACACAGGGGTGAATTTAGGACACAATTCATCCACTTTCAGGTGATGCAACAGGCATGTTTACCTCTGCATGTTTGATAGTTTAGATTGAAGTTAGAGAGAGGATGTGGTTTCTAAAAAAAAGTCTGTAATCAGTTCCTAAGCGACAGACGCCTGATGCACTACCTTACTGACTCTGCAGTGGTCACAAACACAGCATCAGAACTGTCCTCTTGATTAGGAATGAGGGGATGAATGAGGGCGTGTCTGCAGACCCAAGACGCTAATCTAAAGCTGGAGAGGCGTGAAATGGAGAGAACATGAAACTATACAGATTCCAACACAAGCGACACAAACAGGTGCAGATTGCTTGTAAATGGCAGAGAAGACCATCAAACACAAAGAGGGTCACCAGCTCATCGACCCCTTAGCACCAAACGCCTCATAGTGACCATATGGAACACTATTATCAGTACTTTGATCAAAAACCTGCCGTATCATTACTATTACAACCTTTAGATCTAAACTCCATCAGATTATAACTGACTGCTGCTCTTGTTGATCACCTAGAACACACACATTTACATAAATTCACACACACACCTTCAATTTCCTGCATGATGTAATGATCCTCCTGCATGCATGTGTACATGTGTATATGTGTGTATATGTGCGTTTATTTTTCTGATCCAGATTCAAATTTTCTATTACATGTTGCCTAATATGTTTGATCTTTAAGTGTTTATCTGTTTTGTTGTTGTTGTTGTTGTTTTTGCACCTCCTTCCAAGACCTCTCAGCCAGGTCGTGTTTGTAAATGAGAACATGTTCTCAAACATTTTACCAGGTAAAATAAAGGTTGAATTAAAAACTCTACATATCCTCTGCCCTCTGGTGGAGGATCTGCATATGGGAAGTGCCAATTTTATTTCTTTATTTCTGCTATTATTTTAAATAATTACGTAATAAAATAAGACAGTTGTTATATTAAAATTAGCCAATAAAATCTACATGCGTGGGTTTCCTCTGTGGCGTCCTCCCACAGAACAGAAACCTGCATGTTGTGTTAACTGGTGACTGAACAGTCCCTAGTTGTGTGTCTCATTTGTCTCTGTGTGGTGACAGGTGACCGGTCCAGGGTGTCCCCCACCTCTCGCCCTATGACTTCTGGAGATAGACACCAGCTGACTGGATGAGGTCTAGAACAGTGTGCAGATTTCACGTTTTTGTGCATCAAGTGAGTTTTTTCTAAACAGAAAGTTGTGTCACTCCTCAACACGTCATCATGTAGGAGGCAATACAAGTTTCCTCTAGTCTTCCTGGGTCTTACGTTTCCCTGCGACTGAGGAATGCAGAAAAACTGTCGGTGTTTCCACCTCACCTTCAGAACCACATGACTGCAGATGTGAGTGACTCACAGCAGCTCCACACAGGTGTGGTTTCTTTATGACCCGCCGCTGTAGTGGAAAACGCTTGAATCAAAAGGAAGGCTGGGTCACCGAGACTCAGATCCAAATTAAACACCCACACTCTGGATGCCCCCTCTGTTTCCAGGCCCTGCCCTGCCCTGGAGGAGTGTAAACAGGTGTGTGCCTGCAAACATTAGCAAGAAGAAGGGATTACAGCGTGATGGACGCGTGCTTCCTCCCCAATGGCTTGTCCACCCCAGAAACTCTATCTTCTCTCAAAACATTTTCCCAGAAAACCTTGGAGTGTCTCTCGGAGAGTTCCAGGTGAGGAATTCTGAGCTAATCAGGTTGTATTATTTCAAGTCCAGGTCTTATAAAGCCTCAAAGCCCAAACTGCTCAGGCCTCAGGGTCTGCAGCCGCCTCGGAGACGGGATTAGATTCAAGGATCAGCGTGAAACATTCCAGCAGTCGTTCAGTGTGTGTGTGTGTGTGTGTGTGTGTGTGTGTGTGTTTCTCTGTGTCCATTGAGCGTGAGTAAAAAGAAAATGAGATTGCCAGAAGAGACGCAGTTTTTCAGTTCACCTCAAAGTTATTCACGTGGCATCAACTCACTACTAAAGTCGTTTTACGTGCACATAAAACAACGGCGCATGTCCAGGTGTGAGCATGTATCTGTGTCTGGCTGTGGTGAGAGGATTTCATCTTGCTGAGCGCTGCGTGTAGTTTAGGCAGCGGAGCACGGCTTTAAAAGGGAAAACCACTCCGTTCCTATCAGGTTAAAGCCTGGTGAACAACTCTGCCTGGAAGTTAGAGCGAGTCAGCACTTATGACACAGCTGTTGGTTATGAAGTGACCTGAAATGCTTGTTTACTATAATACTGCTAAAAACTTTAGAACTTCACTGACAAACTTGAAATAAACCAGAAAACTGAAGGAATTCTGAGATGAGGAGGAATTGTGGTCTAATATGCTGAAATGTTCACAAACACAAAATAAACTTTAAAAAATCCATCAACAGTTGGTCCTCTGGGCTAAAATGTCTCAATGATAGAAACTGAAGAGGTTTAAAAACGTATCTACTTTTATTTAGGACATTGATGTTGTAGTGACTAAACTTTCAGCTGAATGATCCCAAAGGTTCTTGTTTTTGTGGAACAAGAATCTGCTGAAACTAAAAACTCTCCACAGACACCAGGTGTCAATCAGTCTGAGCAACTTTTAGACGTTGTGGAATTTGAAAAATGCATCATGAATGTGCTTCCCACAATCCTCCATCAGTTTTCAATATGGAACCAAAACATGAAGAAGAGTATTTTCAGGTTATGTTAAAGGTACCATAAACAGGGTAGCTTAAAACGTATATTTCCATGCCTCTTAACAACGTTCTAACATATTATAGCTATAAATATATTGTGGCGATTAAAAAAACCCTGAAATAAATCAATAAGGTGGTTCCCTCACAGTTCTCTAAAAACCTCAGCCAATCATACACTTCGAACCGAAAGCAGCTATTGGACAATCCGGCTGTCTGTCTCACCGAAGCGCCTCACTTCCTCACTGCTTGGATCTTCCATTAATGCGTGCAGGAGCATTTTAAAACAGAACATCCCGGAAGTGAGAGAAAAATAGAAACAGTTAGCGCTTCAAATTTAGGGAAAAATACCAGAGTCCCAAAAAGAAAAACACCTTTTCAGCTAGCAGAAAACTAAAAACGTTTGGACGTAGAAAGAGGAACAACCTGGGGGAACGTTTCAACAGCTGGTGTTTTGTTCTCTAGTGTTACTGTGGCAATGCGCGGTCTCATGTCTGGAGGAGGCACGGCATAAAAATCATACCTGACGGGAGGGGTCGAGCTCTGACACGGGTTTGTGTAAAATAGCTAACGATACCTAGCTTGTTTGAAGACTTCCTATGGTACCTTTAAAGGAAAATAAGGATACTCAAATAACTCACTTCACTTTAAACACTAGAACCCAGCATTTATAAAATCTATTTAGGAGTACTGAGGTGTTTGATTAAGGTCAAGCTAACACACAGCTAGCTTAGCTTTGTGCAATTTATTACTAACTCATTTAAATTTGATACTATCAGGTGTCCAAAGTCCCAATGTGTTTGTACTTACGCCCCACATGACTTGGTGATATAACACGCTGCAAAGGTGTTGCACATGCTAGTTTATGTAATGGTACACGCATTCATCCTGTGACAGCTCGGTACTGGCTACATGCTGGAGTCACCGCTCCTATCTAACAGTGAAGGTTTTATTTAGATGCATTTTGCCACCAGCCACGAAGTGAAAGCTCAGACCCACCTAATAAAATGTAAAAAGCTAATTAATATATTAAATATTTCATTTATAAAGGGGCTGCTTGCTTGTAGGATCTATAAGTAGAGGTGAAGGGTCACAAACAGAACCTGGTTCATGCTGAAGACTCACAACCCTAAACGAAGCTCTAACGACAGATAAAGGTCAGAGTGTGCTTAGCCTCAGACTCACCCACATCTAAGATGTCCAGGATGATGACATCAGAGGTGGCGCGGCCCAGCTGGTTGGAGGCCTCCACCCAGATCTCATAGGGCGTGAAGAGGTGCAGGTCCTGAGTGATGCTGCAGGAGTACGGCTGTGTGTGACTGTACTCCTCACACTCCTTCTCTGTACCGTACCATCTGGGAGGAGGACAAAAATTGGTGTCCTCATTTTCATGAAGCTGGTCCTTAGAGCTGCTGTATCACTTTAACCCTTTGGCTACCACCAGTTTTATTATTGACAGAAGCACCTCATGCCAGCAGGTTAAGGTATTTTCATGTGGATCCACCCAAACATTCAGACTCTTTCTAGAGCATCAGGTAATAATGATGAACAATTTAAATTCCAAATAATCTGAAGGAGCATATTTCTGTGAATTAAACTTTTTACTGAAATATGGTGACAGTGTGTGTGTACCTGAGTTTGTACTTGAGCTTGTACTGTGTGCTGATGTTAGTCTCTCCTTTTCCTCCTGGAGCCCAGCTGCATGTCAGGTCCTTGGTGTTCCGGGACCAGCAGGTCAAATTGACTGGTTTTTCTGGAGGCACTGGGACATAAAGAGGTGGAGAAAAAGAGGAGTAGAAAACAGAGGGGTATAGGGTTGGAGAACAGAGGAAGAGGAGGCAGCAGAGGTGGGAAATTGATGTCAAAACTTCAGCCAGATCCTCCAGAGAGTAATTCATCCATTAGTGCTGTTCCTCAGAAATTGCTGGTGTTATTTCTTAATTGGTGTGTGTGTGTGTGTGTGTGTGTGTGTGTGTGTGTGTGTGTGTGTGTGTGTGTGTGTGTGTGTGTGTGTGTGTGTGTGTGTGTGTGTGTGTGTGTGTGTGTGTGTGTGTGTGTGTGTGTGTGTAGGTGTGTGTGTTGGATTTGGATCAGGGACTTAGGATCCCTGCCAACATTCTTCGTCTCTCAGAACACTGGGTCCTCATCACTAGTGTCACACAGAGATTAATATCCTGACTGGTTCATATGTGTATGTGTGTGTGTGTGCATGCGTACGTATGTGTGCGTGTGTGTGTGTCTCAGTAAAGGTATGCTGATTATACAGCACTCTTTACATTATAACACTCTTTTTTTATAATAAACCACTTGGTGTGTTGGATTAAATGACCTCATCAGCCTGATCTATTTTTACTTTCCTTTCTGGTCAGACTTTGTTTTGGTGAAGTTTTTAGACTCATTTATCATAACTAATAAAAACAGACTGTTAAAAAATATAGAATAAAAACCAAAGTTATAAAAGATCAAAGACCAGAGATGTTACATATCCACTAAAATAAAAACTAATGTGCAACTTTTTTTATTTCCCAGCAGCTCTCGTTAGTGGATTGACATGAACAGTATGCTCAAAATGAATTTTAGTCTAAGTAAATGTTATGCTATAACTACCTTCTGCTACAGTTTCAATCAGTTTAGCGCTGTCAAAACCTTGAAAAGGCATATTGACTCTTTAACTTCCACAATAAGAAAAAAAGGAAAACTTTTTTAGGGCATGTTTTGATTCATTTGGGGCAAATGGCTGAAGACGATAATAATAATGTAAAAATGACCATATTAATATTTAGATCCTATAATGCTAGGTAAAAATGTTTGAATTTGTTTCCAACAACCTAATTTTTTTCCTGTTAACTTCAGAGCAGACTTTATGTAGTATAAAGTACATTTTTAAAAAGTTCAAATGAAAACATTTTCAATAAAGCACTCCTAAGGTATCTGGAAAAAATGTAATCATGAAATTATAGTTTAATGTGACACCCAAGGTTCTAAAGTTTGTAACTTTGAGAGGAAAATGGTCTCCTTTTTTCCTATAGAAAAAACACCAATAACAACTAGCTATTCTACATCTCTACACCAAACTAATTAGCATAGCACTGTCCCAATAAGATATCCTGTTTTATTAATAAGTAAAAAATACTATTTTAGCTCAAACCCATTATCATTAGCTGTCTTACAAGCTAAAATATAAAATCACTGTTTATGCTAATAAGCTAACGTTATGCTAGGGTAAGCTAACTAGGCAACATCAGTTCTCCAGGCCTTTAATTTAAGTTAAGGACTTGTTGTAAATTAGCTACATGAGACACTTACATATCAAGTTTAATTAAATGAAAAGGTGTTTTAAATGTTAGCTTGTATAAAAGTAGAAATGTGTTTTTGTTTGTAGCCTTCCCAGCAGCCTCTGAGAGGACCACACAGGTGGTCTCTCACCGGCTCTGATGACAGCAACACTAAAGATGAATAACAGCTTCAACTGTGCAGGGACACTTAAAAATCAGCCCACTACTTCCTCACTCTTCCCCTTTATTCCCATTTCCTCTACATTCCACTCATCTCTTTGGTGTTAGTCCATCTTCCAGGGTTTTAGTTTTCACCCTAACAAGCAGGGTTTCCAGATCTCGTGATAGAAACACGAAGCCAGGTCCCCCCTAAAAAACACATCTACTCAAAAAACTTCCACAAAACTCAAAGTATTTACATAAGGCAAAAGAGCCTGCTGACCTTTTGATTGTTTACTGGAAGAAACTGGACTTTGAAAGATAATCTATGACGAATAAAGTCCTCAGATTCTGAATGATTTAACATTTGAGATTTAAAAAACTAAACTAAAATGAAGCAGATTTAAAAAATATATTTTAAATCAAAATTACATAAAACAACAAATTAAATATTCATAAATCATTTTAAACAGGAGAAAAAACAAATTTTGACAAAATATTAAACATTTCAACAGTTTTAAATGTATAATAGAACATTTAAAAACTATTGAATGATTGTAAAGCAAATCATAAAAACTGTTAAAAACATATATAGTCTAATAAATAACAGTAAATAAGAGTTTAATGATGCAGGAAAGCCTCAGCAGGTTAATATAGTCTGATTGATTCAGACCTTGTTAGACAAAAGCCTAAATGATAGTCTACAACTGTCCATATTAAAGCTAATTTACAGAAACACAAGCCCAAAGTCACTTAGAATAAAAGAACTATGCTAACAAGCGCTTACTTAGAATTCTCACTACTTACTTCCCACATAGAGGCAGGAGCCGGCCAGGATGTGGCCGTTGCGTTTGTGGCAGACGAGGTTGTCCCCAGATGTCTGCCTGGAGGCGTTGAGCCCGGCCAGCGTCACGCTCAGGTTGCTGGGGCTCAGAACCCTGTAGAGGGAGCTGGGCAGCTGCTGACCGTTCAGCGTCCAGAATAGCGAGCTGGCGTGGACGCCGAGGTCGGGGTGGACCCAGCAGCTGGCGGTCAGGTTGGACCCCATCCGGAGAACGGGGTCCTGGGGGTAAATTATTGCTACATCTGGAGGAGGGACAGGAAGACAGCTAATTAATGAATGTTTCTAATGAAAACTGTTTAGAAATGGTCATTTTCTTCCCTTGTGTGCGACAGATCCACACACTGAACTAGAACAGAGGTGATCCGTGTGAAGCTGAGTCCGGTGGTCTGTGGTTCTCTGTTCAGGTTTTGACTTTGGCTTTCGGTTTATTGGTTTCTTATGTTTAGTTCAGTTTAAGACATTCCTCAGCTCTCTTTAAAGGTGCCTAAGAAGAAAAAACACTTCTAGTCTTACTGCTTCTGACTCTATTGTTCCGTTTTTCTTTGGCCCGATTCCTCTCAGCCTTCTCCAGTCTCTGGTTCTTCACTCCATCAACGGTTTAACTGGTGTTTGTTTTTCTTTAACACAGACTTCCATACAAGCTGAAGATGGATCTCCATGTTTCCAGGCCTTTCCTGAGTGTGCTGCGATCCACAGTAATCATTAGTTAGAATAAGAAACACGCGTTGAAGTGTGGACCAGTGGATCGGGACTTTGTCTTCAGTAACAAGAGCTTTGTTCTGTTCTGTGGTTAAGAAGGACTAACTGGACCATCTATGGTCCAACTCTCACCTCCACTGGGCGGCTGGGCTAAGCCTAGAGAAACGATAAGGAGGTCTGTCATCCAGGAGGAGTAGAGCTGCTGCTTAAAATGAGCTGAGGTGGTCCAGTCTACTGGCTATGATGTCACCTTCCCCTGGAGGTTTTTCAGGTACACCCCACTGGGTCAGTCCTAGAAGTTGCTGGAGGAATTACACATCCTCTGACCTGGGAACGTGTCTGGGACTCCCTTCTGGACCTGGACCTCCTGGACCTTCTGGCTAATTGTGTTAGAGTCATAATATGTCAAAGTTGCTCTATATGAGGAGAACAAGAGATTGTGTTTAATCTTCAAGCACAGGATGACAGTGGGAAGTAATGACTCCTTTTTCCACGGAACCAGAACCAGAACCAGGCTCAGACCCTTCTGCCTCAACTGGACGGGTGAGAAGATTTTAATAAGAAATCCCCAACCTGTTCTTATTAAAAGCACTCAGTCTCTAATTTGATTGGCTCAACACCATCAAAACACCTTTAATAAGCTACAATCAGACATTTTACATCACAAAGATCAGAAAATGTAGACAAAACAAGTTCTACACCGCAAAAACTGATCCCTAAGAAAGTTTTTAAAGCCTTGTTTTTAGACGTTTTATCTTATTTTTCGTCTGAGAAAGCCCAACTTGAATAAGCCAGATCGTTTTAAATATGGTCACATTTTCTAGATTTGAGCAAAAATCTGCCACTGGGGTTAGCAAAAGTTGCTTCTTAAAACTAGAAAAGTATTCTAAATGCAGAAAAATTTGCTATTTTTAAGGAATCTAGCCAAGCAACTTTTGTTAACCCCACTGGTAGATTTTTGTTTGCTCAGATCTAGAAAATGTGATCATATTTAAAAAGATTTTGCTTATTTCAAGTAGAGTAAGACTATATTTTCCTTTAGGACTAAAAATAAGTTAAAGTATGTCAAAACAAGGCTTTTGAAACTTTCTTAGAAATCAGTTTTTGCAGTAAAACGTCTCAGATAGTGGAGCATCCTTAAAAAGCACCAGCAGTAAAAATCTCACATTGTGTTAAATGTAATTTTTGTGTCTTGATGTCATAAATTAGAGGGTTTTTAGGTAAAATATCAAAACTATGAAGAAGAAAAATATAAATGCAGGTCTCCTTCATCTAAAGACTGTAACCCACTAACTTTGGCTTAAGAACTTTCTTGTTTCCTTGCTGGAAAATAACAAACATTAATGCATCCATCAACAACTTTAACATCCTGACTATTTTAAAGACTAGCTGTTTTTTTTAAAATCTGGATTATTTCACATTGCCTCAAAAGTTTGTGCCTTTCATTCGTCTTCCAGGTCGCTGAAGTTTAGTCAAACAGTGAAGTATCCCAAACGCTATTCATCATTTTATCACATCTGACAGCTAAACGCCAAATAAAGGCTCTTTTGATCTCACAGGTGAACAGAGGAGTAGAAAGGAGAGGAAAGGATTTAGGAGAAAGGAAGAGAAGAAAGACGTTTATTTTTCTAAAGACCACGGGGTTTAAAGGGAAATAAAAGTCTCCCATTCGAGTCGACGGAGATGTAAAAACATCTCAGGTGACTTTTATGGGGAAATGAGTGAGCGACTAGCGAGAGGGAGCGTCAACACTTTGTCAGACCACTACAAATCTTCGCCTGAGGCCTCGTCTTTTCCAGCTGACAGACATTGTGTGGTCTGCCTCTTTTTTTAATGATGGAGCCGCCTTTGAAGGCAGCAACTCATCCGTAACTCCTCTGCGGGATTAATATCACAGCCTCCTCTCAGAAACCCACAACACTTCCACATATTCACGCATGAACCCAAACAAACCCGCGCACGGAGGCTGTTTGTCTTTGTCACCGGATCCAGTGGAGGAAAAGGCCGCTGTGATTAGCCAATAATCCGCTGCTCCGGCTGAATAACAATCAGTGTTTATGTCTTCCAGGCGCTGAGGACGGGACGTGTGAAGCCCTCTAACGCTTTTAAAGCTCAAACACTCAACGGAGACACAATTACTGCTGTTTATTGTCTCTGCCCAACATGCTGGCTCGAGGAAATGGCTCGTAAGATGTTATTTGTTTGGGGAGACTTCAGTTCTCATCAGGGCTGAGGATGAGTGGAGGATGGAGTCCATGCTGCAAAACGTTGACAACATTAAAGGCCTCTAATGGTTGGTTTTCAGTCTCTGAAGCTATACGTCACATTCAACTCGTCCATGCAACAGCTGAAGGGAAGCTCGAGTCTTTGGAACACATGCGCTTTTCTGCAGCTTTTTTGAAGATGGAGGGGTTGCAAGAAGTCACGCAACATTTAGTGACAACGAGCCATGCAGGCTAGTCTGCATGCAAAGAGGACCGAGGAGGAAACTGCATGTGATTTAGCTCCTATATGTTCTGTTTGGGAATCTTTAACTGATGCTTTTATCAGAAAGAATCAGAAAAAGTCAAATAACAAGAAGCACAATGAGGAGCACTTTATAGTTTAGTGGTAAACGTTTGCTTTCTTCACCTGAGCAAAAACTGTAGGAACTACAAGGGAAAACCCGTCAGTGGTATATCTCAGAATCACAAAGCAATATGTGAAGAGGAAGTAATATCCATTATCACGCAAATAAAAACGGTCATTATTCCAGTTTGGGCTCTAGTAAACAGAAGAGTGAACTCCTTGGAGATCCTCTCAGAAGAGCTGCTGTTAGCAGCCGAGCTCGCCATAAAAACTAATCCGGCCACTTAACGGCTGAAGCGCACATAACTCTTGATTTATTCGGGGTTATTGTGCATCGAGCTGGCGGTCCACATTCTCCGAAACCCGAGCAAATGATGTCAGTGTTTTGTTGCGGTCCGTGAAGCCCCCATGCTCACCATGTGTTAAAGGAATTATGGCCTGACGTGTTGAAATCCAGCCTCCTGGGATGATGAGCTCCTCTCTGCAGGGATACAAGCAATACAACTGCAGCGGGAGCACATCAATAACTGGAGCTGTCAGGCAGACAAAGTGGCATTTGTGCTTTTGACTACAAATCAAGTCGAAAGAATGAAGGATGTGATGTGAAGCGAGTGAGTTCCTGTAGTCATCGCTATTAAAAGGCACTAAAAGCTCATTCTCACTGCAACCCTTTCATGTTCACACTGGGTTTTAAACATAGGATATAATTTTGAAATGATGTCTTTAACCCTACATTTATACCTTCAGCATTCCTACAATATACTCTAAAGTTTGAGATTGCTTGGAGATTTTTTTTGCTTTCCATAAAAACACGTGGACATTATCAGTTAGAAATAAGATTTGAATGAAATGATTATTGTTTTCTTCTAACTTTGCTTTAATTAAAAAAAACACCTTTTGCAGCAATTACAGCCTGACAGAATTCAGCTAACCTGATGAAGCTTCACTAAAGATGCACCCATCCTGGTTTAGAGGGCCGATATATCCAGGTCCTGTTCTTACACAGCTCTGACCTGCAAGAACCACTGTGGCCTCCTCTGATTTACCTCAAAGAGCTGTGATTAACAACTTTAAAACATCTGATTAGATTCAGAATTATTAATGACAGATCTGTTATTGCTAGAGTGGATTAGCGCCTAGTGATGTGAGTTCACAGACCAGGAAGAATTGGTGATGTTTTAAAAAAATTGCTACTTGGCAATAAATCAGAACTTTTAGATTGGCCCATCACCAGTTGATCATAATGAATACTAGCTGATTCCAATCAGATGATGTTTTGGTGCGTCTCTAGATTTCACCCCTCACTTCCTGAACCAACAGACCCGAGTTGCTGGCTGCTCCATCTCTGTCCAGCTGCTTAGTCACTGAATATTGCTGTGGATATGTGGGTTTTGGGTCCTGTCGTAGAATGAAACTGCCTCAAATCAAGTCAAGTTTTTTACACTGAATATCTTCCTTTCTAAGCAAAACAACAGACTGACACGTCTGCAAGAAAAGCTCCTTCTTCCTGATTCTTTTGAGCCTGTAAACAAACAGACCCTAAACTATAGACTCTGAATGGGGTGAAACTTAATCATATGGCCTGGAAACAGGATCAACCAAGCTTTAAATGCTGCAACACACACACACACACACACACACACACACACACACACACACACACACACACACACACACACACACACATTGTCAAGCAGCAATGAAAATGGATTTTTTTGGCAGTTTTCTCAGAATTCATCATCACTAAGTGCTAATTCAGCCCATATCATCACATGGATTGTTTACCTGAATCACATTTTTTAAAGCTATTCAGAAATGTAAAAGGAAACGTGCACTGTTTGTAACTTTTCACAGATATATCTGCAGGTCAGAGCTGTGAAAGAATTAGAAATCAGTATCGGCCCTCAAAACCACAATCAGTGCATCTCTGTTCTAATTTCATGGAAAACATTTCCAAGTGATCCCAAACTCTCTGAGTGGTGATTTATGACTATATATTATTTATTCTTTAAAAGTTTATCTTTAAAATAACCTCTAGTTTTTTAACCTGCATAACTTTATTCCCACCTATTTCCAGATATTTTATTACCTGATGACACTTTTAAAAAGTGATGCAGAACACTTCCAGAGCAGGACACCTTGTTTACGCTCAGATCTCCTGCAGGACTAGATCAGACCTGAACCCTAACCTGGACTAGATCAGACCTGAACCCTAACCTGGACTAGATCAGACCTGAACCCTAACCTGGACTAGATCAGACCTGAACCCTAACCTGAAACCAGCAGCAACGCTTTCACGCGCATCCAACTTACGTGTGGACAGGGACAGCACGCCGGGGGACAGCAGCGTGAGCCAAAACACGCACAAGTCCAGGACACGTCTCATTCTTCTCCTCTGCCCCCCACCCACCCCCCAAAAAACCTCTGCGTTATCTCTGATCGGATCCCGCGTCCTCCTCGTGTTGTGTTGTCGCCTTCTGCTCCAGCCCGGATTTACGCACAGCAGCAAAAAGGGAGAGAGGGGGAGGAAAAAAAACAGCCAAAATCCGGATTTTATTAACAAGACAAGTCTCCAGGGGTGAGAGAGAGGAGCGCTCCGGAAAGAGTGTGACCCTGTGGAGGGGGGGAGGGAAAAAAGTCACCCACAAAGGAAGTGGTCCTTGGAGAAGGCTGGGAGAGTGAAAGTACCACGTCCCGTTTAGTGTTTTCCTTCTTAATGCTTCCTGCAGCTAAATCATACACAAGTTCATACTTTTTAGGCCCCTCCCCTCTCTCTCTCCCTCTCTCTCTCTCTCTCTCTCTCTCTTTCTCTCTCTCTCTCCCTCTCCCTCTCTCCCCCCCCCCCTTCCTCCCGTCCTTTCCCTGCCCCTCTCCCTCCTCCCCCTGTCTCCCCCCTCCAGTGATGGAGTCAGAGAGCTGTTCACTGATCACTCCTCAGGTTTGACACATTTTCACCACAGGAGTTGAGTCACTGAGTGTTACAGGAAAAGTGAACATTTCTATTATTTGACACTTTGATTTCACTTTTTTTATATTTTTAATCCAGTTTTTGTCTAGTTTTCAGAACCTTGAATTTTATTTATGATGTGAACTCATCCATATGCTTCCATCTCTTTATAATCCTATCTATGTGATGACTTATTGGCTATATTTGCAGATTTTCTGTCTAGATGACTTTTATGAACTTTTATTAATTCAGGATTGGTTTTCCTGTTTTATTCAACTTTAAGAGAATAAAAGCCTTTATACAATTGTTTATTTTAGTCATACAAATTTCCACTCGAGCTGAAAAATTCTGGCTTTGAAATATGTTTTCACCCCAAACAAGATATTTATCTAAATTCTACATTCAAATTGTAATAATCCTTTTTTTCTGTCATACAGTTTTTGAACTTCTACAATTTTTCAGTGACTTCAACAAATATATCAAAGCATTCAGCTCAATCAGGGATTTACTTAGGAGTTTTAGCTGTTTGTCAAGTTTTTGTGCTCATTAGAAATTAATGTGAACTCCTTTAACTGCTTCAGTCTTGTTTTGTTTGGGGTTTTTTGGCAGGGGGCAAAACTTTTAAACTCTTCAAATATCAACTACCTGTATTTCAGCATGTATCCACTTAGAAACCTGGCTCAAAGTTTACGTTTCAGACCATTAACCCTTATTAAGGCATATTGATTTGCAGCCTAAATCTAAAATTTTTACAAAAAAGTTTGAAAACACTTTTTAAAGTAAGATAAAAAGGATTTTTGTTTTAATTTAAAAAGTACATATGTTTTTTTTTTTTAAGTCTAATTACCGGTAATTAATTTAAAAAACTGAAAAATGTCCTAACATATGCTGAAATATTACACTTCCAAGTATTTAAGTACTTTCTCAGTATCTTTCACCATTTTTGTAAAATCACAGTTTAAATTTTATATACATTTCATGAAAATCCAACCTTTGCCGTGATGTCTCGTTGACTCAAACGGTTTTCGTGGAGCTGGAACTGTTGACCAACGTGCTGAACCAATAATAGCTAAAATGATAGGAAACTATGAAAACGACCCATAAATATAAATGGTAAAAAGGTGATGATAATAATAATAATAATACCTTTATTTAACCAGGCAAAACAGATTAAGAACAAATTTCTTATTTACAACTGTGGCCTGGCAAAAGACAATGTCTTTTGAGGGAGAAAGGAAAAGGGCTACAATATAAAAACAATTTAAAATAACATGAATTAGAAACATTTTAAAAATAGTAAAAAGTTACATTTACAAAATCATGAACACACACACACACACAAAAGCAATTTCATAAACACAAGATCAGAAGAGCAGCCATAAAAAATGAGGTGTCAGTCTAAGTGACAGCAGCAGGTATCTTTAACATGTTCTGTGATCCCAGCTTGAAAAGCTGCCTTTGAGATCAGCGTGTCCAGTTTTTGGGTTTTCTGCAGGTCATTCCAGTCTCTGGCAGCAGCAGACTGAAAGGACAACAATCCTGATGCAGAAGCAGTTTTAGGAACTGTTAGCAAAATCAGGTTTGCAGATCGAGTATTGTATGCAGGGGATGAAAAATGCAACAGCTGTTGCAAGTAGGGAGGAGACAAACCGAGGAGAGTTTTGTAAATCAGGATAAACCAGTGGATTTTACGACGGGTGAACAATGATGGCCAGTTAAGAGAAGAATACAGAGAACAGTGGTGAGTTTTAAAAGGAGCATTTGTAACAAACCGGATGGCAGAGTGGTAAAGAACATCAAGCTTATGAAGCAAACTTCTGGCTGCTGATCTGTAAATGACATCACCGTAATCAAACATTGGGAGAATGGTCATTTGCACCAATGTTTTCCTTGCAGATGAAATGAAAGAGGAACGCATTCTGTAGAGGAAGCTGATTTTAGATTTAATCTTAGTCTGCAAATTGTTGATGTGCTTTGAAAAAGACAGAGTATTGTCTAACCAGATTCCCAGGTATTTATACTCAGTGACCTGCTCTAGAGGTGTTCCATCCAGGGTGCAGATACTTGGTGAGTTAGATGGTGCATGACCTTTTTTACCAAACCACATGACTTTAGTTTTAGATTTGTTTAACTGAAGATGCAAACTGGAAAGGGCCTTTTGTATCCTGTTGAAACTAAGCTGAAGTTGTTGAGAAACTATAGCAGGAGAGGGGCCAACAGAATAGAGGATGGTGTCATCTGCATAGAGGTGAATGAATGAATCTACAACAGCATTTGCTATATTATTAATGTAAATGGAGAAGAGGGTTGGGCCAAGTATTGACCCCTGTGGAACACCGTTGGTAACTTGGAGTGGATGAGAACGGAGTTGTTCTGATTTTACACACTGTACTCTGTCCATCAGATAGTTTGAAAACCAAGATAAAGATGAATCAGAAACACCAACATTACCAAGCCGGTCAATAAGACATTTGTGATTGACTGTGTCAAAGGCCTTGGCCAAGTCAATAAAAATAGCAGCACAATGCAACTTTGAGTCCAAAGAAGAAATGATATCATTTAGGACTTTGAGGGTTGCGGTTGTGCAACCATAACCAGGTCTAAAGCCTGACTGAACAGCAGATAAAATGTTATGGGTTTCCAAATAATCAGTGAGTTGACCATTTACAAGTTTTTCCAGGACCTTAGAAAGACATGGCAGAACAGAAATAGGCCTATAACAGTTGGGATCAGACCGCTCACCACCCTTAAAGAGAGGATGCACTAAGGCTGACTTCCAATCATGAGGGATTTGGGCTGTGTGGAGGGATAAGTTAAAAATGTCTGTAATGGGAGCAGCAATGATGGTGGCTGCAGTTTTAAAAAAGAAGGGATCGAGGTCATCAACCCCTGCTGGTTTTTTGGGTCCAACTTAAGCAACTCCTTTAAAACCTCACACTCTGAGAATGCCCGCAAGGTGAAACTCTGAGCAGGAGGAGGAGGTGCTGTAGTTTGGGAGAGAGATGGGGGGGGGGGGGGGGGGGGGGGGGGGGGGTACAGTAGAGCAGATTGAGGGATTTGTGGGTAATGAAACTGAATTGGCCAATTCAAAAACAGAACCAGAATTTATAAAATGTGTATTGAAAAGTTCCAACATACGCCTCTTGTCTGACACTAGGATGTTGTCAATGTTGGGTACAGGTGGCAGATTACAAGATGGTTTATTTTCCAGCTCTTTTACAGTTTTCCAAAATCTTTTTGGGTTGGAGCTACTAAGAGAAAACTGCTCTTTAAAATAGGCAGCTTTGGCCTTACGGACAGCTTGCAACGATTTATTTCTGATTTGCTTAAAAGCCAAAATATCTGCTGGGGATCTGGAAAGCCGATACCAATAGAATCAAATTCATTTTATGAGTCTAAATCAACCTGAATTAAAAGCCAAGGAAAAAATGTGAGTCTTTAGAAGAGATTTTAAATAAATCAAAGATCAATTAATTATCTGTTTGTTGACCTGAGTGTCCTGACTGACTGGAGTAAAGTCACCAACATAATGAGGTCATCACTCCACTAACTCTGAGAGCTTATAGCTCCAAATGTTCAAAAGCTTCTTATTACTCCTCCCGTCGTATACCACCGGACTACATCATCACTCTCCTCTAAACAGTCCATGTTTTATCAGGATTCTTTCTGCTAAAACTCAGGTCTTCAGCCGTTTTCAGATCATTCCTTCAGCACTCAGCATTCAAACAGCTCCTCAGATGGGACCATTTCTAGTTTGTTATTTAAATTCTAGAAAAATGCATAATGTGGTTATAGTTTTTTCTGTTAGGTTTAAGGACATTTACCTTTATCCTAATACAGATTTAAATTTAAACATTACAATCTAACACTGCAAAATGTCACAAGAGAGAATTGGAGTGGAGCCTGAGTTCAGTGTTTCAGCTCGTCAACTAGAAAAATAACAGCTTCTGAATCAACACAAACAGGTTAAATGATCGAAAGATTATCAGACAAGACAATCAAATTAAAAGACTCAGAGGAAATGTTTGAGTTTCAGTGGGAGGGGAAAATACAACACCTTCAGTTTCAATTAGTTTTTCCTCCTTATGTTTCTCAACAAGACATCCTAGCTGAATTGGTTCATCCACATTCAAATGTAGCTTTATTTTGAAAAATCAACAAGTCTATTCCTGAATCAGGCTCATTTAAAGAGAAGCTAACTAACTAACTAACTAACTAACTAACTAACTAACTAACTGACTGACTGACTGACTGACTGACTGACTGACTGACTGACTGACTGACTGACTAATTCTATTGAAAAGTGCAGAGAAAAATGTTTTAATAAATGTTTAAAAAAAACAAAAACATTGTTTTTCTAACTATCAAAATCCAAAACGAAAAAGATTTTTGTAATCCGACTTAAAAAAAAACTTCAAAAAAATATTTTTATACAACTGATAAATCACAATACTGTCTTGGAAAATGCAACAGAAGGGAATTTTTTTTAAAGCAAACAAAAAAAAAACATTTAAAAAAACATAAATAAGGATAAACATAAACTACAAACGTTCAGAGAAACGATAAAACTCCTATCTGAACTAGACGCCTTCAGATAACAATCTCAGTTTCTGAGATCAAGTTTTTCAGAGCAAGAAGAGCAACTTTTACTCCCACAGAGGAAGAAGTTTTCCCAGTAAGTCAGAGCGGTGGAAACCACTCAGGACCTCCGTGGGTGTCGAGATGACAGTGGTGAAGACTCACAGCAGGGAGAGGAAACCCAATCATGTCAGGTCACATTGTGATTGAGAAATCCACCAAAGTGAACAGAAACTCTCTTCACCGTCTGGAGGAGGGCTGTGACTAATATTTGACTAATGCACGGGCGGAGACACGCACAAATTAGTCCTGGTCGTCCTCTTTCAGCGGTGAGTCAGCAGGAGTCCAGGCAGAGCGTCGGAATAACAGCCGTGATGACCTTTGACCCCGCTCCACAATGTCCTCCTTTCTCCTCGCTCAGAGAGGAACTCTTGTTCCAGGGTCAGTTCCCGCTCGCGCCCTGCAGCTCCCTACAGGAAGGGAACTTAGTGACTCTCTGCTGTCACTTTCCAGCAGCTTCTCTGTGTCTCAGAGCGTTGGTCACTATCCTGTCTGGGTTACTGAAAAAGCTGCGTCACCGTCTCAGCTCTCACACACACACACACACACACGCACACACACGGATATTTTCATCCAAATGCTCTCATTTTCTTCTTTCTCACTTTTTGTTTGCAATAACTTAACTGAACCATGTGATCTAAATGAGACCTGCTCTCTGCTTAGATCTCTTTATGGTTCAAAGACCTTCACTGCACAGACATGACCTTACTTGGTTGTGTGGGGCAAACGAGGTCAGGAAAAAAAAAAGTGTTGCTTTTCACTTTACTCTCATAAAACTAAAAAGTCAGGCTTTGTTCCCAACTTTTAAAAAATCCTCTATGGAACAAGTTTTATTTAATTATGTTTCAGTCTCTTTTTTTTTAAGTTATTTAAACGAATCAATATATATTTATCATCATACATTATCAGTATCCCTGAGGCACATTTGATTAAACCGTTTAGACGATTTGATTCTAAAGAAATAAACAATTTAGGAATTTTAGAGTTTAATCTCCTTCCGTTTGACATAAGAGACCCAAACTATTTCCTAAAGAACATAAAGTCATGAGGTTTTAAAGTGATGTTGAAGTGTTTTTAATGAGAAGTTCCTAAAAAGACAGACAATATTGAGCATGATTGCTTGTATAGATCTAAACATTAAAAATATGAGTTTCACTGTAAAAAAGAATCTTTTAACTCGAACTTTATTTGCTGACTCGTCACATTTAAATATTCTGATTTAAAAACAAATTTCAGCATCAGACAAAGTTAAGCTAAGTAAATATAAAACATAGTTTTCTAATGATTTA
The DNA here is from genome assembly GCA_006937965.1 of Callopanchax toddi. Taxonomy (NCBI): domain Eukaryota; kingdom Metazoa; phylum Chordata; class Actinopteri; order Cyprinodontiformes; family Nothobranchiidae; genus Callopanchax; species Callopanchax toddi. Next base: position 712,941 of record SSNR01000253.1, on the reverse strand, counting down.
ATTGCTTAAGGGAACAAAACTATCCAAAACAACTCTATGTAAAAAAAGTTAATAACTGGTTGTAACTCTCCTGGTGGGAACAACTACAGATGATGTGCTGCTTTTTGAGATCTTTTAGCCTACCTAATGTTGTCAGACAGGTTCTATTGGAGTATTTATTTTTATTCTACAGGTCTGGTAGTTAAATATGAACTGAAGTCATCTTTACTAATAAAGTGCTTAATTACAAATAATTCAGTTTAGGAAAGAGACTTTCACATAGAGCCATGTTTACTTGAATAGCTTTTTGATTTTAATAAATTAAATCATAAATGGAAACCAAAATGATTGCACATGTTCAGTGTGTTTGGGTTAAAGTGTTAGGAATTGCTCACTTTATTTAGTAGAGAAAATCAGAAACTAAATGAGGGATGCACAGATGACGGTGATGATGTGGACTAACCCCTGACCTCTATGTTTACTGATGTGACTTTTTATTTTAGACTGAAACAACCAGCTGACAGGTCCTGACTTGTTGTAACATGACCTGCTGCTGCTGCTGCTGATGATGATGATGATGATGATGATGATGATGATGATGATGATGATGATGATGATGATGATGATGATGATGATGATGATGAAAGCTTATGTGTCTTTTAAAATATATATTTTAAAAAGACAAAACAAGCATTTGACTTTTTTTTCTGTTGTACCAAACTGATTTAGCTCTATGGCATTTATTAGTACTTGTATTGGCAAGTACTCAAATGTAAGTACTTGTACTCAGTTTGAAAATATCTGGTATCGGTGCATCCCTAGTCAGGGTCCCACTGTGAGCAGTGAACCACCAAATGGGTCTAGAGCTATGACTTCCAGATTAAAATATGATTGATCATTAAATAATTTTGCCAAATTTGTTGCACTCAAAAGAAATAAGTAGTGATGGTTGTTCAGGCTCACAGGTCTTAATGGGCTGGAAGTTAAAACGTTGGTCCTAATTAAAGTCTTAATTGAAGGCTTTATTAAATGTTCTGCATTCTGACGTCAAAGGAAACTGAACAACTATAAATAGCAAACCAGAGGGAAAGAAGAGCAGAGAGACAAAAACCCAAGAGTGGGTTGGAGACGAGAGCCAGCAGCCGCCGAGCAGAGAGAGAGAGAGAGAGAGAGAGAGAGAGAGAGAGAGAGAGAGGAGGCAGAAAGAGGGGAAATAAAGAGAGGCAGACAGATGGACAGACAGACAGAGGGAGGGAGAGAGACGGAGGGAGTAATCAAGGAGAATCAAGACGTTTCCTCTGTAATACCCACAGGCCTCGGCTGAGCCCCAGCTCCACAATCCTGGCTGATTGAAGGGAAGGGTTTGTTTGAAGAGGAGGTCAAGACCATCAGTACCTTGTTAAGGAGAAGTTGTGTCCAGAGGAATGAAGAGGGCTGACTCCTTCCTGAGGAATTCATAGGGGGATAGTGGGTTTGTGTGTGTGTGTGTGTGTGTCATTGTGAGGAAACCATAAAGGACACACTAATGTTTAGGAATACATTTTATGTTGATGTGTGTGAATGTGTGTGTGTGTTTAAAGTAATTAAAAGTAGCAGGAGACAGGAGGGAGAATTAGACAGCGCTTTATGAAGGACCATCAACCCCGTTCCCCCACCTCGACTCACATAGTTTCTAAAGCCAGGATAACGGCGCTGGCATTCGCTGCAATAATGCATGACAGATGTACATCAACTGGGCTGTTGCTCTATCTCTTGGCCCTTATTTTCCTTCTTTTTCTGCCTCCTCCCATCTGGACCCAACGTGTTGTTGCTAATGAGCATCAAGGAAAAAAGAAAAAGGCAATTAAAGTCAGAAAACAGGATCCTGTCTGAAGGCTCCTCCACTTTTAAAGATTAAACACTAATATTATAAACTGTAAATCTTGATCAGGTCTGGCAGCTTTTTATTCCCTCTGAGGAGAAAATCCACCTTTATCTGAGAGAACAGAGGAGAAGATTAAGGACTCACATGAAAATACTTTCAGTGTCTTAGAAGGTAATTGACTGATGTAACGTCTTTGATCAGCAGAGTTTCCGCCGCTTGGAAAATCTGATGCAATCTGTACAAATGTCCTCTTCTGGGACAGATCTGATGCTGTTTTCTTCTTTTAATGTCATCTATTGTTTTCATGTATGGAGGATTTGTTTTTTTAAAGGTCAATAAAACCCAAATCACAGTTTACCAAAGGTTATATATAACTCAACTGTTGTTTAAAATATGACATAATACAATTCATTATTTAAAAAGAAAAATATATAAAGTTAATCAAATTAAAATTACTTGGATGAAAAAAGATAAACAAAAATTAATAATGAATGACAGTAAGAAGATAAAAAATATTAATCATACAATCGGTTTATAATGATATTATTAAATAAATTTACATAATACATCATAATAATATTTAAAATATTAATAATACCTTAACATAATATAATAAGTTATAATAACATTTTAGATAATATATGGCTTATCAAATTGTTTTATTCAAATTAAATTATTTTACAATTTAAATTGTTTTTTAAACAATAACTTAAAGATAAAATAATAGAATTTACCACAGTTAGAATATTTGTATGCAAAACTAGCTAAACACAAATACACAAATGTAACAATTTGGTTGCAACTAAATAAGTCTAACAGCAAAAAAAAACAACCGAATATTCACATTTGTTTGTTTGTTTGTTTGTTTGTTTGTTTGTTTCACTGTATTCATAGTAAAATCCCAGATTCCACATTCTTCTGAAATCACTCACTTTTATTTGTGTAGGTTTGTTTTCCGTCATAGGGTCTTTATTATTTGTTATTTCTATTTATTATTATTTTTCTGTTTGCCTGTTTGTCATTGAACCAGGATGATGTCACAACCAGCTGTTTGTTTTTTTTTAAATCAAATCTTTTTGAGATGCTGCTTCAATCAGAACAGAAATATTTTCTGTATATTTACAAAAGAGGTGAATTTTAGTCAGTTACATTATTTAAAAACCATATCAGGCTGCAGCAGCAGAGCTACCTCACTCAGGTTCTTTTACATTAGAAGTTTCATTCTTGCGTTCCCTGATGAACATCAGATGCAGTGTTGTTGTGTGTCGGTGCTGAGGCAGCAGAGGGCAGCACGTCGACGCCGTCTGTCTGAGAGGCGGAGCAGCAGCTGGTCTCTCTGACACTAGTGAATAGTGCTGTGTCACTGTGCTGTTGCACTTTGCCTTTTCTTCCTCATTGCAGTACGATGGCCTTGTGCGTGATCCTCTCAGTATTTACATTCAACACTCGTGCATGTTCAAATTACTGATGGGTGTTTCCATTTCCACCAATGAATTGATATTTTTTCCACAGTTTGCATGTTGATTATTTAAATGTCTGCAGGTTAATGCGTTCCCACTGCAAAAACTGATTTCTAAAACAGTTTATAAAAGACATATTAACTTATTTTTGCCAGAAAAGAACATATATTCTTACAGCCCTACTTGAAATAAGCTAGATTCTGTAAAAATAGCAAATTTTTCTAAATAATTTGCGAGTTTTAAGGAACCTAGCCAAAAAAACCTGCAAAATATTTGACATTTCCTCTAACAGCTGAGGCAAATCAGACAAGAGTTTTACCTTAAAAACACACAGAACTTGAGTATTTAAATGCATTTTGACATGAATTCTTCTTCTTTTGCTCCTTTTGTGCTATTAGTACCAGCTGTTCAGCTTGTTATGATCAGACGTTAAGAATTGTCTGCATGTTGTTCAGATTAAATGTATTCAAATACCTCATGATGACGTCATCAAAGCTCTACACACAGACACCTTCCTGCACCACGCCTTCCATTTCTACGTTACCAAGCCTGAGTCATCAGAGGTGTATCGCCTTCAGAGTTTACAGGAAAAGATCTGCAGCTTGCTGTCATATCCCTGTATACATTACAAGAGCATTTGTAACTAGGAGACTTTTGCAGATTTACTAACCTACAAAGATCATAACAGAACAAATCAAAACATATTCCTTTGACAAGCCGTTGAATTGCATATTTAAGTGAGGAGACATGATGCAACCCACCCTGTCATCTTATCTGAGTGTCATTTTTGTTTCTGAGTGCTCGGTGCTGTTGGGTTAGGCTCATCTGAGGAGGTGTAATGACACCGTTAGAACATCTCAGGCATGTTCTGAAAGAAACTGTTCACCAGTTCTGAGAAATCCTCCGCAACCATTTTTCTAAGTATTCTTTTAGATTTCAGGCCTCACTTCTATCAACAACACGTCTGATCTCTTGGTTGTTTTTCCACTTGGTCTGATAACAGCTTCTATCTAACTACTATTACATAATAATAACAATTTGGACGTCTGTCGAGTTCCTGCGTTTGGGGGATCAAAGGTCAGAAAACGTTGAACTTGTGTCCTCAGAAGCTGCTTTGACTCAGGGTTTAGTTCCTAACACAAAACCGAGATTCCTCTTAATAAAGGTCCATCCAAAGACAGCAGCAGCATTTTGTCTCAGTTTCACAGGAGCTGTAATTAATACGGCGAACAGTGACGTTCAAATTAAAAGATGAAAATAGTGGGTGGGGCTTCTGTCACGGCCCCAAACTGGTTTGACTCCCGTTTAGATGACAGGGACTATCTTGTGTCAAAAAGTAATCTGAAATCCAAACATAAATAAACAAACCAAGTGAAATACATCTGGAGTTCCTCAGGGTTTGGTTCTAAGACCTTGTTTGAGATATGATCAAATGCTGCTGCTGGTTTGTAGAACCTTCATGAGATTTAGGGCCTTAAAACATGTCAGACCTTTGTCTGTCCAGAGGAATAAGGAGAACGTTTTTACCCCCCAGTATACAGTTTGGACCTGTTAAGGGGAGACTGGATGTCAAGGTAACTTTTTGAGAGCCTGAAAGGTCCATTTATGTTCCTGTATAGTAAAAAGTACTTATGTGTACTAATTAAAACATAATGTTGGAAACTCTCTGTGTTCGAGGGGAAAAAATCAAGGCTTTTATGATATGATTATGATAAGTCAATGTTATCCAGTCCTGGTTCTCGAGGGCCAGCATGTTTTAGAGGTTTCAACGCAGTCAGGGGCTGATTAACCCTTTAAACCCTAGGGTCCCCTAATTAGGGGACCCATGCCACTTCCTGTTTAAATTCCTTCCAAAGACTGGCATAATGTTTATTAATATATTCATGATGCATATCCTCTGAACGGAAAGAATCTCTTCTAAACAATGAAAACAACATTTTCTACCTCAACATGATTAAATTCCAATAATAAGCAATTTAACAGAAAAACCATAAAAAGACGCTAAATTAACACACCAAGAAAAACACACAAAAGTAACAATTCAACATAATCCTATCCACACAAACCACTGTTTAAATTAAAGTCCAAACTCTGGTCTTTCCAACAATATGTGTATCATCACCCTACATGCAAAATTCACTGAGATAGCTGTCAAAAAATATGGAAATTGAGGCGGATTTACTCAAGTCACCAATATAAACCTGGTCCTACCTCTTTTTTCTTGAATGGGTAAATAGCCATTTTGTTGATTTTCCTAAAAATCCTCAAAAACAATTTTTTTAGATGGAACTACTATCTATGGTGAAATATAAGTGGGAAAAATAAGAAAAAAATCGGAGAAATTTGTAATGGCCCACAGGTGCCTAAATGTGCCAAAATGGTTAAATGACAAGGTCCGCCTGGATCTTTATCCACTAATACCTCTCTAAATCATCTGGTTTTTTACTTTATTGGCATTAATTTTGGCTCAGCAAAGGGTAAGATATTGTTCTTTGGATTGCTAGATGTTTTGGATTGCAACTGAATACTTTCAAGGGAATAATAACATTGCAAAGTGATTTTTTTTAAGGCGGAAATTAATTTTTTTTATTTTCTGGTGTGTGTCAATATTATTTGATTTCAGTCAGAAAGACAAGTGTTGATTTTTAGACATTTGGAGTATTCTCTGGAGTCTTACCTTTATTCTGGTACCAAAACCATTCAAATAAACCTTGTAGTTCTTGAGATATATTCAGTTCATTTTGGGCATGTCATTTTTGATCAAATCTCTTTAAAAAAAGGCCTAGGGTTTAGGCTTCTGCAGAGCTTGATGACATGATGTGATTCAATCAATTAATCAGGTGTGTTAAAGCAGGGAAAACATTAAAACATGCTGGATACCCTTGATACCGGCCCTTCAGGACCAAGTTTGGACATCACTGACTTAAGTAGTGATGGATGGATGAATCAATCAATCAACAGGACTTCCACCAGGAGTATAAGACTGACAAGAATACCAATAAGTACAACTGAGGGTATGAAATAGTACCTTTGAAGGTACCACCCCGCTATCAGGCCTTTAAACCCCTATTGGGTACTTTGTTTTCTATGTGGAGCTCAAACCAAACATGGAAAGACTGCTTTCAGTTTCTACTTTATTATTAGTGACAATATCTGTTCATGTAACTTTTCAGGAACCGCTTGTGTTCTGGATTAGTCTTTGTTTAAAATTGAGTCATAAACTTCGTTCATCTGAGGCTGAATTTACATTTTTAAATGCCTTCAAAGGTCAGAATGGAAATATGGTGTGTTTATTTTCCCCCAGAGTCAAAATGTTCATACTTCAGGTTCAAAAATGGAAACAAGGCTTGCATAAATATACATAAGATTTTCTTTGCAAAGCTGAATAAATGTGTGCTTATTGAAGTACGTTCCCAAAGGTCATCATGACCGAGGCTAACTTTACCAAACTCTTTACTGTTCTGAGCTCTGCTGGTCAAAAACAGAGACTCTAGACTAGGACACACAGTATGTGTAACAAATTTGCTTTTAGGAAGATTTTTCCATTAGTCTGGTAGCTTTCCAGGTACGTGAGATGGAGCAGGAGGAGTTCACTGAACTTTACCCTCTCAGCTGATCATGTCAGCATCTAGAACTCCTCCAGCCAGGAGGAGCTCGGGTTAACAAAAAAACTTCTTAAGATGATGACAAAAATGTCAAAACTGTTGCATTATATGTTCATTAGTAAGATATATTTAAACAACAAAAATAAACTTCCAAAATATACTTTGTACTACCAGTTACTTTTATGTGAGATGAAAGTTTTGAGCTGTTTGAAACTATAGCTAATAAAAAAGGTGAACCAAAGTAACGTTTTTATTGAATTACAGCTGCTCTGATCTGTGTGGAGGGTTGTGAGTCATGTTTGAGTTGTAAAAAAAAAAATCTGTCACAGCAGGTTTTTCTCCGTTTCATCTGATGCATCCTGGTGGGTGTGGTCATCTAGCATGACTCAGGTTCACAACTGTATGATAATAAAACCTGCTTGTGATTAAAACAGCAAACAGTAACAGAATGAAAACAATGACAGTCTGGATGGTGGAGAAATGACAGAGCAAAGTTTGTTTCATGAGGTAATACATATACTGTAGACTGGGGGTTTAAAGAGAAACATAAACAAAGCAGATAAACAAGAATTACTTATTAGAAATTTTGGGAAATTAAATCAGCACTTCTGATAGAAATCAACACAAAACAAAAAGCAATAGAACTGGTGGATTTGATAAGGAATCCATCTGATGGAAAACTTAAAGGCACACTGTGTACATTTTTCATCCATCCATCCATCCATTTTCTGTAGCCGCTTAGTCCTCCACAGAGGGTCGCGGGGGGAGCTGGTGCCTATCTCCAGCGGTCAAGGGGCGAGAGGCGGGGGACACCCTGGACGGGTCGCCAGTCCATCGCAGGGCCACACAGAGACGAACGAGACAAACAACCACACACCCACTCACACCTAAGGACAATTTACCAGCCCAATTAGCCTGACAGTCATGTCTTTGGACTGTGGGAGGAAACCGGAGTACCCGGAGGAAACCCACGCACGCACGGGGAGAACATGCGAACTCCACGCAGAGAGGCCGCAGAGCCGGGATGCGAACCCACGACCTCCTTGCTGCGAGGCAACAGTGCTAACCAACTGCGCCACCATGCAGCCCGTGTACATTTTTCATATTTTTAAATCTTTTCCTTGAGCCAGTATGTGCTAATATGACCCTGCAGGGTTAATGAAAACTCAGTCAGTCCCATCTGCTGCTTGTGCAACTTCTGAGTCTCCAGTCCGGTGCCCTGAAGTCTCGCAAAGTCACGTATCTCGTCAGGGTTAGGCTAACCCAAAGTGGCTAGCTGATATGCTAGCACCTAGGGCTGAGCGATATGATGAAATATTTCATCTGGATGACAGAAAATCTCTATCATTGCATATGAAGCTCTATCATTTACACCAAGGTTAGGAGTTTTACGGCAGTATTTTACATCAAAATGCACTTTATGGCATGCCCCTTCATGCTGCAAAACAAACAGACATGGAGGAAGACGGTAGCGGACGTGTTTTAGACCAGGGTCAACAAGCTAACCCAAACCGCGGAGCTTGTACCTAAAAGAGGGACAACTTCTGTCACACTGACCAGACAACAGTCAAATTTACTGGCTACCGGTCCCAACAATGGGCTCCAACATCACACATTTATTTTATCACCTACACAAAAACCACAACAAACAAAACAGGCAATGAGCAAAAGCTGCAAAAGCAGCATCGAGTGTTGGCGTAAGCGCTCATAACAAAGTCCAGACATGGACGCTGCAACAAGCTTTTACCCGTGGCACGCCATATAGCCCTACAGTATGTCCCTCAGGTGGAAAGAGATTTCTGCTGCGGTTAACAAGCACATGGGTCCAATCTACACGGTCAAGAAACATGAGTTTTGTGAGTTACACTCGAACCGAGATATGAAATGCCCAGCTGAAAACACATGACTAAAATCACGTAACCTGATTTATATGATGCATGTCGGGCCAAAGTTGAGGCAGAGATTCACAAGGAGGTGTTTATCATTATCGGGATATAAAATGAGCTCAATCAGGATATGAAATTTTGGTCATATCACCCAGCCCTATAGCGCCGGAGTGTTTTTAGCCCATGATTCCTGCTTTTTTCGATCTCTCTCTCTGCTTGAACACAGCTGATTTCTTTGAATAAGTGATGAACCGCTCCAGTAGAAAGCAGTGAAGGCTGAGGAGACATTTCAACAGGTAGATTTAGGTGTTTCTGAGCAAAGACAATGCTAACGTTTCTACAACAGCGACTTACAATGGACACCAGGGGGTGCTAAAAACAAGCCAAAACTGCATAGTGTGCCTTTAAGTTTTGTGAAGTAATTTTCCACAGTCAGTGTCTTGCAATAGACAGCAGTCAGAGCAACCTCAGTTTGGAGAAATTCTCACAGAGAGGTCAAATATTGGGGGTGTGTGGGTGGGGTGCATGTGTGTGTGTGTGTGTGTGTGTGTGTGCAACCACACAATCAGCAACAACAACAACATTTTAATAATAATCTTGCAACACCAATAACAACTTGTGTAATCCAGGTCACTCTACAGTGAAAAATGTCTCTGCAGGACAGATACTGAACTGCTGTCCTAATTCAACAGCAGTGTCTTCAGTCTTCAGATCTGCTGCAGAAGATCCTTCCTGTCCAGACAGAACAGCCTAAAATGACTTAAACAAACATAAATAAGCAATCATTTATCTGTTATTAATAAAGTGTTTTTGATTTGACTTTATGCATATTTTATTAATTTTGCTAGCAAATGTGCTGGTGAAGGTTCTCTGTCATCCAGATCATCCTAATTCATCTGAACCCATTAGGATTATCATCATCATCATCAACTTTATTCCAGACACAGTACGGTCCATAGTATAACATAGTAAAAAGTAAACAGGTAAAAAGAATAAAAGGGATAAAAGCATATGACTAAAACATCACAAGATTAAAAACATAAAAATTGGGATAAAAGTTACAAGCACATAAAATCCCACAGATTAATCAGGCATACAAGCAGCAGTGCCAGTGTTTCCATAATTTAGAAAATAATCGAATCGAGCTTTGTTTTCCAGTGGACAAAGTAGAAATAATATCATTTTCTGAGTCCCTCAGTCTACACATACATCTGTACATTAGGTACATTATGATAGGAAATAATAATAAATGTCCTCTAATTCATCTTCCTCCTCAGTCTGGTGTTTGAGTCAAACAGAAAGTGTGCGTGTGTGTGTGTGTGTGTGTGCGTGCGTGCGTGCGTGTGTCCTCTCTTACATAATTGACAGCTCGTCCCTGTTTCAAATGTCCGTAAAGTTTGTGGATTGAGCCCTGAGTTATGTCTGTAAGGCACGAGCGCTCGCGACAAGGCGTTTTCAGCCCAGAGTTGCAGAGTCATGTAGGTGTAGAAATCCCCCCCACCCTCTCCCTCCTCCTCTCCGCTCCAAAACACAACCAGCTCCGGCTCTTGGACAGCTGCCTGCTGAGCGCTACTCGACACGTTTTCCAGGAACCGAGCGGAGGACCGTCGGTTTCCACGGAGGACAAAAAGCTTCCTCCTGCCTCCGGAGAGCTCCCGCTCTGCGGTCGGACACCCACTCGATTCCCGGCTGGGTTTATGTGACTCGGACGGTCTGACTGGTAGGTGAGTGAAACGTTTCCTTTTCAGGAGAAATCACTGAGAATGTCTGAGCAGCGCTGAAATCTGTAAACAGTCGCCTTGTTCATGGAGAACATCCTCCATGACATTTTATAAATGAATGTTCTGAAACTTGTTGCCGTTACACAAACTCCAAAACAAATGCCAACAAATAAGGTGCGCGTTGTCCTTTATTTACGGTACTAGTTATGAGCATTAAAATGATATTTTCATCCTCTTGAAGTTTCCATTAATTCCATTACTTGTAATAAAATAAATTTCGTTTTGGATTAAAATAACGCAAATCTGACAATAGTATCGAGAAATAAATATTTAATAAACATTGAGCCGAAACTGTAGCTGTTGCACTAATTAAATGCCAAAAAAAAAAAAAAAAAAAACCCTCAAATATATTCACATTTTACTATTAGTTTAAATGAGAAGAGAAGTGCTGCATAATTTAGACTTTTAGAAAGCATAGAAATAATCCGGTTATTATCTGAGCTAATATTGTGAAAGTGAAAACTTCTGCTTACTCCTTTTCAAACACAAAAATATAATGATGAAATGTATTGGAGATGTATGCACAAGTTTGAAAAAATAAATAAATCACTATTATTTGCAAAGAAGTTCATATGCTCTTATCTAAAATGTTCTTGTCTCCTAAAAGTGTTCCTGCTCTTATGTGTATGTTTAAGGTGCTTTTTAAAAGTTCGTGGTAAATGATTGCCTTACAGCAGCATAAATGTCAATAAAGACACAAAACATTTGAAGCCCTTATTGACTAATGCTGTCAAACCACTTCTGGCCTTAAAGCCACCAGATGGAGTATCAGGATTAGTACTTTCATCAAAAATCTGCCATATCCAGTCCTATACATATCTGCTGCCCCCTGGTGGAGTATACAGGTGGAGTAATGCCCATTTTATTTCAGAATCAGATTTATTGCCAGGTCAGTTGTTACACTACGAGGAGTTGTTTTATTAATAATGGCCAATAAATAATTCTGTTCTAAAACTAGATACTGAAGTTATTGTATCATAATTTAGACTTTAAAGACTCAGTGAAGCATCTTTCTGTTCCTCAGCTCTGTGTGTTTTTGCACTGATGTTTATCAGTTGATCTCTGGTTTAACCTGTCTCCATTAGTTGATTTTTCACACGTGTTTTTAAAAAACAGATGGTTTCTCTGTAGAAGTGAACAGATAAATGATACAGGTAGGGTCCTACGTACAGTAGTTAATTGATTAAATGCCCATAATAAAAATTTCTCCCAAACATAAATCTTTTAATGGAGCTTTTTCTCAGAAAAGAAAATCACTTTTTTTACTTCTTTTTTTAAGAACTAGTTATATTCGTACAACAATATTTTATACTTCTGAAGGAAAATGGAAGATTATGCCAAATATAGTAAATGAGTTCATCAAACAACACACTATAGTTGTTTTGCTGCAGGAGAACGGAGACTTATTGTAAAACAGCATTTAAAGTCATGAATCTGCTGGAAATACATGTTTTAGTGAAAGAAATGTAATAACGGATGAGAAATTAACACATAAATCGACTGATAAAATGTTCATTTCCTAACGTTTTTCATCATTTAATCTCTTTGTTGCAGATACAATCATCCACAAACATATAAAAATGTGCACCAGTGACATATTTGAGGTCGGTAATGTTTCTGGTTACGGCGTCGCGTGAAGGCAGGTGTGACCAGCACAATAACTAATCATTTGCATAACGAAGAAATCATCTTGTTTCAGTAGAAAAGGAAACACTCCAGGGCTGAAACACCTCCTGGAAGTGTTTCTGACTTCCTTTTTGGTTTGGTTTTGACAGACGACATCTGTGAGGCGATTAGTTTGAAAACTTGGCAGCTCCGAACAATTGAAAGAAAGTGTTTAGTCGCTGCAGTTCAGCTGTTTTAGATATCATATTCTCTACGGTTATGCTAACAAAGCTGCACAGTGTCACGCTGAGTGAGGGCACCAGTCAGCAGGATGTTTAGTTCTTTATGAAACCTGCTAACAGAAGCGATCTGTCAATGGTTAACTCATTAGCTCAGGCTGACCCAGTTATTTTATCTGGTCCAGGAGAAACCTAAATAAGAACAATGCAAGTAAGTAAAGTGTATGCTCAGAGCGCCTTTCACAGACGATGTTACAAACAGCTCGACAACATAATTCACTTTAATTTATACAAAGTATAAAAGCAGGCATAAAAGACAGTAAAATCATGACCTGAAAACCTGGTTAAACAAAACCGTTTCAGCTGTTTTTTTAAAATGTGCACAGGGTCCACGAAGCGAAGTTGCAGGGGCAGAGTACTGAAAGTCCCAGTCCTCCTTAGTTTTTAGTCTTATGTGGACCAACCAGGAGGTTCTGAGCTTGGGATCAAAGGCCACGAGCAGCAGTGTGTTTAGGTAAAGGATGGCACAAATTATCCAGAGCCCGACCATTTAGAGCCCTGTAGGTGAGAACAAGCAATGAATTCTAAACTGTACTGGGAGCCAGCGCAGGGAGTGTAAGACCGGGGTGATAAGAGTGTATTTGCTTTATTTAGGAGTCTGGCTGCTGTGTTGGGAATAGCTTGCAGACGTGAGACTGATGACTCATCCAGACCGATAAAAAGAGTAGTCTAATCTGGATGCATGAATAATATTTAGTAAATGTACTTGGGAGATCACGTCTCATTTTTAAAAAAATGTTTCCTAAATTAAAGAAACAGGAAGGAGAAATAAATCAGATATGTGAATCAAAGCCTCAATTTTTTAAATTTTGGATTTGGTTGCTGGGCAGAAAGAAGCAACTGTTTAACTGATTGTAGGATGCAGGTGGCTAGAGCCTATTTTCAAGGTCTCGGTTGTCTCATCTCGCCTTCCTCTGGTTATCCGGGTCTGGGTCGCCCAGACCGCCCTCTCCTCAGCCACCTCCACCCCAAGGCGTTCCCAGGCCAGGTTGAAGATGTACTTTCTCCAACGTGTCCTGGATCGACCAGGCAGTCTCCTGCTGGCAGGACATGCCTGAAACACCTCCCCAGGGAGGCGTCCAGCAAGCATTCTGACCAGATGCCCGAACCACCTCGGGGGGGAGCAGCACTAGCACCTGAAGCTGCTCCCCAACTGCAGGCAAAGAAGAAAGTCCTTTTAAATCAGTGGAGAGCCAATCATCAGCTCCCATCTGGTTGATTGGCTCATGAGGTCCAGCTGCATATGGGCTCAAGCAGATGACGTCATCTTGGAGCTGCAAGGGGAGAGGAGGAGGAGGAGGAGGAGAAAATCCACCCCTCAGGTTGGATCATTCAGGAGGGTGGGTCCTCTCATGCAGACTGAACAAAAACAAAACAAGGCTCAACAGAACAAGGCCTCCACAAAATTGAGGGGGCCGTAACAACCCTGCTAAGGAAACTAATTTCAGTCATTTGTATCCATGATCTTGTTTTTTTTGGTCATTATCCAAAGCTCATGACCATAGGTGAGGATTGGGACGTAGATCAACCGGTATATCGAGAGCCTTACTTTACGGCTCAGCTCCTTCTTCACCACAACAGACCGGTTCAGCGTCCGCATCACTGCAGACGCTGCCCCAATCCGCCTGTCCATCTCCCGCTCCCTCCTTCCCTCACTTGTGAACAAGACCCCGAGATACTTGAACTCCTCCACTTGAGGCAGGACCTCTCTCCCGACCTGGAGTTGGCAATCCACCCTTTTCCGACCGAGAACCATGGTCTCAGATTTGGAGGTGCTGATCCTCATCCCAGCCGCTAAACTTCTTTTCATTTTCTTAATCTCACCATCTTTCTGTACTCTTTTGACCGTCGTCATGTCTCCTCTGTTGAGTTGTTTTCCTCACTTCTCTCTGTACATTCCCTCTCTGTTTGACAGCTTTTGGTCATATGATCAGACAGACTGGCCTCGGGGGGAGATCGGAGAAAGCCAGAAGCAAAGCAGATTCGATTGCGCAACTCTCCAAAGCTCCTTTCCTTCTGGTCGAGCCTCATTTTGCTGCATTTGGTGAAACATTTGCAAAATATGCACAAAAACAAAATTTGCATGGTTTTGTTTTAAAAGTTTAGATACAAAAGTACATTAGTTCAGCTCCATTAAACTTAAAGAAATCGTCAATTTCCCTTCTAAGAAGGTTGGGAAACTTTGTTCTGCACACTGAATGCGTTCAAAATCCTTTTTAATGATTGTTTTCTTTTAAAAACTTACCTCTGTTTTTCTTGTAAAAGTTTAGTGAATTGTAATAATATTCTCAGGAAGTTGTTGCTAAAAGGAAGCCAGTCAGACTGTTTTTCATTCAGATGTGATTCTCTTAAAGTTACAGCTTCAGTTCACTTCCTGCAAACCTTTCTCTCAGTCTTGTGACAGAGTTCCTTCTGTGATATTTACAGATATAAATTTGAAAGTGGCCATCGTCTGTAGAGGTTAGAATCAGGGTAGACACTACAGAGAAACTGTTTGTGAAACATAACGAAGCCGTTCAGACTTATCAGTCATGTGAGGCCTGAGCTACAAAACAAGCTCAAAATATTTAATATTATCTGAAATGATCTGTTAATTCTCATCCCCGTGAGATCATTTAGGATGCATTTTCATGCAATTCTTCAACAAGTCTGCAGGATGTTTCCTCCTTTGCAGCTACGCAACTGTGAATGAGTGAGAAAACAATCACAGCAGAACTGATCCACAATCAAATGAACAATGTAGAAATGAGTGAGGAGCTACTGAACTGAAAATAAGAGAAAAGCATAAAAATAAGATAATGATGTTTGATGAGCAAGCAAATGGCCTTTATGCCTCACTTAAACACAGTTATTTACATGGAAGCAAGATTTTCTAAAAGTTTGATTTTTTACCTTTATCATAATAAAGTTTTAATCAAATAAATGTTTGAGGTTCTGGAATAATTATAAATTATAAATAAAGGTCATGTTTGTATTCCTACCTCTACATAAAAATAATAAACAACAACAACAAGATGAGACACATTTTTGTTGCATGATAAACTAATTTGATCAGTCCTCCGGAATAAACAGCATTTTGATGTTGCACCATTTGAAGTTTTTAAACCACATTTTGTGGAAATTAGTAAATTTCTTTTTATTAATCATCTAAAAGAGTAACTCGATAGAAAAGCTTTTTGATTGTAAAGGTTTTGGGCGAAGCGAGCTTCCCAAACGTGACGAGGCTGAACGTTTCCTGAGGTGACAGCTGTGGCAGAAGGAGTGCAGCATTTCTATGTTAGCAGCGAGGAAGTGAAACTTGTAGTGTGTGACTCTCACATACTGGCATTTAACAGTCAAGGAAAAAGCCTTCATTTAGGTCTATTTATCATTGTTTCATTCAGATGTTTTCAGTGTGACGGTTCGTTTTCTCTTTACAGCATCGTACTGGTCCAGTTTGAAGAAACCCCTGTTTGGATGCTAACTGCTGTTACACACATCTGCAAAGGACTTCCTTTTTCTCGTGAGGATCGGTAACGAGCTGCGAGGCGTCGTCCTGAAACCTGTCAACTCTGGACCAAGAACATGATGGTTTGACTTGGGATCCGCCTGGTCTGGACTCCTATCGGAGCCTTGGTATATGGATGAAGTGGTTTTTGGATTGTTTTTTCTTTAACACGTGACATTTGTTTTCCTTTTGAGCTGCTTGCTCTGATTACTAATGGAAAGCTTTGCTTACATCTCTCATTTCCTGGGAAACATCAAATAACCTGAGTGGATTTTTTATAAAATGAAGCACAAAAAGATGCATCCTCTTTTTAAAACCCTGGGGAGATAAGAACCAACACCTCCAACTGTAAAAGACTGTAGCACTCTGTCCCCGTCGCTGAAAAGCTCAATCTGGAGCACCCCCTTCAACCCTCTCCAGCATGCATTGCAGTCGGGGGAAGAAACGTCCCACATGTGACTCTGATTTCTCTGCTATCGTCGTTCCCTCCATGCGTGGGTCTGGATACCTCGACTACACCGTCGAAAACCACGCTTCCAGATCACTGTTGGTCATGGATGAGTTTCGACGGCACGAGATGTTGTGTGACCTGGTGCTGCACGTCGCCTACAAGGAGAGGGCCATGAACTTCAAGGTAATGACTAATGGAGCATTATGGGAATAAATCCTATAGGTATGCTTGTAAACTCAAGTTAAGGAGGTTAGAAGGAGGTAAATATTAACCTGTGGGGTCATATGCTTTCATACTTCACTACCGCAAACAACTTTTTTCCAACCATCAATACTACACGTTTACGTTTTTGCAGCCTTATTTTCTTGGTAACATTTTTCCCCCTAGTTTAATTTAATAATCACAATTTTGTTTCACTTTGTCTGTAAAAAACATTATTCTGTACACTAATCTACTGGTTATCAGAAATAATCAACATCTTTAATGTTTGCCTCTTAGGCTTTGTAAACAAAAATTGCACAGAGCAGATAAAAAGGCTGTGTCCAAATTCAGGGACCGCATCCGTCGAAGGACCCGGCCTACGTTGACCGGGTAGACCGGGTCCTTCGTAGTCCACGAAGACCAGAAGTGAGCAGCTGTGACATTGGACTGACTAAGTCTTAAGATTTATCCATGCACATACCTTGGTGTTCATACTGTTGCCTAGCAACTGTGACGATGTTAAATAGAAGCAAATGACAAAAGTCTAACAACGCAACACCTTTAAGCTTATACTTACATTTAAAACTGTTATCCTCTCCTTCTCTATCTCCCTCTTCGTCCGCCATTGTTACAAGAACAGAAAATCTCTCATTTGATGTGCAAGGAATCTTGGGATAGGCTGGGTCAGGAAGAATACACCAGACCCATCCTTCAGATTTGGGTCAAAGAAGGATGCATTTGGAGGAGTCATGATGTAATCAGTCTTCAAATGCGACCAATGAAGGATGCAGCCTCCGGTTTTGGACTTAGCCATGGTTACACACTGCATGCTTTAGTTCTAGTTTAGCTGCACAAATTCAAAGGTAACTTGCAACAAAATTTAAATAGTTTAGTTGTTTTTAATGGGATTATGTGGAGTACTTAAGGGTAGTCGGTGTCTTACCTGCAGTAGACTTCTGCCCTGAAGGCCTCATGGGGCCACCAGTGAAGTGAACCCCAGTTGCTTGGAACTGGAACGATTCAACCACAGCAGAGGTCACAGAAAGAAGAGGAAGTGTGAAAAATAATAAAGAACAAAACATCCCAAATGAGGGGAAAATTAGTGTTTCATTCACTATAAACTTGACTTTGTTCAAAGAAACTTTTCTTTTTATAGCAACCTAGCAGTAGTTCAACAATAGGACCTTAACAAAAGAAACAGCCCCCTAGTGGCTGGCTGCAGTATATGTTTTAAGCCCCGCCCCATCTGTGTAAGCAAATATGCCATTTTCTCGATTAAAAAATAAAAATACACATACTTCTGAAATCAGATGTTAAAAGCTGTTGATCCTATTTTTTCAGTATTTTCACATCTGAACTTTTCTAACATAGTTTGCTGTAACAGCTC
This sequence comes from Callopanchax toddi, assembly GCA_006937965.1. Taxonomy (NCBI): domain Eukaryota; kingdom Metazoa; phylum Chordata; class Actinopteri; order Cyprinodontiformes; family Nothobranchiidae; genus Callopanchax; species Callopanchax toddi. The sequence continues at coordinate 694,936 of SSNR01000253.1, read as the reverse complement.
CACATCCCGAGTGTCGTTCCTAAAGCTGCATCTCATGGAAACAGGCTTCACACACTGTTAGCCGAACCCAAGCAGAGGATCTATTAATCTGCTGGAAAAATACTGATTTATATTGCACACTCAAAAACCATAGTAGTAACCTAGACCATAGTTAGTTTGAGATCAATTAACTACCAATAAACGAAGATCAGTAAACTGCCTGTTGGGGTCAGTTACTGACTAGTCATAAATACTCAACATAAACATCCTTCCTTAAACACGTCTTATCTTTCAGGTGAAGATAAGCTGCAGAACGTCTGGGTGCAGTGGGAGGATTATTTAGATTATAAAAACCTCCTAAACTAAACGTTTGAAACTTTGTACCGAGGAGAACACTCAAATCTTTCAGGTTTTTTGCAGATTTGAATATCATTTTATCTAGCTTGATTAATTAATTAACGCCTATTTCCATTTTGAAAATGTTATTGCTGTTCAATAATAATAAATATAGGACAATATTTAAGTTTTTGCCACAAAAACATTGAAAATGTTCAAGATTTCTTTAAAAATGTGAAATTTTAAAGGTTTTTCCATCATTAAAACTTGAATTTAAAGTAAAAATGTTTTTCTTCCTCAGTGTATTTCATGTTTTGCTGTATCTGCTGATAACTTTTCATGCAGCCCAGGTTTCCAGAGCAGTCAGCGTTTGACCTTCTGTGCAGCGTTTTATGTTTATTCAGCATGTGTTTGATTTCAGGTGCATAAAGTGGTGCTGGCCTCGTGTAGCGCTTACTTCAGAGCCATGTTCACCAGGGGCTTCAAAGAGTGCAGCGCCCCCGAGGTCACGCTGAGTGACGTGTGCCCCGAGGTGGTGGGAAGACTGATCGACTTCGCCTACACCGCCCGCATCACCGTGGGAGAGAAGTGTGTGTTGCATCTCCTCTTGGCTGCTATGAGGTGAGCGTGTTTAAACAGTAGGGGAGGAAAATCAGCAGTCATTGAAAACAGGTGGAAGTCATCGTTTCTCATCACTCCTCTTCTCCGCTGCGCTAAGGTTTCAGGTGGAGGACGTGGCCAAAGCTTGCTGCGATTTCCTCACCAAGCACCTGGAGCCGGCTAACGTCATCGGCATCGCCCGCTTCGCAGAGGAAATCGGATGCACGGAGTTGCACAAGACGTGCCGCACGTACATCAACTCGCACTTCAGCGAGGTGCGATGCACAAGTACACGATCAAATTAACACTCATTGCACATCGCCTCTGTTGAGTTGTAGGTCTGCACCGAATGTGGCTGGACTTCCTCCGTTTCTTTGAACTTGAAGAAATGAGCCTCTGTGATAGGAGATGTGAAATATCCTGCATCATTAGAGAGAAAAAGAAGAGGGGAAACCAAACTGTTTCAATAAATCCAAACCTGTCACGGTGGTGTATGGCATTGCTGAGGTTAGTGATGGTTTATGGGTAAATGAGGGTTGTTCCCATGTTGGCTCCCACGTTTCCCATCAGAATGAACAAGAAAGCCACTCTAGAGTTTTGCTGACAGTACGTCGTTTATCCAGACGTAAAGTGAGCTCTTTTGTTGCTCTTTGTGTTGAAGGAGCTCAGCGTTGGTCTTATCCAGCTCCGTTTTGAGCTCCTGAACTAACTCCTGATCTTGTGACTTTCTGCCAGCCTGTTATCCATTGACCTCCAGTCCTCCAATGTGGTGCTCACTGTTTGCAGCGAATGATCAGCAGTAGCAACTCTGGAGGACTTTTCATTCAAAAGTTGGTTTACAAAGAGGCAGAACATTGCCGTTTTTTATATATTCTTTAATGCATGGCTAATAAGTCACGCCTTAGCTCCTGATTAGCTCATTGGCTAGTACTTTGCCTCACTTACGTAACAGTAAAAGTAGCATGACATGCAGATCCTGCATGCTCTGAGAACTTTGAGGACAGTGCAGCTGCAGCATGTTTTTGTAGGATGGGCTTTTCTGTCTTCTTATTAATTACACCGTTAAAACATTTAATTACATCGACCCAACTGGATTTACGACAATTTCTATTGCTTTTTCTTTCATTTTAAAAGAAAACAAAGCAAATCGAATCTGAATCATCTGCTGCCGTTTCTCTGTGCAGGTGACCAAAGTAGACGAGTTCTTCAGCTTGTCTCACTGCCAGCTGCTGGAGCTCATCAGTCAGGACAGCATCAAGGTGCTCTGTGAGTCTGAGGTATGTGCAGCCAGTCATCCTCATAAATTATCCTACAAGAGAAAAATGCGTGAGGTAAACCCTGAGTGTATAATACAACCATCTCAGGTGTATAAGGCCTGCACCGACTGGGTCAGCTGGGACACGGAGAGCCGAGCTCAGTATCTACACGCCCTCCTGAACGCGGTTCATATTTACGCTCTGCCTCCAAAGTTTCTAAAGAATCAGCTTCTGTCCTGTCCCATCCTCAGCAAGGTAAGCCACATCAGTTTTCTGCCGTTTAGATCCTGCAGAACCAACTTCCTTAAATATTCATCATTCATTTACCTACAGGCTCTTTGTGTGTTCCACTTGTCGTCCTTTTGTTTAACCCCAGGCCAATTCCTGTAAGGACTTCCTGTCGAAAATCTTCCAGGAAATGACTCTGATGAAGCTCCCTCCCCCACCGATTCGTGGAACTCAGCTCATCTTCGTGGCCGGCGGGTACGCGCCTCGTCTGCCCTCAACAGCAGATTCACATTTACCCTGAGACGCTGCGTAGATTACAGCAAACATTTGAGGTCACATAGAGAGATTTAGTCAGACTGTGTTTAGTCATGCAGGGCTCTTGTGTAGAAAGTGATCCAGCCTGCCCCCTAGTGGCTCAGAGCAGGTCTCAAACTGGTTCCTACAGGAGGAGCTCTGCTGTTCTTTAACCCCTCTATTTCAACTGTTTCTAACACGTTTGTTTTTGGGAACTGCAACACATGATCTACTTAAGTTGTAATTGCACATTTGCAATATTGATATTTATGACAAAACAAAACAAAAGCAATCTGTGCCTGATGATGTCAAATAGCATTTATTAGTGCAAACAAGGAGCATTTTTAAAGTTTGTACTTTCTATATTCTAAGGTCTGCAAAATACACCCTCTCCTTATAGATTATTGTGCTCACTAGGGAAGGTAAATGCATTGTGTTGTCATACGTTTAGTCACGATCCATAATGTAATTTATATCAATGTAATCATGATGTGGCGCCACTCTACGATGAAGCACAGCACCGGCTGATCATCATTAGCTCATTTCTCTCTGAAGTGGGGATAATTTATAGTCATTAGCAAAGTAAACAAATAAAAAGTTTGTCTTCCCTCCTTTGTGGGACAGTGAACGCAGCATGATTTAAAGTTGAAATGAGGTAAAGACAAAACTTGTCTCCTGCAAATCATGATCCCTGATTAATGAAGTTTGTCTGGATGTTTGACACCTCAGAATGATCAGTTTGGGTTGTATTTATGCACCTGTGAGACAGAATTCTGTGTTTTAAAAGCTTCCCTCATTTTGAGCCCTCTCATTAGGACTTGTCTCTGTTCAGGTACAGGCAGCACTCCCTGTCCGCGATGCAGGCTTATGATCCCAGGGGGAATGTGTGGATAAAGCTGGCGGGCATGGGAACGCCGTGCAGCGGTCTGGGAGCCTGTACGCTGTTCGGACTCATCTACATCGTAGGTTGCTTCAAATATGTTATACCAGCAAAAGAGTAGAGTTTAAACCTGTAAATAATTAGTAAATATTCTTGTAATGAAGTATTTTATGTGTTATCGCAATGATCTGGTGTGTCCACTTCATCCTGAGTCCTGTTTGAATCCAGGTGGGAGGCAGGAACCTGTCTCTTCAGAGTAACATCGATTCCAGCGCGCTGTGCTGCTACAACCCCATGACCAACCAGTGGAGCCAGAGGGCGTCCCTCAACATCCCCAGGAACCGGGTCGGGGTGGGCGTGGTGGACGGCTGCATCTACGCCGTCGGAGGCTCCCAGGGCTCCGTTCATCACAACACCGTGGAGAGGTTAAAAAATCCACTGGTTTTAGTTTAATCCGATTTTATTCACCTGGATGAATAGGGAAACCCTTTCCCCTTCTTTAAACAGTTAAACGCACCTGTGTGTGTTTTAGAATGAGAGGAATTACATGAATACCTGCCAGTCAGGGAGTTAGCTGCTCTACTACATCAACCAAACAGCAGCAACAAATATCCCAGGAATCTTAATGGGAATGCTTTTCTTCTTCATTGCTGACATCATTCAGTTTTCATCATTTTGTTGACAAAATTTTTATCTGAAAATTAGATTTTTTTAATTTCCTGTTAGCTGTTTCCTGCACATCTATGTGAATCCCTGCTTCAAATGCGACCTTAATCTAAAGTTATAAGTTGTTCTTTTCTTTATTGCCACTCTCTCATTCATGAGATAATCACAGGAGAATAAAGCTCTTCACCACCTGCTGGAAATATTTCATAAAAACTATTTAAACTCAAATTAACTGCAACTTGAAACATAAAGTGAAACAAATCTTGGCATCATGCAGAGAGGGAGTTGAGATAAAATCTGTTTTTAAAACAATCCTTTAAACAGATTCATGCAGTAAATCCAGCATCCAGACTTCTTGTGAACACGACGGCTAATTTAATTTAATTAAAGTCTCAGTAACACATCGCCAATGTTTGTAGGAATTAAATTGGACATAAGACAGATAAAAATGTTTAAAAAAGACAAATAGGTCAAATGTAAAATTTCATAATGGAATCTGTATCATATGATATTTCATGTTTATCTCATCAGATTTATGTCATGTGTTTATAATTATCTATTGTTTCATTTTAGTCACAACAGGTGCAAAAAAGTTCATTTTAACAATTAAGGCAGATTTTAAAAAATGGATTGTTCACTTTCCATGTGATCATGAGCAAAATCTACTAAATGCTCGTTTTTACAGAGCAAAAGCTGATTCATTTCTGCTTAAAGGCACACTAAGTAACTTTTTCATGTTTTTACATTTTTTCCTTGAGTCAGTCTGTGCTAATATGACTCTTTACAGGGTTAATGAAAAGTCACTCAGCCCCATCTGCTGCTTGTGTCCAGAATACCGCGTTTGCAGCATCTGAGTCTCTGGTCCGGTGCCCTGAAGTCTCACAAAGTCACGTATCTCACGAGGGTTAGGCTAACCCAATGTAGCTAGCTGCCATCTCTCCCTGCTTGAACACAGCTGATTTCTTTGAATGAGTGATGAACCGCTCCAGTAGAAAGCAGTGAAGGCTGACGAGACATTTCAACAGTTAGATTTAGGTGTTTCTGAGCAGAAACAATGCTAACGTTTTTACAACAGGGATTTAAAACCAACACTAGGGGGTGCTAAAAACAAGCCTAAACTGCATAGTGTGCCTTTAAAGTGCAAAAGAAAGTCATCAGATTGTTTATAATGATGTTTTTCTCCCTTTGCAGGGCATTATATGTATCAAAACAAGGGATGAGCGAGCAAATTTTTTTACTAAATCTGGTCCTAAATGACAGATTTATGTAAAAACTGAGAAACGGGTTAATTTAGGAGGAAAATGTTTGTTTTAAGTCATTAACTAGAACGGTCCTGACTCATTTTGACCCATGTTTGACTTTGTGCCACACTTGGGATCCTTTTTCTTTACAAATATTCCACAATAAAGTAAGTGGTAGATTAATAAAGAAGCACAATTTGTGTATTCACTATTTAACTTGTTTTTATTAATTAACATTAAAGAGACAACTCTGGATCCACCCTAAGGCAAATCTTTAAAAAGCATCAGATTAAAGATTTTACAATATTACTTTTTTTTCATAAAATAAATCTGATGTTAGTATCATAGACTGTTTGTAATCATATTTAAAGACCGTTTCATTCATCTGGAGTCAGATTAGGTAACATTCTAATCCAGGAATAAATCTTTGGATATTTTTCTGTTCTTTTCTTGTTTTCTTGTACAGATGTTGTGGAATTATTCCGTGTTTAGATGTCTGCAGGACAGCATGCTCTTCTCTTGTCTGCTATGTCTCTGGCTTTAAATAAAGCTTGTTAATATTTGCTCAATGCGGTTGTTGGCTTAGCCTAATCCACTCAAAGGTGACTGGCTCGTGTCGATTGAGGCGGTTGCTGCACAGACGCACCTCTCTGCATCAGTTTGGAGTCTGCAGCCCGTTAATGATCTGTTCTTTAGTTCGTGTGTTATTAGGAGCTGTCAACAGAGGCTGACTGGTGTTTGTTTTCCAGGTGGGATCCAGAGTCTAATCGCTGGTCCTTTGTCTGTCCCATGTCGGTGGCTCGTCTGGGGGCCGGTGTGGCAGCGTGTGGGGGGTCTCTCTACGTGGTGGGGGGGTATGACGGACAGAACCGCTGGAACACAGCTGAGAAGTACCAGCATGACACCAACACGTGGCACCATATAGCCCCCATGAGCACCATACGCAGTGGACTGGGTGAGTTTCTCTTCAGACAGATCACGGCAAGCTGGAGAAGTTCTGATGCAAACTCTAAGCTCCTGGTGATGAAGGCAGCAGAGTCTCAGGCAGCCAAGAAATACCAAGTGTCAGAGTGGGATGTTAGGAGAAATAAAGCCTCTAAAATGTTAGCAGTCGCCCAAAAGCTAACCGTGGTCCCAAAGCCAGATCTGAAGTTATTTGTATTATTTGACTAACAAGGTTTAGAAAATAACATCTGCTTGAACCACAATGAAGTTTTTTTTTATTGGAGATGCTTTAAGATGTTTCAGCCCTGCTTAGACTAGCTGTTAGTGTGCTGTATTCCCCCCCCCCCGTCAGTGGGGGGTAAAGCACACAATCCTTTTTCTAAAATATTCCTCTGTTGTTGGCTTTTGCAGGACTGGTGAACGTGCACACTTACCTGTATGCTATCGGAGGTTATGATGGGCGGAGCCAGCTATGCACAGTGGAGCGCTACAATACTGTGAAGAACATTTGGGAGCCCAGAGCCTCCATGCAGCACTGCCGCAGCGCACATGGAGTCGCAGTCCACCTGGGACGCATCTTTGTGTTCGGTCAGTTCTACTGACTTGTCTTTGAAAAGTACTTTTTTGCATACATGTGATGAATGTAGCCTTTTTTGATGTTTTGGAGGCCTCGTGTCGTCAAGCACAGACTCCAGTATCATGTTCACAATTTAAAATATGACAACTTGTTTTATGTTTTGATGTTTCATATTTGAGTTTAAAATATCTTCACTATATTAGAGTTGTATAATATATCAACAATATATCTAACTGTTGCAATATCAACATTAACAATATCAACATCACAATAAGTCACAGTGTCACACAAATAAATGCCCACAACCGGATGTTGACATGACAACATTCAACAATAATATCACTAGCTGAATCAAGATTGTTTTTTTTTTTGTCATGTTGATGAAAAGTTCTTAAAACGCTCAGAAGATTAATCTACTTTTTTCAGTCAGATCTAAAGTCCTGGTTGTTGCTCTCTGAGTTTTTAAGCATAAATTACAATTTTAGGTTGAACTTCTTCCAAACTTCATGTTGTTTTGTGGTAAATATATTTATTAAAGACTAATCTGATTGAGCCAAATGTTCAAATTTAAATAAAAATGTTCCTAACTAAATGAAGAACAAGACTTTATACTCTACTATAAAGGCCAATTCATACTCCACGAGAAGAAAGAACTTTGTTCTCGCTGGGGGCCTGAGAGAACAAAATGACGTCATTTTGTTCTCTCAGACTCAGTTCGGCAGCGCTAACGGCTTGTTCTTGTGCACATCAGCCAGGCCGAACTTTTTTCAGCAGGATGTCCAAGAACAAGTGCTGTGATTGGTCAGAAAGGGAGGATGAGCGTGGTTAGTGCGGTTAGCGGTTGACGCTTTTTTCCGGCGCTTGCTGCTTTGTGCGGACGGACCTGAAGGGTCACGGCCTGGATCGACCCGAGCTAGGAGGACCAGCGCGGACTGCGAGGGTTTGCGCCAGAGACCCGTATGCCTCCGCTCCTCACGTAGTGAGGACGGATCGTTTTAAACTGCACACACACACCTGATACGCACACCCATTCGACACATCGCTGAAGCAGTTCGACAGCCGAGTTCTCGGGGAGTATGAATGCTTCCTGCCGAAACAAACTTTTTTCTTTTTCTCGGCGCTCCCCAGTGAGAACACATTTCTTTCTTCTCGTGGAGTATGAATAGGCCTTAAGACTGAAGTCACTTCTTGCTCACTGGGATGAGAGTTCATGATGATGTTTTGTGCCTGGTTTGGAGGCCTGACTGTATATTTAAAATTCGTTAAATGTAGGGATGTAGGCCCGGTATTGGTATCGGTTAAAGTTACCCGATACCAGGAACCGATACCAGTGGCTTCACTGTCTGTGACTTGTGATATCTGTTGTAGTTTCCTATATTGAACACTAGGGGGAGCTATTGAGCTAAAGGGGAACAGTGTGGGTTCAGAACTGGAGATGGTGCCAAATAGTTCATTTTATTTGGTTAAAATGTGGGAAACTGCAATAATTTCACTGTGAAATCACAGAAAATTATTTTTCACCTTATATTTTAGTATTGTGATCATTTTTATTAATATATTTTATTTTTTTATCTAACTCAGTTATTTGTTGTAAAAAGCAGAGAAGAAAAAATAAAACCTGTATTCCAATTTGTTGCATTTTTTTGTGCGGTAGAAGTATCGGTACTCGGTATCGGCGAGTACTCAGATTTAAGTATCGGTATCGGTTTTGAAAAAAGTGGTATCGGTACATTCCTAGTTAAATGTTCTGTATGTGTTTAATTATTTGCTAGATTAACTGGTTGTGTGTATTTTTAACAGAACTTTTTTTTTTTTTTGATGGAACAAACACAAGTTTAGACATAAAAATACTAATATTCATTTTGAGGGAATAATAATATTTCACTTTTTAATCATACATCAAGATATTTTAAATATTTTTTTTCTTTAATAGATTTTTAGTTCATGTTTCAATCAGATACAGAGAATAAGTTGTGCTCTACCAAGCAGTTAAATGGTCAATATGATTTTCTTTCTGTTTATTAAAATAGAGTCAATATGTTACACATAATTGCAGCAAGCCTCCAATGTCACATTGGGACGAAATCAGCTGCAAATCAAATTAAAACCCAACTGTTGATCAGTTCCTAATGTTTCCTGCTCTTGTGTTGACTCCAGGAGGTTACAACCAGCACGGTTTTCTGTCCAGCGTTGAGTGCTACTGTCCAGAAAGAAACGAATGGACGCACATCCCCGACATGCCGGTTGGACTCAGCGGTATGGGCGTCACCGTCACGATGGAGCCGTGTCCCAGCTGCCTGCCGGAACAAGAGGACGAGGACATGTCCAAATAGGAGGAAGAGACCGGGTGAAGTCTTGTGAGAATAATACAAGATTTGTTTCTTTTTCTCTGAGCAAAAGATTGACTTTTTCCTGCATCAAAAATTCTAAAAAAAGACTCAGGATGTACTCCTTATGAATCTCATGAATATCGTAGTTCTGTTTAAATGAGAGTCTTTTCTCACTCTTTATAATTTATATCTTAAGCACAATCACGCACAAACAATTTGACTGAGTTATATTTATTCAGTTCACTTTTGTAAAAGAAAAAAAAATCCAAATAAGACTGTCCTTGGTAGAGGACTTGGAGTGCTCTTATTTTGAAACGTTTTAACTTTTTAAATCTATAAATTTGATGTAAGATTCATGTAAAAATGTACAAAGTTGACTTCAAACTGACATTGAATGTGCTCCTTTCTCCTTCTGTATTCTGAATCGCTAGCTTTATGTTTGTTGTTGAAATGAGAATTTTTCTTCTTCTCTTTGTGTTGAAGTCATTTCAAGATGCTGTTTTATGAATTTGACTTGATAGTCTTATGTACATATAAAAATATACATTCGTGTGTGTGTGCGTGCGTGCGTGCGTGCGTGCGTTAGGGTGACAAAACGTCCTCTTTACCCTGGACATGGCCTCTTTTCATGTTCTGTTCGGGGGGCTCACAGTTTAATGAAGATCTCCGGGTTTGATCATTTTTTACTGGAAACAGGGATGTACCTGTACTTAAATTAACTGATCTCACAGACAGAACAAACAGCAGTTCATAGTATTTCATTTGAAACATAACTTCGGACACTACTTCAAACGATTTTTCCATATTAGCTGTTGGGAGGCAATAGCTCAGTGACTAAGATGCTAGTATTGCAACCTGAGGATCGTAGGATTGAATCCTACTCCCGGTGGGTTAGCAAATTAAATTTTTGCACTTGTTGACTTTTGAAAGCCTAACGAGAAAGTGCAAAACGGCAGTCGTTGAAACACTTTGCTAATGTTCACCCTGGTTTTTCCTTTTTTTTACGTCCAAGCTAAAAATTTGTTTTTCTTTTCGGGACTCTGGAATTTTTTCCTAGAATTGAAGCGCTAACAGTCATCTGTTTCTGTCCTTCACTCATTTCTGGGATGTTCTGCTGAAAAATGCTCCAGCACGCATTAATGGAGGATCCAAGCAGTGCGGAAGTGCAGCGCTTCGGTGAGACAGACACGGGTTGTGCATTAGTTGCTTTCGGTTCGAAACATACAATTTTTAGTGAACTGCGAGGGCACCACCTTATTAATTTCTTTCGGGGTTTTTTCATCTACTATGTTTAGAATGTTGTTAAGAGGCATGAAAAAAGTTCTAAGCTAATTTGTTTTGCAAATGACCTATAGCACCTTTAACTATTCTTCAAAACCACTCAGAGACTACATACTTTAAATAGGTTTAAGTCTCGTTAATTAAACAGTATCAAAATGTTTCACGACTGAGCCAGGTGTCTTTATTTATGAAAATCTAAATATGGTCACCCTGATGCATACTGAAAAACATACGTGTGTGTCTGTGTCTGTGTGTATATATATGTACAGTATGTATGTATATATTATATATATATATATACTGTATGTACAGTATGTATATATATATATATATATATATATATATATATATATATGTATTTGTGTGTGTATAAATGTATGTATGCATATATGTATTTGAACTGTATGTATATATGTCTATGTAGTATATATCTATGTATGAGTGAATGAATTCCTTTAAATGAATGTAATCATCTGGATGTAGATAAGAATTTTAAATCATTGATATTTCCAGTTAGTGTGATGGTTTCTTTCCCACTCAGCTCTTCGTGGTGTCCCTTGATGTTGTAGCCTTGTGTTGCCACTAGATGGTGGAATAGGGCTTAGAATGTGCAGCAGAATTTGGGGTTTAGGTTGTGACACAATGGCAGACTCCCTCAGTGTAATATTATAAAATGTGTGTAATTTTCATCATTGTCCTGTTTGCATTGAAGCTATCTGTACATGTTTTTATTTTTTTATTCCGACTCATAATAGTTGGCGCTAACCAGCCTTTGTTCTAGCAGCCCTCAAGAAAAGACAGAAGCCACTGGGATGTGAATGGAGTTAGTCATCAACCACAGACGTCATTTATGTGTTTACGTCTTCCTCTCTGTGCTGCTGGTCTCTATCTCCTCCATGTCTCACCTGTAATTATCCCAGCAGGCCTCTGAAACACAGGGTCCTGGACTGAGCTGTTCCTGATGAGGTTTTTCTGAAGCAAACTAATGTTTCACTTCTTTTCTGGGACAGGCATGTGATAATACTCTCTCTTTTTGATTGCATCTCGAATCTTGACAAAGCAACCTGTTGGAGATGAAGAGGAGGATGAGGAGGAGGAAGCTGCATCCCTCTGGTTGTGTGTTCGGGCCCCAGAGAGTGTGAGGCGCAATGAGAAAGTAGAGGGGCTCCTACTCACCAAGAGCAAGTGACTCACATGGCGAACGCATGACGCAGGCTTCAACTACAAATTTGCACATGGTTACCCAAATACACATGTGCCCGCGCACAAACACACTTTAGCTTCGTCGCGCACAAACACTCGCATATGCGTGTGTGCACCCGTGTGCAAAACAAAGCTGGCTGTCTCTTATTCACAGGCTGTGGAAACAGATTTGCCTCAATGTGTTCATTGTCTCACGAGGGGAGGGGAAGAAAGAAAGGAGATTGGTAGCACTGTACGGCGGGGAGATTTGCCTTCTGAGGAGAATCAGTGGAGGGAAATTAGTGCACATGCAGATGTAGCTGTTGTACACTGACACTGAAAACAGTTGCACAACCCCAAGAGGAGCTGATGGAAGAGGAATCTTATTCTAAGAGACACAATGACCAGAAAGAGTCTGATGTTCTACAAGAACGGCAAAAAAAGAAGAAAAAAAACGTGATTTGCCGTTATATGAGAACTTCATCAGTTAGATCTGGAGCTGAGTTTAGGAACTATTTTGTTTAAATGCCTGCTTAGATAATGAGATGGAAATAGGAAACTGGAACTTTTAAATGCTTTGACGCATACTGAGTACAGCATGTTTTCAGAAACCTGAAGGGGCAGCCTGTTCCACCACTAAGTACCACAGTGAGGCTCATCCAGTAGGATACGGCTTATTTGGCCTTATTTAGCTCCACACGCAGGTAGGAGGTCGAATCGAGGCTCCACAGGACCTGAAGAGGTGGTGGTGGTGGGGGGGGGGGGGGGGGG
>SSNR01000253.1:665435-682360 GCA_006937965.1 Callopanchax toddi | reverse complement strand
GGGGGGGGGGGGGGGGGGGGGGGGGGGGGGGGGGGGGGGTGCTTTAACGCCACTGGGCCCTACACACGTGTGTAGGTGTGACCTTGGGAAGTGATGACCTCATCAACATCCCTGCCTGCAAAGCTAATCCGTTTCATTCTGAAGGATGCTCCTGCAATGGAGCCACTCATGAAGGTGACATTGGTGGCGGTGGAAGCACACGCCCCGACGAGGCGCACACAAACATTCAAACACGGATTAAAAGTGCACCAGATGCATGTGAGTGTGGCGGTATGCGACGTGGAAATTTAGACGATTTATCGGCTGAGGATTCCTGCAGCAGGTGTTTCAACCTGATTCAAAGAAGTGAAAAAGTATTTGCCCCCTCAGATTTCTCTTGTTTCTGCTGCTTCTTTTTTTAATGTTTCAGATCAGCAAAAACACATTTCAGTTTCAGACTCGGATAACCTGGGAAATAGTAAAAGCAGTTTCAAATCATGATTTCACTTATTAAGGGGGAAAGAGTTACCTAAACCAACCTGGCCTTATGTGAAAAAGTAACTGATCCCTAAACTTCTGGTGGCAACAATCTGCTAGACAGCAAAATTCATGGTTCCATCAATTACAGTAAGTGGTCCAGGTCCTAAAGCAGCAAAACCAGACCATCACACTACCACCACCATGTCTGACTGTTGGTCTGATGATTAGTTTTACTCCAGATATAACAGAACACACACCTTCCAAGTTCCAATTTTGTCTCGTCAGTCCACAAAATATTTTCCCAAAAGTCTTGAGATTTATTATTTGATAATTGTGAGATGAGCCTCTGACGTTTTTGGTTAGAGAGAACCAAACCCACCCTAATCTCATTCTAATTGTTGAATCATGACCTCTGACCTTAAAGGCCGTATGTGGAGCTATTCAGCAAGACAGCAATTTCTAAATCCAACGGCTCCTCCCAAAACACCTCGACACGCGGGGCATTACATCGGTCTGTAAGCTGGGAATAAACTGTGCAACTCCTGCTCAAACTACGATTACATTGCAGGGTTCAATCACTCACAGTTCACAAATCATGTTCTCACACTGTACGAGGCTCTGAGCAGTCTGTCCCCGATGTGCTTCTGATACGTAGCTCTGTAGCAGCGAGCTGCTGCTGGACTGAGAACACTCGGTCCTGAATGAAGTAATTGACCAAAATAAACGTGTATCCTTGGCAAGCCTTGCCATTCTGTGAGGAGAAATGTTTAAAAATAAAAATAAATCCCTCAGTAGCCGGGGAATGGATAACTATTTAGTAGAAATGAGCTCTGACTGGCTCCTCCATGACGGCTGGGACTGTACAGAGAAAGACACAGATCGTTCTGTACAAGAGCGCCCCCTACTGCTACAGTACAGTTTTCTTGACGCGCGTGCATATTGACAGACAGCCGACAATGCAGAAATTTTATTGGCTAAACAAGTTCGCCGGTCAGAAAGAGGTCTATAGGAGGAAGGAGGGTCTCTAACAAATGTTGTGGAACTCTAACCATAGATTATAGTTTAGACCTGAAATATTTAAAACATTTAGAAAACTTTGATACATAGAAAAATACTCCACATATCTGCTTTAACCTTAACCAAGTGGGGCCTAGAGTGTTTAGATGTTCTTTTGTTCTTGAAGGTCTTCAGAACAGGGCATGATGTGCTGCTTTTTGAGATCTTTTAGCCTGCTTCACGTTGTCAGACAGGTTATATTGAAGTGGTTTATTAATTCTGGTCTGACAGTAATCAGGTCTGGGTGTGACTGGTGGAATTGAACTCAGCTTTTCAAATAATGTGGGAAATTTCCGTATAGGACCAGTTTGGATAGTTTTGTGTTTTCTTAATAATTTAAAACGTCATTTGAAAACTTCCTTTTTTGTTTACTCTGATTATCTTTGACTGATGTTGACATTTGGATGCTGATCTAAAACATTTATACAAAAACATAAAAATGGCAGAAATCTGTATGGGGGCAAACACTTTTTTACAGCACTGTAGGTGAGAAGATCTGAACCTAAATGCTGCTTTACCCCCATGAGATCCAATCATTAGCACTTTTGTTAATCATTTTTTTTGTATTTTTGTGCAAAAGTTTCTACTCATTTTCTTATTGATGTGCATATAGTTGTGCTTTGTTTATGTTGATGCCCTGAAGGAACTTTGACCTTGATACCTCTATTTTTGAGCGTTGTCTCACCCCTACTTCTGTACACAGATGCCCTTGAGCAAGGCACCTCCTGCTAGCTGATGCAGGGGAACTGATGAGGGCACACAGAACAGAGTTGGACATTTATATAAAATACCTCAAGCTTTAAGTAGTTTTATTACCCCTTTATATATTGTTTACACATGTGTGCACATACTGAGCATCATTATATTTTGAAGGCTAATAAACCTCAGTTGTTTTTTTTTTTAGGTAGAATTCAAGTATTTGTGCACCAAAGATTAGAGCAAACTGCAGTTGTGGGCTTTACAAAACTTTTAAACATCATCTAATATGGACATGAATTTCCCACATGACCCCTGATGTGACCTTTAGTAGTTGTGGTGTTGCTACACTGTTTGTTGGAGACGTATCATGGTTATATGTTGCTGTTTATTCGCTGCATGGTGATGGGAGCCTGCCTGTTGTGAGCATGTAGCGCGGCCGACTGCTCTGTGCCTTCCCTTCAACTGTGTTTCTCTCTCAGACTCGGAGGAAAGCATGAGTGGACGGTTTCAAGCTCCCCTCTCGCTGAATTGATTCTACTATGGGTCCTCTAGAAACATGGCGCCGAAGCGCGGGGGAGCTAAACCTCGAGCTAATCTGTGTTTTTCATCTTTAACTCGCTCTACACAGATAAAGTCACCATCATTCTATAACGTTTTGAGTTAGATTTGTGAATTTAGTCGAAATACGCCTGCTTTTTTCAGAAGGACACACTTTCAGGCAAATACACGTCTTCATCTCTCCCCCTCTGTACCCACACTTGGTATATTCCACAATTTATTCCAGGGAAAGACTGACAGTTTTTTGGGTCATGAAGCAGCTGTTCAAGTCAGTGGCTCGTCCTCCCTCCGCAAGAATAAGGAATTAGTACATTTCAAATTAGATAACGACAAACGGCGAAGCAAGAGGAGAAAAAAAAGTATGACAATATGTTCGCTGTATAGAATAAAACATTTAAACTTGAGGGAAATTTACTTTATTTCCTTCCTGTAGAGAAAACCAAACAACACAGCTGATTTTTACCCTATAAAAATGAACAATGATGTGCTTTGGTGTTTATTTCCAGTTGTACTGGCACAGATGAGTAAAGAAATCAAGCTTTTTATTATAATAAAAAAAAAAATCAAATAACTCTCACATACGCAGAAAACGTAGCTGAATAAATAACTGTTGACCCCTTCATCAGTAATCCAGTTCAGCCCATCAGCATATAATAAAGACTTAAATTGTTTTCAGTCTGGTCTTGTTGTAGAATCAGACAAGAACTGACAAGAATTAGCTGCCCCACATGGTTTTGGTCAATTTCATGATCAACATATCCCAGAACCCTCTGAGTGCCTTTAAAATTTCCACCTTAAATTGCATTCTGTTTACTTACTTCCATAAAAAAAATTTTAAAAAAGAGACTATGTTTATGAGGAGGGACTGAATTTGTGCACAAAGCCACGCGCACGCATTGTTTTTGTGCATGCGTGCACATTGAGCGCGGGTCAGGCCCCTTGGAAACAGCAGCAGAGGTCCTCTGCTTTTAAGTGGATTAAAACTCCAGCACAATCCCCGGAGCCAGCAGGCATTGGACAGACTGGGTGTAGTTTAGATGAGGACTTAAGACTGATTATCTCTCATGCTGTCTTTGTTTTTTGCTGCTACTGTTGCATAGATGCTGTACAGAAGCAGATATTTAGTACTTTGTCTGTAAATTTGTATTTTATCTAATCTGATTCTGTTTTTGTGTTTTTGGACTCCACTGTGAACTTGAAGCAGCCATTGTCGTGCAAAGAATCTTCTGAATTTACATTGTTTATGTTTAGTCTGCAGTATCGTGCTATGATACAGTATGTTAGGTTTTCCCCAGGATCCAGTGCGGCACTCCCATACTTCTTTCAGTGTGTCAGCACCAATTACCCAACTCAATATTTCTGTGCTGCGGTTGTTTCAGCTCTGATTTTGACACTAATTCCACTTCAGACTAAACGTTAACCAGCAGCCTCTTGTGTCGTTTAGATGACTCTTAACTTTTCTGTTTGATCACTTTTATTCATTTATAGGTGAAGTTGCATTTTTGACATTTAGAAATGAATTCTTCTGATTCTGGATAAACTTTTGTTTCAACAGATCTAATATTTTGAAATACTGATATTTTCTCTTTTTTTTAACCTCACACAATCTATTGAGTTTTTGCAGATTTGAACTTATAGAAAAGAATAAATGATCCTCTTCAGATCAGTGGTGCTCCTAAATAGGGGCAATGGCCCCCTCACTGCCCCCCCCCCCAGTCTGATCTGAATGATATTTTTATGAATTTCAATTTAAAAAGAGATTTTAGATCTTTTGTAGTGTTTCTGTGGAAAGGTTATGAACAATTCATTAAATGCAGATAGCTCTTTGAACAACCTCAGTTTAGATATAGAGTTTAATTCTGAACAGACAGATTAGCTATATTTGATCACAGAAGAGCCAGTTTACAATGTCACTTTTTGATGTTTTAGCTTTTTTTTTTTTTGCAGTTTTTACGTGCAAGGGTTTTACACTATTTAAAAATTTTGATGCCGTCAATTTTATATTACACGATTTTTTTGGCAGAAGTATGAAACTCTGACTAGAAGTCCTACAGATCTTCCAATAGTATCTGCTATAAATAATAGTGGAATCCTATGTAAAAAACAAACAAGTACGACAGGTAAATTTCCAATATTAATTTAGGGTTCATACACTTTTCAAAGTCTAATTTGTCCTTTTCAAGCACTTTCTAGATGAATTAATCTTTCAGACTTTACGCATATGCTCAAGATGATCATTTCACTTCCTGGTTCTCTAAAAAACAGATGTTATTGTGCCATAATAAACCCAAGTTATATATTATGATATTAAAACGTAATTTTGGTTGCTTTTATTCCAACAAATTGTTCTCTAAAACGTATGTTTTAAGCACGGGGTTTGACTGTATAAATGTGGGTAAAAGTACCAGTTTTACAGTATTAAAACCACAGTTTAAAAGAAAACATGTATCACATTGAACTGATTTTAATAAAAAGACAACCACACACTTATCTTTTACCACACATAATTATATTATTATAAATACTATTTTACTTTTGGTGCTCAAATATACACAAGGAGAGTGAGATAGCTCATTTGTTTCAGTCACTGCTTTAATCAGTAGAAAATATTTAATGAATTTGTGACACTGGAATTAAATCTGTATCTGATGTTAATTTTATGAGGATCAGCTAAAACACTGAATACACACAAGCATGAAGGACATCAATAAAATGTGATCAACACCCAAATATGCTTCTTGTGCAGAATATGACAAAATATTCATTTCTCTTTTCTTTACTGTTCTCTTCATTACCTGACAGGCTGATGTTAACTAGCTAATTAACAGTTAGCGACCCTGCAGCAGGTTGTTTATTTCACTATAAAAATGCCAACTCTTGTACACCGTTTAGAAGCACCCTTGCCTTAAAATGAACATTTGTGCTGCTCTTCTGGCAGTCATTGCATAAAGCAGGGATCCAGACTAACTTTTGTTCCTAACTTTCAGTTTCTATATTTGTGTGTTTGACATCATCTATGTACAAAGTCATCTATGTACAAAGTCATCTATGTACAAAGTCAAGCACCAAACAATATGCTTTGAAAATACTAAATAGCACTTTATTGTCACTTCATTGCCATTCAAGAAAGAACCTGTGGGACAAATCCAGCTGTTTTCTGAGGTGAGCAACGCTTCAAATCGTGTTGTATAGACTGATGAATTAATAAAATGAGTTACCCTCACAGGAAATAGGTAAATAAAAGCATTCAGAAAAGATGTTACACTATTTTTGTAATGGTAGATTTGTACAATTCATTAAATTGACCTTTGTTGTTAAATTATTTGACTACAAACAATACACGTCAACAGTCCTGTCCTGTTTTCACCCCTCAGTATATTGACCCTTTTTCACCTACGTCACCTGATCAGGTGGGTTCACCATAGTGCTATCTTGGAATTCACTGTAGTGGACAGTAACACACGTCCTCCATGGTGAAATAAAAGGATTATCAATACTAAATAAGTAATAGAAACACATCACATTCATCATTTCACAGTTCGCCCGTCTTCCTCCAGAAATATGTGAACGTTAATCTTACCAGTAAAACGAGTTCGCTGGAAATCTGAAAACACTTTAGGGATGCTAGTCCGTTACCACTGAGGCTCATCTCCGTTTTCGATCTCCATCAAAGTTTTTAAAATGACAAGTTGAGTTTACACCCGTGTGTGTTAGTGCAGCCAACCGCGCAGCAAACTACAACCATTTTACTGTGAAATCAGCTAAATAACAGCGATAAAAAGCTAAACTGTCTTGTTTTGACTAGCTTCTACGTGTGTAAACAGTCTTTCTGCCATCCGAAATGGCTGAGGGGTCAGCTTCATGAGCGGCGTGACATCACGTGTGTAAAGGGTCAATAGTAAACAGGTGCCATCTCACCACCCACCTCCACTATCAACCCCACGGCCTCTAGTTGACAATCACACTTTAACCAGCTGAAAATGTCGTTTTTGCTTAAGCTAGAGTTGCTGCTGTCAGACCTCAGATCAGCTGCTGTCTGACACATGGCACAGGTTTCTGTCAGACACTGGGGTGTTTTCTGCCTCAGCTCTGAAGGTAAATCCTTCATCTACATGCTCACTGTTACCAGTAACATCTCTGATGCTTGGCCAGGACCAGGAGGAGCAGGGTCAGAAATTCTACAGTATTTAGAGAGGGGGTCGAGAATACAACCTGAAGTCAGGGCCAAGTATAGTACCTGGAGTCAGGGTTGGGTACATTACCTGGGGATGAGTGCAAATATTGAATTTCATGTGCATTGATGCAACCAAGGAAAAAAAAGGTCACATCAGTTGTATGTGTGATCAAGATGATGTCACTCCGGAGCCCTGGTTAGTAACAACCTCACTGTTAAACAGCTTTAAACAGGGGGAAACACTGAGGGGATTTCCCCTATGGGTCCTACTGACAGCAACAGGTGGGGGAGGGGCAGAGCCACTCAGACCAACTGTACCTGCAGACTTTGAAGTCAGGTGTGTCTGCAACACTGAATAATTACTGATCAACAGATCTCAACAGATTTAAGTTGCATTTTCAAGCACTTCCGGCAAAATTCAAGCTCTTTTGACACCTTTAAAAAAAAAGGAACACATTGAAATTTTCAAGAAGTCCCAACACCCCAATTAATGGCTCTGACAATTTAGAGATGTCTTTTTTAAAAACACAAAAAACTAAAGCTTCATGTATTAGCACATCAATCTGGTCAGAATAAATCTTTGTTTCTCCAAACTGAGGTTGCTCAACTATCTACAACAGGTAAGGTATTGTTCATAACCCTTTAACAGCAATCCACCTCAAAAGACCTGAAATGTCAAGTTACCAGAGGTTCAGATGCTTCAGTGAGTTGCAACGTTGAATTTTATTATTACAACTTTTGTCATTTATTCCTCTAAATTGCACAAAATGACTTTGGAAAAATAAGAAAAATAAGTAGACCTGTAAGATTCCTTTTTAAAAACTATCCATAAATGATGACATCATTATAAAACTCTTGATCGTCTCCAGCCACCATCTAGCCCACCTGTGAAAACGTTCTGGGCATGCCTCTGCTTCTATTACAGCATGTTAGTAAAAACACTACAGGTAATGACAGTGTTGGTGTCAACCTAAATAGGATTGTTTCTTTGTGTTAGATCAGCCTTCTGAATCCCTGTTGTTCACCGTTTACAGCCCATGATGCAGAAATGCCATAAAATGAATGTTTATGAAGTGATGACAGGTAAAAAGCACAACAATCTCTTACACTGAATATTGTGCTGTACTTACCTGCCAACTCTGTAAACTTAGTGGGAAAATGTTTCTGGAGATCAAACATCCACGTTATAAAAACTAAGAATATGACTTGTTTCCATTTAGTTCGACCCTCTTGAGTTATTTTCAGTTTATTATAGATCTGCTTTCACAAAAACGGCAGCAGAAGTTCCAAACAAAAGTTTATTGACGTGTTTGGATGTTGATGTGTGGAAAAACTTTATTATAGGAGAAATTGGTTTTGTAATCTCCTGTTTTTAGAGTAAAAAAACAGTTTCCTAAATGCAAGAAATTTGAGTTGTTTTTAATCTTTGACAGACACAAGAACAAAATTCTTCTTTTTAGTGTTTCAGATTCCAGCTTTACTTAGACAATGTGAACAAATCAGGCTCATGATGCAGTCAACTCACCCAAAAATGTTGGAAAGAAAGTGGTGTGGAAAAAGTGTTTGTCACATTTAAATGTTTCAGATAATTAAAATTTAAATACTAGACAAAGATAACATATGTGAACACAAAATGCAGATTCTAAATAAAGGTGTTATGAAAACATCTCTTCAGAAATCATGTTTGCAGGATGGTCAGCAGCTTATCTTTGTTTTTTTTTAAAGAAAATAAGCAAAAAAGGAGGAAAAAGTACTAAATTAAAATGAAGAAATTTATCAACTCATATATTAGAAACCAGATTAATGTGTGGTTTCCCTGTTCAAATATCAATTTATTCAGTATTATTTACCTGATCTAACGTTAGTGGCCTCCTGCACCATTCAAGTCAAAGGATGAAATGACTTCACATAAACAGGCCTCAGATGAGGAAATGCAGACGGTAACTCGGTGTTAGTTAGTCATTTTACCTCTCTGCTGCCAGACTCCGTTTACTTTCTCTTTTATGCTTCATCAGAGCTGCAGGAAGTTTCTGCACCGACGTGATTTCTAGCTTTTCCTGCTTTACTATAAAGCTGTTTAGTTTGAGAATCATCACATCAGGAAACAGTGACTTATCAGATGTTTGATCTGACTGTAAACAAAACACTTTCAGTCTTGATTCATGGACTTTGGGTTTGTCAGAGTTAGTAAAAGCTTGTTAGACATTTTAAAATCACTGATAACTGTTTAAACAAACTTACAGTGCTGTGAAAAAGTAATTGCCCCACTTGTTGAATCATGAATAATTGTGATTATCCACATTATTTGGAAAATTGAGTTCAGTTCCAGTAGACACACCCTGGTCTGATTACTGTCAGACCATTAACCTGTCTGACAGCATGAAGTAGCTAAAAGATCTCAAAAAGCAACACGCCATGCCCTGTTCTAAAGATATTTAAGAACAAAAGAACCAAAAACATCTAAAACCCTGCAGACCTCATTTGGTAAAAGTTAAAGTCACAGGTCACGATTCAGCAATAAGAAAGAGGCGGGACAAAAATGGCCTCCTTTAGAGAGATTCAAGACAAAAACCTCTTCTGACCAAAAACATCATAAAGGCCCGTCTCACACCTTGATGATCCCCAAAACTCATGGGAACTTTCTGGAAGGTGGTGGTTTTTCAACCTGTGGGTCCTGCACATTTGAACATTTCTGACCCACGCCAAACTGTTCTCCATCACTGTGTCTATTTTTACAACCCGCCCTGCCCCGCGTTATAATATTGACTGAATGCACTTTTATTTAGTCTGACCGTCACCAAAATATGCTTAAGGTTCAAAGTTTGCATAAAGTTACGACATTTTTCTGTCACGCTTTCTTTTATAAATCCCAAAGTTTGTGCAGAAGGTGGCTTACGTGTCAAGAGTGGCAGGAAGCCGGACCGGATAGTGCAGAGGAGGGTGGAAGCAGGAGCAGGAGGCGAAGGGTAAACTCCAAAAATGATGAGGTATTTATTGTAAACAAAAACTGGACTATGACTTGACTATACAACTACAAACTAAGATACAGGATGACCAGATAACAGGACTAGACAGAACAGAGCAGATGAGACATGGGACAGAAGGGCTAAAATACATGAGGAGGTAACAGGATAACGAGGAGCAGGTGAGAACAATGACTAATTAACAGGTGAGGGAGGGGCGGAGAGCAGGAGCATGGAAACACAGGGGGAACTAACCTGACATGAACATGAACCAAAAACCTGAACCATACCATGAATAAGAATAAACTAACACAAGACATGAACCGGAAAACTAAACAATGTGTACACACAGGAATAGAAACATGAAAACAAGACCTGATCAACTAAACTAAATGCAGGAAACAAACTGTGAACATGGAAAACTAAAGAGAAATAACAAAACTCCAGGACTAACTGATAACTCAGACTAAGAAACCTGACTAAACAGAATGAACAAAGAAAACCAAACCGACAGGAAACCATGACATTACACACCTTTCAGACCCGTTTTTTGCGTGAGCAAGTTTTATAAATGAGCCGTCACGGAGCGAGAAACGGACATCTCTCAGTTTAAAAAAAAATGTCATTGGCAGAAACATTTTGCTGAAGGGACAAGTTTCTCGGCTGACCTGGGAGCGCCTTAGGATCCCCGGAGGAGCTGGCTAAGGTGGCTGGGGACAGGTAAGCCTGGGCTTCTTCTTTGCAGGCTGTTACCCCGGCGATCCGACCTCGGATAAGCGAAGGAAAGTGGATAGATGGATGGATGGTAAATTTTCCATTAACGCGACCCCTGATTTGATTAACCTACCCCAAACTGCCCCGCACTAAAGTAACCCGCGGGATAAAAGACAACCCACGCATCACTATCCTGGACACAAGCAGCAGATGTGGCTGAGTGACTTTTCATAAACCCTGTAAAGGTTCATATTAACGCATACTGGCTCAAGAAAAAGATTTTAAAATATTAAAAAGTTACATAGTGTGCCTTTAAGACAAAAAAGCAAAAATTGAATTTTTGTTGCTGTGGGAATAAGAGGGTTTAAGAAAATCAGTATTGAAATATTAATGTAACAAAGTGGATCTTTTAGCAGATAATCTAATGTAGATAAATCACTAACAGAGAGAATAAGTCTCCCTGGAGAAAACCAGCGCAGGGCTCTGACTTTAATCCAATAGAGCATCTTTGGGTTTTTATTAAAAAATAAAATGTTTTTTTTACCTGAAACACGACAGAAACGTTCACTAACGTTGTCTCATGACCTGTCTGCTTTCACATCCAGATGTCGTCCGTCGCTTTTACAAGAAAAAGTCAGCAAACTCCTTATAAAACCACTGGATCACATATCAGGTGTCCAGATAATAGGTTTACTATCCGAATGTAACTGTAATGCTTTGGTCTGCCTATATCATAAGAATTCTTGACTCAAACTTCTTGATTTTAATATCTAAAACAAGCTTTTAAATACTTACTAGTACTACCTTCCAGTAACAAACTGATGTTTACATTGTAGTCACTGAAGCAAGCTTTTGTTCTTACAGTTTTTAGTGGAAATGTACATTTCCTGCAGCGTTCTTATCATATCAAAGGTAATGATGGTATTTTGGATTCATTTTTCACTTAGATCTTGTAGAGATGATGGGAGAGTCAGATCGCTGTGCAAATTCTTCTCCATCACATCCCAAAGAGTGTCAATGGGGCTCAGGTCTGGACCCTGTGGTCCATGTCTGAAAAGAATATATTGTGTTTCCTGAACAACTCTTTCACAGGTTGAGCCTAATGAATCCTGGTATCGTCATGTTAGAAGAAGAATTTCATGATGGAATAACCTGGTCATTCCGTAGATTCAGCTGATCTCACTTTTTGGACACATGTTGTTGCTGAACCTTGACCTGAATAAGTGCAGCAAACCCAGATCATAGCCCGGCCCCCACAGGCTGGTACGGTAGGCACTAAGCATGATGGGAGCATCTCTTTGTGCTCCTCTCTTCTTACCCTGATGCTCCCATCACTCTGGAGATCTGGACTCATCAGCTCACATGAACTTCTGCCATTGGTCCAGACAGCCCAAACTTTACACTCCCTAGCAAATTAAATTCCTTTTCCTCAATTAGCCTCACTGATGTGTGGCTTTCTTAAGGCTACTTAGCTGTTTAGTCCAGTCCCTTGACTTCCTTTTGGACTGTACATCATTATCATGAGTTCTGCTGTTGATTTTTTATGATGTGATTTCACTAAATGTGTAAGTGATCACAATCATTCCACATTACCTCTACAAAGAGGATGGTTCCCTACTGTCCTTATAGTTTTTATTAATGTGTTGGTCAGTTCTTAACCCAATATTTGTAATATTAGCAACCTTCTTAGATGCTTTCTTTGACTGATGCATAGCTTCGGTATATTTTGACTCTTCTGAAACATATTTCCACAAGCACAGGATGTGTCTTCAGACATGGTTGTTTAAGAGACTACATCAGTTAGGGTTCAATGAATTGTTGCCAGCTGAAGCTGAATCAGGGGTGGTTCTAGGGGGGTCCAGGGTGGGCCAGTGTCCTTATGACAACAAGCTTGCCAAGTCCCTCCGACCACCACCAGTGGGATCAAACCGGTCACCCTCCGGTTTCCAGACCGGTCATTCTACCTACTGAGCTACATGCAAGTTATTGTGTCCAAAGCCACTGTAACTGAATGGCGTTTGTGCGCAGTCACTTCCTGGTTACAATAAGCCAGTCCCCTCACTTCCAGCTCAAAACACACAGACCAGACAAAATGGCATTTTTAAAATGTTTTCAGCTCCTTCCTGGAGCAGCGCGAGAGATGCGGCGGCGATTTGCGGTGGATTCTATGAAATATTAACGGCTTGGGAGGGGGAGAGGCACCTGATTGGTCTACGGGGGTGGGGGGTGGGGGGTGCGCTTTGTAGCTGCCTGCAGAGTAGCTCCACTTCCTCAAGCTGTCGGGGGAGGCGCATCACCATTTTGCGGTGGATTTTATGAAATACTGACAGCTTTGGCTTGAGAGCCAGAAATAGGTCGGACCCAGCTCATACCATGCATAAAGTCTATTGCTGTTATTATATTGATATAATTATACACTAAAGTTTGAAGTACTTAAAGACAATATTTGTAGTTTTTTTGTTTTAGTATATGCCCCTCTTAAAAAGTAGCTTGTTGGTCTAGAACCTCCACTGAACAGAATCATTATCAATGGGAGAATCTTAAAGGCTGGAATACACCGGATACCTCAGCGATGCGCCACCTTTTGGCTGCGGTGTTGGCGAGTCTTGTACTCACACAAGACGCGCTCCTGACACAGCGCGCCGTAGGATGCTGCTTTTAAAAATCGCGCGATAGTCACAACATCACGCGGGAATTGAAAACTGGAAGCGGGAAGTTAATTCTTTGTTTATATGTGATCAGAGCTGCTGTCGTGTGTTGTGGGAACCTAATTCTAATTCTTTCAAAATGGGTAAGTAAGTTATTTAATGGAGCTGTTGTTTATGTGTGCCGTAATGTTTGTGGCGGTTTATTTCTGTGTGCCGTAATAGGAGCCGTTCTGCGTCGTAACGTCGGTGTCATGGTAATGCCGGTGTCAGAAAGTATTCAACATGTCGTGACACACGCGCACAGCTGCGACTGGCGCTCCCTTTTAAACTGGTGCGAATCTTTAGCAGGCTGGCGGCGTCTCGCGTGTCTGGGACGCGTTGTGGCGAGCTCTGTGTGAGTGATCTGATGGACTAGAATGGTTTTAAATCAAAATAACGCCGCAGCCACGACGTGGAGTGTCGCCGACGTGTCCGGTGTATTCTAGCCTTAAGGCTCCTGTCTTGTTACATCCAGGTGGTGAATTTGTTCAGTGACTATTCTCTGGGTTTGCTCTCAGGTCTTCTCCTGGTGGGACATGCCTGAAAGACGGTGTGCAGAAAGCATCCTGATTAGACGACCAAACCACCTGAGCAGGTCATTTCAATGTAGAGGAGCAGCAACTCCACTCTGAGCTCTCACTCTAGACTTGAGGGTGAGTCTAGCCACTCACACTTTCAGCTGCTTGTATGATCTCATTCTTTTTGATTGTAGCTGAAAGACGAAACATAGATCAAATTGACAGCTTTGCTTTTTAATCCAGTTCTAACTTTATCATGACAGATTGTGGTCGATTTTTCATTAGTTTGGGACTTAAAGTTAAGTGAGCTTGATTTGATGACCAGCTTTTGTTTTTTGGTGATGCTCCAGACTGAGAGAGACCTCTAAAATCTGAAATAAGCAACAACAACAAAAAAGCCCTACTACATTTGGCTTTCAGGTGAAAATTCACTCTAACCTTTACAGGTCAGTAATGTTTATTTCTATAGCACCTGTAAAGGTGCTTTACAATAGAAAAACACTGAGACTGACAGTACAGAGTAAATAGGTTTACAGTTTATGTTGTATCCTCCAGTAGCGAGAGGTAAGTGGTTATTTTGGAGCTAAATAAAAAAACGGAGACGCAACATAAATCTTGACTCCATTTTGTTTTACTCAAAAGAACCCAGAACACTTCTCTGCACAGGCACAAAAACACCGTTCTGTACTGGCCCAAAGTAATCAATCACACAATCATCGAGCTTCCAGTAAACTGTAAATAAACTGTAAAGATTAAACATATATTCATAGTTCAGTATGTATTTTCAATATTCTCTGAAATAACAATCATGACAACAATAATTATGAAATACGAATCCCTTTTAACTTAATCTTTTTAACATATTTTTAAGAAGTGTAACTCTGAATATGTTTTGTAACCAAACCCCAACTATAACATATAACCTGTCACATTCACGGAGAAAATATCCGATGGACAGGAGTTCACATAACTCCAGTTTAAAGAGATGAGTTTCAAGCTGCTTTTTGAGCCCACTGAGTCCCTGATCTCAGGCTCAGGGAGAGAGGTCCAGAGTCTGGAGGCCACAGCAACAAATGCTCTGTGTCTTCAGCCTGGTACGCTGCACAACCAGTAGGCTCTGATCACTGGACCTCAGGGACCTGCTGGGGGTGTAAGGATGTAAAAGATCACTGATGTGTGCTGATGTTTGTCCATGTAGGGCATGATAAACCAGAACCAGGGTGCTCATTTATAAAACTTGCTTATGCACAAAATGGGCCAAAAAGTTGCGTAGGTCACTTTTTACGCAAAATTTGGGATTTATAAAAGAAAACGTAACGGAAAAATGTGCGCAACTCTAAGCAAACTTTAGACCTTGCGTAAGCACATGTTGGAGACGTGAAACCAGTCAGAGCAGCAGGTGAGATGGAAAATGTTGAATTTATGACACAATTAAAGACTTGTAGACCCTCGCGCACACAGAACCAACAATCCGTCTCTAAAAATAATAAAAATTTAAATCTGAATGAAAATATGTCGCATTTTCGAAAAATATCCCATTATGTTCATCCAGTCGTCTTCAGATTATATAACAGCTGCACATATTGGTGCATTAATTGTGATTTCTGAGACTTAGGAATCCTGCAGGGACACTTGTGTGTAATGCGCTGGATGCGCTGCGCAGCTCAGCCAGTAGTCAGACTCCGGATGAATGGGAGAGAGTTTTTAGAGATTTCTAGATAATGACTGGACGATCGATCAGCTGCTAGATTCATTAGAGCATCCTATGGATCAACTGGGTCCAGTATTAGATCAACAGAACCATCGGAACCAGTAAAACCCGGTGTCACCGGCCGTTCTCAGGTTCCCTTCAACCAGCGATTTATCCAACAGGTTGACTGTTTAATAGGATGAACAACATGACGTGTCTTCCCCTTTGGATTAAATTAAATGTTGTCATTAAACGTTTCTCTTAGATCTTAGATCTTCACGATCTCTCTGTCAGACTGACAGCAGGCGCGCTGCAGCGAGACGTCTCTCGGAGCACTTCCGTGTTCGTGATCTGTCACATTTCACCACCTAATAAAACATTTTTCCGTCCATCCACTTCACCACAAGCACCTCGAGTTTCAGCCTCTGTAATATTACACTTCCTAAACCTCTCTGTTGTGACGATTTACTGTTCAAAGCCAGAAACCCACCGGCTTATGCATATGCAATTATTCATGAGGTACTTAGCATTGACCGTATATGGCAGAATGTGGGTGTGTAGGAGGAGAGTTCTGACCCAAAAACAGCTGAGCACAGTTCTAGGTCTGACATCAATTTATAAAGCAGAATTGCGTGGATCTGTGCGTCTGCAGGGTTTTATTAATTGGAAACGGAATTTGCGTACCTGAAATTGTTTGGCTGAGCTTAAGCAAGTTTTAGTAAGGATTCTACGCAAAGTTTTATAAATGAGCACCCTGGATCTTAAAATGAACTCTAGAATTTACAGGCAGCCAGTGAAGCAACAGGGTGACATCAGTGTATTTGGAGGACTTGGTCAGAAGTGTAGCATAAGCATTCTGAACCACCTGTAAGAAATCCAAGGACATTTTGTTCAGACAGGTAAAGAGCAAGTTGCAGTAGTCCAGATGAGAAGAGATGAATGCAAGGATGATGACTTCTAGTTCAGAGTGTAAAACAATGGAGCTCAGCAACATTCATGAGATGAAAGAAGG
This sequence comes from Callopanchax toddi, assembly GCA_006937965.1. Lineage (NCBI taxonomy): Eukaryota > Metazoa > Chordata > Actinopteri > Cyprinodontiformes > Nothobranchiidae > Callopanchax > Callopanchax toddi. The sequence goes on along the minus strand of SSNR01000253.1, from coordinate 665,830 downwards.
AAGAACAAACCAGAGAGCTGACTTAAGCATCCAGAGTAAGACATGAATTAAAGGTTCTCTAAACTTTTGAATGCACGTGTCCAACTGTTCAATGTTTCAGTACTTTTTCCAGTCCTCCTCATCATACTGTTCACATTTTGACACCATAGACTAGGGCTGCACGATTATGACCAAAATAATAATCACGATTATTTTGATCAATATTGTAATCACGATTATTAATCACGATCATTATTCACGATCATTCATCCTGTCTGGTAAAATCTGTTTTATTGCACCAGTTATAAACAATGTTGCAACATTTTTCTGTGAAAAATAAAACTTTAGAATAGATTATAAATCATGCAAAAAAACAACTAAAAACTCAAATAATTTTATATTTATAAATAATGCAA
>SSNR01000253.1:636197-662932 GCA_006937965.1 Callopanchax toddi | reverse complement strand
CCCCCCCCCCCCCCCCCTCAAATACTCAAATTTCTGAAGTCTTCATTGCTCACTGTATTAATAGGACACATATCTGTGGCCAAATAAAAAGATATTGCGTCTGTTATTTCTGCGTGTCTTTGTGAAGAAAATGGATACTAGCCTAGTATACTAGACCGTCAGCACATATATAGTCTGGTTTACCAGCTACCTCATCTCCAGATGCTGCAGCATTTTACATTCCAGACATGACTTGTTCTCATCAGTCTAACTTGCTGCCACCGTAATGTGTGACTGGCTGCTACAGTGCTGAGTGGCTTGTGCGCAGTTTTTATTTTGGCAGCTTAATGAAGCTTTAGTCATGCGTTCGCCCCCTGGTGGTTGGCAGACTATTGGTTGAGGTGGTGTGTGATGAAGAGGCAAGTAGAAGAGCTCGCAATTTGAATGGAAATATTGTTGACGATCAGGTTCATTTAATTGTGGCCACCAAAATCTTGATCACGATCAAAATTCGATTAATTGTGCAGCCCTACCATAGACCAAGACCACACTTAACAACTGATCAACAGTACCTCACCATTGCGAGGCTTCAAACAGGCATCATCATCATCATCATTGACCTGGGAGCATTACACTGGATAGGAACCAGTGCTGTTCACTGATGAAAGTTGATTCACGCTCAGCAGAAATGATTACATGCCCCCGTCCCTGGACTGAGGACTGGGTCATGTGCAAGGGGCGGCATTAGCTCAGTTGGGAGAGTGGCCGGTCTGGTAACCGGAGGGTCACAGGTTCGATCCCCAGCTCTGACTGGGTTAGATTGTCGTTGTGTCCTTGGGCAAGACACTTCACCCAACTTGCCTGTGTGAATGTGAGTGTGACTGTGTGTGAATGTTGGTGGTGATCAGAAGGGCCGATGGCGCAGAATGGCAGCCTCGCTTCTGTCAGTCTGCCCCAGGGCAGCTGTGGCTACAGACGTTAGTCGTAGTTTACCACCACCGGTGAGAATGACTTTGTGAATGAATAATGCAACTCTGTAAAGCGTCTTTGAGTGACCTAGAAAAGCGCTATATAAAACTGATGCATTATTATTATTATTATTATGTGAGTTGAGGTTGCTGCTGTAGGTGCAAGACATGCCCCCTCCCCCCTGAGTCACGTCGTATTTGAGGCGGACTATAATGTCCACTCTCCAAATCACAAGACTGTTCTCCATGTGGCGCTTTCAGGTTTATAATTGAGTACTCCTGGTCTAGTCAACACCATGACAATGCAGTTATTTACCTGTTGAGATGGTGATTCTGCCCTAACGAACCCTAAACAGACCATAACCCTCACCTCAACTATTCACAAGCATACTGTAGTTATTAGCATTCAGCAAAAATGTGCTACTGTTATCCAAGCTGTTAGCAATATTGTCTCAAATTTATTGTGTGCTACATTTATTTTAAGGCACTTTGTCTATTCTAGCTACAGAAGTAATTCTGTGGTCATCTGTTGGTAACATGCACATTTATTTGTATTTTTGGACAGTGTTTATTGCTTCTTCAAAACTGTCCTTTTGTATTTTAGTCTCATCTTTGATCAGTTGTGATTTTCCACTCACGCATTGGCCTGTTCTGCTGGCTCATCATGAATGACGCTTTTACTATTCATTCTATCAGACTTACCAAACCAAGTCTCTCATTCATGACACATCTGGTTTCCTAGGACACTTTTGGTTGCCTAGGAAAGATGTTCTTGGTGACATCACCTTACCTCTTCAATCCTCAGCGTTACCGAGGCTTTAAGAAAGCAGGTTTAAGGTATGGGAGCGATGTTCAGTTTGACGTTTTAAACTTTGTTTGAAATAAAATGCTTTAAAAAAAGGAAAATTTAAGAAACCGATTCAGTCATTGGCCTCTCGCTTGTGCAAAAACATTAAGACCGAAATGGAGTCAGGCCCCACAGAACCCCATTAAAGTGTGTGTGTGTGTGTTTGGGTGATGCACGTATACCTGTGTGCATGGATGAGAGAGTGTGTGTGTGCAAGAAGGAATTTGTGTGTGTGTGGGTAAAGATAAAAGTGCGGTGTGTGTGTTTGTGTCTACCCCAGCTAGCCTCTAATGGGGATCATGTGTGGAGTCAGCAGTGCAGACACACAGAAACATGCTAACCCAACCCGCCCCGCTCCCCCCAATGCATGGTCTGCATTAACACGCATGTGCACGCAAGCACACACACATGCACGCAAATATGCACACAGAGCGTGCCTCAGTCAGCGAGTTAAGAACAACTCCTAGGGGAGGTAAAGCACCAGTTTCTCTGTGAGCATGTGTGTGTGTGTGTGTGTGTGTGGCAGAACACACACTTTGTTTCAGAGAGATGGGGGATGGTGTGTGTGTGTGGGGGGGTATGGCTGAGAGGGAGGGGAGGGAACGAGAAGAAGGGGGCCAAAGAGAGAAAGGAGAAAGATATGGCCAGTGAGCAAAGGCAAAAGGATGAAATGTGTGTGTGTGTGTGTGTGTGTGTGTGTATGTGTGTAGAAAGAGAAGGAAAACGAGCAGAGAAAGAGAGGGAGAGAGAGAGAGAGAGAGAGAGAGAGAGAGAGAGAGAGAGCAGGAGATCAACAGGGAGGATAGGGTGAGTATCTGAGAAAACGAAAAGGAGAGAGAGGAAGGGAGTCTGAGGGGCCCGGCGTAGGGGGTAGAGGAGGCCCTGTAGTTTTGGCTGAGGGGCAAGACAGTCAACAACACATTCATCACAACCTTCAGACAAACCTCTTCATCAAGAACAATCACACTGAGCCGGGACTATAAATCTTCATCCTCGCTCATTTTTTTTTTTTTTGTACATTTCTGATCATTCAAATGTTTCCGGTTGACTCCTGGAAGCACCAGTGCAGCGGCAATTACTAATCTGAGAACACCCTGAATGACGAGGGGTCGGCGACGGCTTTAAACACATCCTGGAGTGAGAATAATACAATGATCATCACCTTTCACACTATAGTTCTGTTATATTAAAGATCACCCTCTCTTTAAGCTGGATTTGGTCGTTCGCACATGAACCAATCAAGAGTAGACAATAAAATACCACAAAAATGTGTTTTCACCCTGCATCACGGTGGTGTTGACATGTTGGTTCAGACATCTCTCTAACACTGGTTTCAAAGCAGGGCAGATGAGCTTTGAGCCTTCTGCTGACCGTTCATTAGCACAACACTTCAAATACAAGTAAGGTTGTTGAGTGTTGGTCTTAACTAGAAGTCTTATTGCACACATAACGTAAGCCTTATTGACTCTTCCTCACACACAGACTGTTTCAGCTCTGTGACTACCCTCATTACAGAATTAGCTGCGTCTCAGACCTATGCTGGTGACCGGCTGCCCGTAACTAGAATTTAAATTTCCCTACATAAATATTTGATCTTCATTTGATAATTGTTTGGTTCTGAATTTGTGTGTGCATTTACTATCACTCTGCTACTTTATGTACTTCACCATGAAAATGCAAATTTCTCCCAAAAAAGTTGAAAGTACTCTAAACAAGCAGCTTATCTGCTTTTTAAAACATTTTAAGTTTATGTCTCATTTGCACTAATTGTACCTTCTTGGTAATTGTAAAACAAAATGTATTATCTAAAGACTTGTACCTGTTGCTCTTCCTGTTTTGCTGAAGTCACTCAGGCAGCGAGACGGGCTGCAAAAGTTGCAAAAGGCCAAAACAAGAGCGCCTTGCATGATGGGTAGTGTGATATCTGTTTTTGTGCATGATGTGGTTTGTGAGGTCAGGAATGACTAGTGTAAGATTTGCATAAATTTATAAGTCATGTTGCATGGTGGGATACTTTCCATTTACATAACACTAGACACTCATGGATGTAAAATCAGAGAACCAAAATACCCAGACGGTTACTGGGGTCCCACTCTAGAGCCAGACCTGGGGTAGGGACTCGTGAGCGAGCGCCTGGTGGCTGGGCTTTGGCCCATGGGGCCTGGGCAGGCCCAGCCTGAACCGGAGTCATGGGCTCATCCACCTGTAGATCCACCACCTGCAGGAGGATCATGAAGAGTCCAGTGCTTTGTGGATCAGGTGGCAGACAGAGGCAGTAGCTTTGGTCTGATCCCCAGACACGAAAACTGGCTTTTGATTCTGTCTGTGTAAGTAAAAAAACTCAACTAAAAAAGTAAATGTAGCTTTTGTTGTGTCTAAACGGGACAAGAATAAGCATGAATTTAAAGTGATAATATGCAGTTTTGCTTGTTTTGGGCTCCCTCTGGTGTCCGTTTTAAATCACTGCATTACACAAGTTAGCATATTGTTTCTGCTCCTAAACGCTTAAATCTACCTGTTGAAATGTCTCCTCAGCCTTCATAGTTTTCTACAGGAGCGGTTATTTACTCCTTCAAAGACATCAGCTGTGTTCAAGCAGGGAGAGATTGAAAAAAAAAGCAGGAATCATGAACTAAAAACACTCCAGCGCTAGCATAACAGCTAGCCACTTTGGGTTAGCCTAACCCTCATGAGACACGTGACTTCCTGGGTACCGTGACGGCGACGGAGATCTTGCAATCGTGGTATTCCGGATCTAATCACCAGATGGGGCTGAGGGACTTTTCATTAACTCTGTAAAGGGTCATATTAGCACAGACTGGCTCAAGGAGAAGATTTTAAAATATGAAAAAGTTGCATATTATCACTTTAACACGAAAAATATTTAAATACACTAAAATAAAGCAAGTGAAACAGACAAAATAGCTTAAAATCATCAATACAATTTCACAGCCTCAGTTGATAAAATATTAAAAGTTGATGACGAACCGTCACCACAGTCTTCAAAAATACGCACAGAACTCCTCAGAAGGTGAGAGGAAAACAGCATCTGAAATTACTATACTGGTTGAAAGAAAATAACATCTGTAGACTGTCTGAGCAGCCAATTATAGCACCACACACTCAGTTTGTGTCTCTGATTGAAAAAAAAAAAAGAGGGGGTCTTGTAACTGTTCAAACGTTCCTGAGAGGGACTCACAATCTGGATCCAATTTGACATCCAGGGCAACACATGTTTCTGTCGCAGGGTTTCAGGTCAAATGTAAATAAAAGACTGTGAGCCCTTTATGTTGTGAATTCTTCACACAAAAGCAAAAGAAGAAAGAAATTTGGCACATTGCTGAATCCATACCAAATGTATGACATGTGTTAAAATGGAGTATTGAATGACGTGTTTGCCTCACGTGTAAGAGGAAAGTTTGAGCGCACGCCAAAACGACGGAGTACATTCCAACTGTATTGATTTTAATACCTGAATAAATTAGTTTTTCAACTTAAATTGTGAAATGAAACTCTTGTTGTTTGTAGATGTGTTTTTGAAATGTTCATAGGGAAATCAGAAAGGCAGCTTGTGAGCAAAATTTTCACACCAGTTGCAAAAAAAACCAACATGTATTATTTATAAAGATTATGAAGGTGTCCTTGGAAAAAGTTGAGATGTATGAGTCCATTCAGCGTTGGAAAGGTGTTGTATGGTCTTTGTTGAGTGCATGGAGGCACTAAAATACATAAACTTTTATTAGTAAGAAACAAGATCAAATGACAGACATCTCATGGCCCTTAACCCATCTGGTTTTATGGATGGATTAAAAAAACAAATAAAGAAACATCAAGCAATCTAAAGTCCTACATCTCTACTGGTAGTGTAAATTTGGGGTTTGACAGAACAGCCTGCACAGCCAAAATCTGAACCTGAGACCTTCTTATGGTAACTGTGCCATCCAGACTCATGTTTTGAGAATAAAAATAAAAATTGTTTTACGATAAGGTCCACTGACAACACTGGGTTAAATTCCACCAAACTTTTATTTTAAGGTCTTTTTGTTCTCACCTCTGCACAGTTATCCCATTGGTCCACTTCATTCCCAACTTGAATTTCACCCCAACTTACTGGAGTCTGCTTTATGCTTTCAGGCTTCAATGTGTGCCCAGCAGTGTTGGGAAAGTTACTTCAAAACTGTAATGGATTATTTATTACTTGTTACTGTCAAGTAATTTGTTACATTACAATATTACTGTATTTTAAATGTAAGGCATTACACTACTTTTGCATTACTTTTAAGTTACTCTCACCCAAATAATTAAATATGGATTTGACCATGTAAATGACCTCATTTAGAGCGAACTCTCCAACTTCTAATTTGAATAATCTAGTCTGTTAGAGTGACTCTTTATCATGAAACTTCTTCTCAGTGGATTCAGTTTCCTGAATGCTGCTTTTAAATGTCTTAATGGACCTTGTTTGCCGTGAGCGTGCGCAACTTGGGCAGCGCGCTCTTCTGGACCGAGTTCCGAACACGCATGAGTTTGCTGCGTGGCCCAGACAGGACCGGACTCATCTCTGCTCTGTCTGACTACAGGAAGTGGAACATTTGGCGCTGAGTGACGTTTCTCCTCTGAAAAACTCACCACTTCAATCCGGTTTACACATGCACTGTAACACGGGTTACTGACGTTTGTATCGAGTAAAATATTACAGATTTTTTTCCTGTAATGCCTTACATTACCGTGTTACAGCAAACAGCAATGCATTACAGTAATTAATTACTTTTGTAACTCGTTACTCCCAACACTGGTGCTCAAAGTGAGGTTGCAGCAGTTGGAGAATTTTCTCCTTACAGCAGCAGAGCTGTGCTGTTTCATCAACTGCATCAAGTTGGTAAGGAGGAATCTCCGTTGTCAGCAAAGATGCACTAAATTTATCAATAGTGGCATCCGTGTTTTCTGCCTCGCAAGCGAGTGATTATGAGTCCACCGTAGGCAGGCCAGAGATATCCATCCAAAATGTAATGATGCAAACTGGGTTTTAGAGGGGCCCGTTCAGTGACGTCAAAGCAACAAGACACGCCACCATTTTGGATGGCAGTTTGCAGTTTAGTGTACTGTGAGTATATCTGGTTGTGTTGTAATTCTTCTGTCAGTAAGAAGCAACCAGATACTTTTGGCAAACTTTGTAAATACACTAACTTTTGGTAGGGACTCACTATTTGCCATCAAAGTTAAAAGGAATTCAACAGAACACTCTGGAGTTTCTACACATAGAAGATTAATGGAAGTGTCCAAACGTGGCTTCTACTAACTTCATAGACTAGTCTCTTCAGACATACAACTAGCTGACTCAATGGCTTAACTCTATTTCTGTTTGGAATGTACCAAAAGGTTTTAAGCCCCAGAAGCCGGCCATCATGAGCTATTTCCTCTTCATGGATGACGTAATGGTAAACAGACTGCATTTATAGAGCCATTTTCTAGTCTTACCAAACACTCAAAGTACTAACGATCACCTTTACACTCTCACTCCTCTGATTCGATGGGTTGAGGGGTCTACATGGGGTTCAGCGTATTGCCCAAGGACATACAAATGGCAGGTAACCACTCTTCCCACTGAGACAAGTGAATCGTCTGTTTTTTAGGTCACAGTCAGTGCTTTAAGTGGAAAAAATAATAAGTGCCAGTACTCTCCTTAATGTCATACAAACATGGGACAGAAAGATTGGTTTGATATGCATATATATGGATCTATAGTTTTATTGTTCAAAAATGACAGAAGAGCAAAGTCAGTTCTAAATCAAATCCTCATGAACAAAATTCAAATTCACTCAGTCATCCGTTTAGTCACTAATGCTTCCCAATGCACCCTCCCTTCATACCTGGAGACTCCATCACTGGATTCTATTTGTCTAAAAGACAATTCAGGACAAGACACCTCTCTATCTGTCCTCTCTGCTACACCTGGCCCATAATAAATGTCACAGGAGGTCTAGTGAAGATATTCAGCTCATCATCTCCAACACCTCTACTGTCTATAAATCCTTCAGCTCTACAGCAGCATGAGACTGAAACACTTTACTAAACACCCTGAAACTTTAACTCTGACATTTATTACTACCTTTAAGTCTAAACTTCATCAGATTATTATGTATAATAATAATAATAACTAACAGTGATGCTGTTCACTAAAGGGACAGAGCAGGCTTTACTTCAGGAGGAAGCTGAGATCCTTCAATGTTTACAGTAAAATGTTCCAGATGTTCTATCAGTCTGTTGTGGAGAGTTTGGTCACATCTGAGGTCACCTGTTGGAGCAGCATCAGAACCAGAGATCAGCTGGTAAAGGAGGCGGGGCCTGTTCTGGGGACTCTGGAGCCTCTAGAGCTGATTGGATAAAGGAGGACGCTTCATAAAATTAAGAACATGATGGACAACCCTGAGCTTCCTCTACACAAGAAAGTAACTCAACAACAGAGAGTCTTCAGTCAGAGGTTCTTCAGATCTGCTACAACACAGAAGATCCTTCCTGTCCATCACAGACCACTACAGGAGATCCTTCAGGTCCATCACAGACCACTACAGGAGATCCTTCCTGTCCATCACAGACCACTACAGGAGATCCTTCCTGTCCATCACAGACCACTACAGGAGGTCCTTCAGGTCCATCACAGACCACTACAGAGGATCCTTCCTGTCCATCACAGACCACTACAGGAGATCCTTCCTGTCCATCACAGACCACTACAAGAGATCCTTCAGGTCCATCACAGACCACTACAGAGGATCCTTCCTGTCCATCACAGACAACTACAGGAGGTCCTTCCTGTCCATCACAGACCACTACAGGAGATCCTTCCTGTCCATCACAGACCACTACAAGAGATCCTTCAGGTCCATCACAGACCACTACAGAGGATCCTTCCTGTCCATCACAGACCACTACAGGAGGTCCTTCCTGTCCATCACAGACCACTACAGGAGGTCCTTCCTGTCCATCACAGACCACTACAGGAGATCCTTCCTGTCCATCACAGACCACTACAGGAGGTCCTTCCTGTCCATCACAGACCACTACAGGAGGTCCTTCCTGTACATCACAGACCACTACAGGAGATCCGTCCTGTCCATCACAGACCACGACAAGAGATCCTTCAGGTCCATCACAGACCACTACAGAGGATCCTTCCTGTCCATCACAGACCACTACAGGAGGTCCTTCCTGTCCATCACAGACCACTACAGGAGGTCCTTCCTGTCCATCACAGACCACTATACAGGAGATCCTTCCTGTCCATCACAGACCACTACAGGAGATCCTTCCTGTCCATCACAGACCACTACAGGAGGTCCTTCCTGTCCATCACAGACCACTACAGGAGATCCTTGCTGTCCATCACAGACCACTACAAGAGATCCTTCAGGTCCATCACAGACCACTACAGGGGATCCTTCCTGTCCATCACAGACCACTACAGAGGATCCTTCCTGTCCATCACAGACCACTACAGGAGGTCCTTCCTGTCCATCACAGACCACTACAGGAGGTCCTTCCTGTCCATCACAGACAACTACAGGAGGTCCTTCCTGTCCATCACAGACCACTATACAGGAGATCCTTCCTGTCCATCACAGACCACTACAGGAGGTCCTTCCTGTCCATCACAGACCACTACAGGAGGTCCTTCCTGTCCATCACAGACCACTACAGGAGGTCCTTCCTGTCCATCACAGACCACTACAGGAGATCCTTCCTGTCCATCACAGACCACTACAGGAGATCCTTCCTGTCCATCACAGACCACTATACAGGAGATCCTTCCTGTCCACAGATAGAACATCTAGAATCATTCTATAAAAAATCACTGGTCACAGTAGACCAACTTGGACCCTCAAGTATGATGGATCAGTGCTGAAATATGAAGCCAATTGAGCAACTTTGCTTGATATTCTTTGTTTTGAAATTCGTGACTGACCGAAACATTCAGTTAGCATTAGCATTCCCACATCAACAACAAAACACATTAACCAACAATAATGGTTGACAAACCATTTAGACCTCAATTCTTGGTGGTTTTCAAAAATCAATAAAATAATTGTTTTTTTCCTGGTTATCTGTGCAGTCTGTTGTTGAACACTAGATAATCATTTTGCAAATGTGAATGTTCATAAAGGATATAGGATAGTGTAACTAAAAAGTTTTGTGATCCCATCAAAACTAGCACAGGACAAGACTGATTCAACACTGCATGTCTTCTGTGAATGCTGTGAAACTTCTAATAGGTCCAACATAACTCCAGGTCAATATGCTGATCACTGATATATACCGTAGTCTTTTCAACCACATGACCAGAAGTAAGCTTGTTACCATGTTGGTGCACGGGATAGCGAACGCACTTAGAAATCCTGAAGCAAGTGATTTTCTAATGCTGTTATTGAATGAAAATGAGCTTTTTATGTATAGAACTTCAAATTGATGGGCTAGATTCATACCAGATGCAGAGGAGCAATTCAGATTTTGACCGTTTATCAAACATTTCCGACATTGTGAACTTCTTGCCACAGATCCAGCTTTCACAGCATGACAAATCAGATGAGAACATTTAAAAGTCTGGATGCTCAAAATCAGTTCATGTTTGGATGACGTCTCAGCTGATTTTCTTAAAAAAAAAAAGTTTTTATTCAACAAACTGTAGCTCCATGCTGCTAGTTAAACTTAGTAGCTGTTGTTTCCCTGTCCGGGTGGACTGGGCGTGCTGACGTCAACTGAAAGAACTCTAGTGGTGAAATAGCATAAGACGTGTTTCCACTTTAGGAATATTTTTAAAACGTATTTTTCCAAAACAAATTTTCCAGAGTCACTCTTCACTCCTGTGTGTTTCCACTGCAGGAACCAGGGCCAACTGTTTGGGGGGAGGTTGTCCACTGATCAGGGTTCAATCCCAGGCCCAAGCCATGTGTTGAAGCATCCTTGGGCAAGATGCTGAACCCCCAACGGCCTCCTAGGTGTCATTAAAGGACAAGTTCCAATACATTGTACTGTAGTAATGTGGTATATATACGCATGTGACCACAAATAACTTCCCTTTCCTCCTTCCCCAGAAAGGCATGGATTTTTGAAACTACCTGAAACATTTGGAGTGGTGGGCGAGTTCTCAACACCCTCTGATTGGTTGAGGGTTTCCAGGTTCTATTAGAAAGGCAACATCCTGCTGTCTGCACTTTTCAGCACTCGAGGAAAAGCAGTTTAGTTTCCTTGTGTGTCTCTGAGGTGTTTGATATTTTAAACATTTAGCTGATAATTTGGCCCCAATCTGCAGCAGTGTCTCTCCCCATCTGACTAGCTGTGAGCATTGCTCCGGTCAGAGGACCACTTCCTGTTTCACTCCAGTCACTTTGAGTGATGTCACTGGACCTTTCTGTAGATCTGACAGAACACTGCTTTAAAATGAACAAAATATCCATTTAAAGACTTGAGACTTGAATTAGACTTGAACCTCAGTGACTTGAGACTTGATCTGAATGTGCACCTCGAAGACTTGGACTTAAAAAAAGACTTGTGGACATTTGTGTAACGGACTATCCAGACATCACCTTTCCTCATCACGCCCGTACATCCCAGTCTCTGGTGGAAGCAGCTGCTGCAGAGTGACTGGTTTTATCAGACGTTTTGACCTGGACCTGGACTGGATGTGATTAGAAGAAAACAGAACATTGATCACTTGTTTCTAACCCATGATGTTACTGTTATGTGGAATGAGTAATAGTCCAGCTGAGACCTGCTGTTGCGTCGTCATTGTCCCACCTGAGTGTTTAAGCGTGTCTCTGCAGCTGAATACTAGTCAGGTTGTTAACATGTTGTGTGTGACTGGTTACAGAGTGAATCGTTTTTCTGCGTGCACATTTTTATGTCAGTCCCTCAGGGCGCGCATGCTGTCAGCCATGGGAACTTGCGTCTCTGACGGCGAGTCCACAGTCCTGCCCTGTCAGAAATAGGCCGGGTTAGGTTCAAAAATGTTTCATAAGCTTAGACTGACCTCCTTCCTCTCTGCTTCTCCCTCTCAGCCCCCCTCCTCACCCACCCCTCGCTTCTGTTGCTGTCTCCCTTTCACCTAAACTGTAAAATGTGGTTTACTACTAGCTCTCACTGTGACAAATGCTGATTCCTTTCACTCGTTTTAATCTCTAATAAAAGTCTCAGTCCTCGTTAATATTTCCTTTGTGCAAACTGATGATTTGTTCTTGTGAAAGTGCACGGATTGGTGCGTGCAGGTACAAACGTGTAAGTCACTTTTCATGGATTTGCTTGTGTGAGAGCGTAATTGCATGCATGTGTCTCCGTGTTTGTCTCAGTCTACCATTTGACTGCCATCTGAATCTGTGGCACGTACAGCAGAGCTACGAAACAGCAGATTGGCAGTCAGGAGGGAGGGAGGGAGGGAGGGAGGGGAAAAAAGGGAAAAGTGGACGTGTGTGCTGGGGGAGAAACAAGGGAGGAGGAGGAGGAGGGGTGAGTAGAAGTGAAGAGAGGAGAACAAGTGAGGAGAAATAAGAGGAGGAGGAGGGAGAGAGGGCAGAAAGCAGAGGAAAGAGAGAAAGACGTGAGAGTTAGACAAATAGAGATACAGAAAGAAACAGAGAGACAGGCTCAGAGCAGGAGGGGGGAGGTGGGGGGGAGGCATCGGCGTACAGAGGGAGGCTGTGGTCTTCCAAGCAGCAGCAGCAGTAAAAATAGGGGAGAGGAAAAACAACGATGGCTTGAAAGATTAAATTCCTGTTGGAGTAGGAAGTGCAGAAAGAGGGAAGGGCAGATATCTGAGAGAGGCGATGGGACAGCTAACTAACCTTTAAGATCTGGAATCATTCAGAGTGAAACCCTCAGAATCTACAACAGAACGTTAGGACACCTGATTATCAGCTGCCTGCCAGTATGATGTGAAGGTCCCCATCCTGAAAACCCACAGCTAAAATACATCCAGCTGATGTAAGGAGACAAAAACTGAAGGAAGGACGAGATTCTTTAGTTCACCTCAGCTGCTGATCACTCAGATGTTAAACATACCTGCATAGGTGTTGCACCAATGCAAAAAGAAGAAAGATTTTTGCATTTTTTAACAATTAAATAGCACTTTCATCTTTTTGCTTTAGATTATCTATAAAATCTGAAGTAGACTTCTTTCATCGTTTGCTCAAATTTCCTGAATTCATTTGTAAACTTATAGCATTGGTCTTTTCTACAGATGCATTGGCAGCATATTTAGCATGTAGTGACTTTTTCAGTCTTCACTCAGTTTATAATTCACACTAACTGCACAGGACGCAAATGTTTGCTGTAACAAATCAGAAATGATTACATTTCTGTGAGTTTCTCAGCAGAAATGAGGATTTATCAGTTCTGTATTAGAAGCATTTATACCAAACACACTGCAGTAAGTTTATTACCTTTTTTTGTCTGTTTCTGTTTGTTTCTGCAGTAAATAACTGTCCAATTTTCAAATAACATCCTAAAATGACTTCATGGTGTGATACTCGTAGAATAACTTTTTATTCCCACTAACTGTAAAAAAAAGAATTACATTTTCAGTTATTACATAGATACATTTTATTTTCTCAAAAATTCAGAGAAAAAATATTTGTGATTTTGTTAACTGACAAAATGTTAATAGTCCTTTTCATTTGCTTGCTTTGAAAGTTGTTGCCTCAATAATAAAAGGAATGCTGATAGTAGAGGATACAAACACAAATTCATATATTAGATCATATTTGGCAGATTTGATTTCATTTTTCTGATTGGTCTCTACTGGTTTGAATAAATACACTGGATATGATGAGTCGATGCATGGAAAACCAGTCCAACCACAGTCAGGGTTTCTGGTTGATGTTGTTGCTTTATTTGATGCTTATTTTAAACATATAACTGCTTTATCTAATAGTCCAATATTATTTGTGATAATGAACTTATAATAATGAACTTTAAAGGTTTAATTAAAGACAGATCAGTATTTATGATTATATTCATGAAGTGAACAAAATTGTTAAACATAAACAAAAGCCTTATAGTACATTTTTTATAGTATTTTTGGTTAGTAGAGCATTTTGATTCTGTTTTTCTAGATTGATGACATCATCTTTAAGTGCATTTGAGAACAAACTTCATTCCATCATGATAAAATCTTTTGCTTTTAATTTTTCAGATTAATATTTCTAGTATTTCTTTTTCCTTCCCATATTTGTTCCACATATTCAATCCATAAAAAAGAGTGTATATATTTTTTACTTTAAATTTTAACAAGTGATGAAGTCTGTGTGTGTTTTCTTTTTAATTTGTTCCTTTTTTTTTTTTTTTTGAGTAATTAATGCTTGAAACCGAAGCAGAAACTTATGATTGATCTAAACCTTTGTAGAAATATTAAACACCCATAAAGACATCCTGATGTTATTTAATGCAGAACATCATGAAGCTGCTACATGTCTGGTTTCAGCTTTTATCTGTATTCAAGCTGTTTTCTCACATGCATTCATGTCAGCAGGTTCTTGAACATTAATCAAAGTCTGACACTCCAGTTTACAACAATTAATGACTTACATGTTCTCGTGTTTCCATCCTATTATAAGTCCAGTTAAAGGAATGTGTTTCCTTTAATACCCAGTGCAATTTTAAAATATATGCATTTGTGTTTAGAACACAAGACTAAATATTTTCAGTTTTATTTTCCAGCATTATTTTGTTTGCATGCCTCAGATTGGAGTTGGCAGCAGCTTAAATGACTTTTAGAGCGAGAAATCCTTCCTGGTAGTCAGAGCCCCTCAGACACACAGAGACATCAGTGAGGAGGTCAGTTTGACCCGACATCAGACTGCGATCAGACACGTTTCCTGACAGTTCTGCTGCACCTGGTGAAAACATGCTGGGAAAGCTTATTTGCCAATTTTATGAACAATGAAGATTTGTATTTACCCTCAGCTGATTGGATGATGGGATGGCAGATTGATGCTGTGACATGTCAACAAGAAAGTTTTGTTTTTAGACCGTCTGGTGGCCGTTTCTGTGTTGAGCTCTTCTTGTGCTTTAGTGGATAAACTCTTTGTCTCTTCACAGATTTGTTTCTAAATGTTTCAAAATAAATGTCATCATTACACAAATGAGCAAACACAAAAAGCTGTTTTCAAATGATGAATTCATTTATTAAATGGTAAAATGGTAAATGGCTTGTATTTATAGAGCGCTTTCTACAGTGCAGAACACCCCAAAGCGCTGTTAAAGGAAAAAGTAAACTAAATTGACCCTATGTGATAATGTAATCGACTTCTAAACCTAATAACTGGTTGTAACTAGGGCTGTCAAATTATTGCCTGATTGTAATTAATTAATTAATTAAGCCATATTTAGCGTGTTATGTTTTGTAGTCGCGTTAATCTAATTTTTAATCTTTAACTTTACTGTCTTTGCATGTGGGCGTCCGTCATAGTGGTGTGTGTAGATGTGTGTGTGTGTGTGTGCTGGCAGTAATGTTTGTGTGTCACTGATCAGCCCTGTGAGGCTCCAGCAGCTCACCACACTTTCAGTGAGTGATCACAGGTTGTGCTCGTGAGTTACCGTGACGTAACACATGGTGCCCGAGCTGGCGTTACGACACTGGCGTAAAAACACAATACATGACTTCATAAAGACACTTTTTGATGTTTTTTATCAACCTATTGGTCTGACACAATCATTGAACTTAAATGAAAATGCCTCAAGATGAGGGCTGTCCTCAGTAATTATTAGGTGGGATTAATAATTACCATATTGACCCGAATATAGGACGACCTGATTATAAGACGACCCTCCCTTTCCAAGACTGATCTTCAGAAAAGACTAAATTCACTTTTTAAAGAAACAATTTGAAATTTTGAGAAATTGAGAAAGTCATTTAAATAATATCGTAATTGCAGACAAAGATCGGTAATGCATATTCTAGTGTGTGTGGGGTTCTGTCAGGAAAGACACTAGAGATCCTGAATAAAACTGAGCAAAAGAATACCATAGTAATGCAAACTGTCAGAACTTTGCTCAAGATGTCAAATCAAAAGTCTGCATGAGGCTTTTACTCAGCTCAGTCGTCCCGTCTCCTCCCACATAACGTCATCGCCACAATGCATCATCTTCAGACATTTCACTCCATAATTCCATATTTTCTGGCTGCCTGACAGCTGTTTGACCACGCTGCTGCATCGAACACTATTATCTTAAAATTAGCTTCAAAACTCTGCCTCAGTTGTCTGTTAACTCATCACTTTTAATCCAGTCTGCTCCTGTTTTTACAAAATGTTGGCGCCCTCTGCTGGTGCAGTCGTGTAAAGGCCCAAAACAACTAGACCCCGATTATAAGACGACCCCACATTTTTACATTATTTTCAATGAAAAAAAAAACTCATCTTATACTGTATTCTGGACAATACAGTATATTAATTAATTACAGATCATAATTAGTAAGTAAGTAAGTAAAGTTTATTTATATAGCGCCTTTCACAGATATACATCACAAAGCGCTTGACAATATAAACAAAAAAAACAAAACAGAGAAAACATTGAAAATAAAAAACAAAACAGAGATTTGGGGGTACCAGATACAATATTTGGGCAAGATTTGTGGTACCTTCAGGGGATCTACGTACATTGTAAATGATGAGATACATTGAAAATAAAAAACAAACCAAACAGAGATTTGGGGGTACCAGATACAATATTTGGGCAAGATTTGGGGTACCTTCAGGGGATCTACATTGTAAATTATGAGATATAGTGGGACATTGACTTGTGTAAGGAACTAAAGTCTTGGGCAGAAATATTGGGGCAACTTCAATACAATATTTGGACCAAAAATAAAGATGGGAGCCAGATACAATATTTGGGCAAGATTTGGGGTACCATCAGGGGACCTGCATTGTAAATTATGAGATAAAGTGGGACATTGGCTTGTGTAAGGAACTAAAGTCTTGGGCAGAAATATTGGGACAACTTCAATACAATATTTGGGCAAAAAAAATAAAAATAAAGATGGGAGCAGAAGAAAATGTAAACAAAATTAATTAATCAAAGAATTTTATAAATCTAATGACAGTACTATTTGTAACACTCTTGGCAGAATCAACTACCAAACATTTATGATAACTAGTAATGAGTCTCTCACTTCACTGTGGAGGGATTTTGTCCCACTTTTCTTTACTGAATTGTTTCAGTTCAACCACATTAGAGGGTTTTCCAGCATGAACGTCCTGTTTAAGGTCAAAGGTCAGACATTCTCCTTCAGGATTTTCTGGTAGTCAGCAGATTTCATGGTTCCATCAGTTACAGCAGATCCAGGTCCTGAAGCAGCAAATCAGCCCCAGACCATCACACTACCACCACCTGTCGGGATGATGATGTTTTTATGAAATCCAGAGTTAGTTTGACTCCAGATGGAACGGGACACACACCTTCCAGAAAGTTACATTTTAGTCTCATCAGTCCAAGTAATATTTCCTAAAAGTGTTGAGGATCATCATGATGTTTTTAATAAATGTGAGGCAGGTCTTTGTGTTCTTTTTGGTCAGCAGAATATTTGTTTTTGGAACATTCCAGTGAAGTCATTTTGCCTCCCGTCAATCTCTTTCTTATTGTGAAATCATGACCTCTGACCTTATAATCAACTATGTGAGGCCTGCAGGGCTCTGGGTTCTTTTGTTCTTCAATCTCTTTAGAACAAGGTGTAATGTGGTGCTTTTTGAGATCTTTTCTCCCGCTTCATGTTGTCAGACAGGTTCTATTGTAGTGATTTCCAATTCTACAGGTAGTAATCATATATATGTGTTGCTGGTAAAACTTAACTCAGCTTTCTAATGAGTGTTACGAGGTTTATGAAGGTTTTCCTGTAGTGGAGCATTCAGCCTCTCCCCCGGTGTCACACGAGGACGGACTGGTTTGACCCTGTTCAGGATAAAGACCATATTTCTTTGTAGATTTTACCCCTAAATCACAAAGGGAAAGCCATGATTATTGTAGAGAATACAGAAGGAAGGAAGTGATTCCAAAGTGCTGGAAGGAGTCCCACATCTTCCTAAGAATTCAGCGAGCTTTGATAGAGAGATTCCAACAAACCGACTGATTGGCACCGCAAAGGATGCCATTCATTTAAAAATGAACATGTGAATGAACTGCTTCTGAGAGGAATCTGGAGTGATGAAAAATACAGGTTTGGTACGATTGAGCTCAAACCTGTTTGGGGGTGGATTCGGGGGTACACATGTGTGTGTATGTGTGTGCATGTATGTGTGTACACTCTTGCTTGATAGGATAGGGGCTTCGTTAGGGTAATTACAGCTTTGCTATGTAAATAAGCCTGTCATAGAGGAGGGAGACACACCCACCTCTTTTTCAGACCCAATTAACCTAACTCCCCTGGAATTTACATACCTAACAATCTCTATAAACACATATGTACCAGGGAAATATCCATTCGCACATTATTATTTGCCGATTTGTGCGCTTTTCTGGAGAAGAAACGTGCATCACGGTACATTTTTTCAAACTTCTCGAGAGCCAGCCTGAGACACCAGGCAGCACGGAGTGTGTGTGAGAGCATCTGAGAGCGTTTGTGTGTGTTCGATCCCGGTTGAGCGAAGAGGCTACAGCCAGCCAGGTGATATCTGTATGCATAAGGCATCACCCGGGGCTAACTGGCTGCTGGAGCTGTGGTGAGCAGCATCTATCATCTCAGGCCGCTGATGAATGTCTGTCCTGAATGGCTCTTTGGCGTAGTGAGGGGGGGGAGGCAGAGAGAGCACGAAATGACTCATGGTAGAAGGAGAAACAGAGGGGGGGGAGAAGGGAGGAGGCAAGGTGGGAAGCTGAGGGGAGGGGGAAGAGAAGGAAGAAAACAAGAATGCAGAAGATAAAGATGGAGAGGGAAGCTGGGAGAAGAAGTGGAGAAGCTGAGAATATTTAATGAGACTGCATAAGAATAGAGATGGAGAGGCAGGAGAGGAGAAGAGGAAGAGTGGAGATGCAGGAGAAGGTGAGAAAAAGAAGGAGCAAAAATAGTAGATGTCAAAAAGAAAGGCAGACGAGGAACAGAAACGGTGGTGGAGGAGAAAAAAAGGTGGAAGAAAGGAGGAGAGATGGAGGTGGAGGACGTGGGTGAGTGAGCAGGAGCAGAAAAAGAGAGAGAGAGAGAGAGAGTGGCATGCAGGAATGAAAGTTGGTCAGAGGAGGACAAGGAAGACAAGGGGACAGAGAGATGGTGGATAGAAGGATAGAGGTTTAGTTTGGTGGATATAATGAGGCAACTTAAACACAAACAACATGAAATTAAATGAAAACATCTCGTTCAGAACGGTGCAAAAGTTTTTGATCAAGTGTCTGTGGTGGTGGGGGTGTCCCCTCCCTCTCCCTACACTTCATTCACAACACACTCCAAATCCACAAACATACACTCAGACACACACATACACCTACACACAAGAACACTGACACTCAAAAATACATAGAAGGAAGTGGACTGCCTCTATATGGAGCTCTTCTGATCATTATGACCATTCAGAGTGCTTTACACTGAAGATCACCTGCACCCACTCACACCAACACCCCTGATCTGCAGTGGGGGGGGAGGGGGGGCTGTATGGGGTTTTGGTGTATTGCCCAAGGACACTTTGACATGTGGTGGGTGAGCTAGAATCGTACCACTGACCTTCCAACTGGCTGATGACCGCTCTTCCCAAAAGGGAGTACAGAACCTTAAAAAGTTCTCACACCTTCTGATGTTTTACCCTTTTACTGTTTATATAAACCAATCATGAGCAACATAGTTTGACTTCTTTTAAGTGATTGCATAAATATTTACCTCCTTCAAGTCAGTATTAGTAGATGCATCTTTGACTGTAAACACAGAGTCTGTGTGGATAGGCCTCAATCAGGCTGCACATCTGCAGTTCTACTCCATTCTTTCACGGGGATGGGGTTTCAGGTCCAGCCACAAACTCTCAATGGATCTGAGGTCTGGGCTTTGACTGGACCACTCCAGAACATCCACCTTGTCTTCTAACCGTTTGCTGGATGCTTTGAGTCATTGTCTTGTTGTAAAATCAGTGTCCTCCAGGATTTCCCTACATTCTGCTGCATTCATTTTTCCTTTACCTTTACAGCCCTTCCAGGACCTGTTGAAAAGCATCCCCACAGCATGATGCTGCCACCACCATGCTCCACAGTGGCGTGTTTGTGGTGATGTTCAGTGTTTGGTTTCTGCTTCGTCTTGTCTGATGGACAAAAAGTTCCATTATGGTCTCATCAGAACCAAGAACTTTCTTCCTCTTGACCATGGAGTCTCTGACATGCCTTTTGGCAAACTGCAGTCGAGACCTAATACAGTATGAGTTTTCTTCAGCAGTGGTTTTGTTATGTCCACTCTCCCATAGAGCTTTAACTGGTAAAGAAACCAGAGAACAGTTGTTATACAGCATCTCTCTCACGTCAGTTGATGAAGGTTAGAACTCCTTCAGTGTCGTCCTGGTGTCCTGATGAACTCTCTCACTAGTCTCCTCTTCACAGAGTCACTCAGGTTGTGATGACAGGTTGATCTAGGCAGATTTACACTTGGTGCCATATCCCTTCCATTTCTTGTTGATGGATTTAACTCAACTCCAGGGGATGTTCAGGGCCTTAGAAATGCTTTTGTTTCCATCCCCTGACGGATACTTTCTAACAACCTTTTCTCTGATTTGCTTGGCGTGTTCTTTTGTCTTCATGCTGTGATGGTAGCTAGGAAAACTGATTAACCAGTGAACGGACCTTCAGACACAGGTGTCTTTATACTGCAATCACTTGCAACACAGTCACTGCACTCAGGCGATCTCCATTCCTTTAAACGTGAGACTACCAGCACCAACTGGCTGATAAAAGGGGTGAATATTTATGTACTTATTTTATGTTACATATTTTATATTTATATAATTGTCATCATTTCGTAGAAATCAGTTTTCCATTTAACGTCATCATGATTGATCTATAAAAGCAATACAGGGGGTGAGTACATTTTCTAGGCACTCTACATGCATTTATAGATTTAGACACAAAACAGACAGTCCAACACAAACAAAGGCCAATAGTTACACACAAAATCACAAACACAAATCAGCAAGAATTAATAATTGCTTACTTTGTACACACCTAATGCTTGCACAGCTTGCACATCAGCGCCACATCGCAAAAGCGCCATGTATTTGGTGAGTCATCTGGTCCCACGGGATGCGTTCCTGCTTCCCTTATTGTGCAATAGTCACAATATCTCATAGGAACTGAAAACACCAAAAGTCAGGAGGCAGGAAGTGCATCTCTTGTCTGTACATGGTCAGAACTACATGTACTGTTGTATTTTGTGTGACTCACTTTTAATTTTTGAATGAATGAAGCAATTAAAAAATGAATAAATGAAACTGTCCTTGTCCATGTTTGGTGGTTGTTTTTGTTATGCCGTACTAGTGGCAGTTCAGCGTATTGTAATATCATGAAGTACTCCACAATATCATAACACACGGGTCTCAGTCGCGACTGAGCACCAAATTAGAATTCAGCGCCGTGGCGCGGACCAGCGCTTCTGGGATGCAACATGCTGCTCTTCATCGGACTACAGTGGTCTCTGTTTAAACTAACGGCTGGTGTATGACACGGTGTGGTCTTTCTGGTGGGACCCAGTTTTTAGGGTATTGTTAATACCGTATGTATAATTTTTCTAGTTTGTGTTTCAACCTGTTTACTAATTATTTTTATTAATTTTTCAGTTTTGTTTGTTTTTGATTAGTTCACTGTTGTTTTGCCCCACTTGTTATTCCCATTACTCTTACTCCTCACCACCCTTTCCCACCTTCTCTCTCGCTATCACTTTTGTTATGTTTAGTCTCTTTTCTGCCTGTCCACTCTGTTACCTAAGCACAGCGGGTCTCATACTTATTTAGCCGCGCACCCCCTTCTATGTCCCAACTGTGTTGACGCACCCCCAATCCCCCTATAAGGATGGGTACATTTCACATTTGAACCAATTCCTGGTACCTAGGAATCGTTAATGGCACCAATTTTTGATACTTTTAATAATTAATTAAATTGCTTTATATATTAATTATTTCTCAGTATATAACAATATGTAACAAATATCACAATAAATAAATAACTGTTTGTATTTTATCATCGTAGTGTTGTAAAAAATTCTTCAATATGAAAAACTTTAACCACAACAGCTCAGTGTGTTTTAAAGGATGCAAAAATTCAAACCCAGCTCCATTAGCCATTAGCTCATCTGCGGTTGAACGTAGCGCCGCATTTTTAGTAAAACAAAAGAAACAAACACAGCAAACGACTCACCGTGGAGTTGATTAAATCAGGACACATTTGGAATCAATCGGAAGGGTTGTCACAAGCTGTCAAGAAGGATTCTTTGAATAAAAATCCATTTGACAAGGTGAGCGTTCCAGCAGCGCAACGCAACAGATCGCCCTGGAACTAATAGTGAAGTTCATCCCCTACAAAATAAAATGCTGCTCGAAGGAATTCACATGATTGACAGAAGAAAGACTCATAGTTCATCCAAATACGGTCCCACAGCTCCACACAATAACGATAGGAAATGTTTTTGTGTAATTAATTGTTACATTACATTTTTCGTATTGCGCACCCCCTAGCGGCAGCTCGCACACCCCCACTTTGGGAATCCCTGCCTAAGCAGATGTAGTCTATCATGACATAAACTCAATAGAGTTATAGTAACTGCACAATAGGGAAAGTATGTCACACTTTTCCTAGCATAGAGTAAATCTGCTCTGGTGTAAGGCACTAAAACACCGTTCTATCAGCCTAAACTGTCAGAACAGGACAAATGAAAAATACATAAAAAGTTTATAATTTACATCTAAACATATGAACTTTCATGTCAACTTTTATTGTTTCTTCAGCCCTTCTGAATGTTTTTAAAGTTTTCTTTGGATGCTTCTTTGCTAATTTCAGTCCAGTTTCTGAACATTTTCAGAGAAGGAGCCACTGA
The DNA here is from genome assembly GCA_006937965.1 of Callopanchax toddi. Taxonomy (NCBI): domain Eukaryota; kingdom Metazoa; phylum Chordata; class Actinopteri; order Cyprinodontiformes; family Nothobranchiidae; genus Callopanchax; species Callopanchax toddi. The sequence goes on along the minus strand of SSNR01000253.1, from coordinate 640,104 downwards.
ACTCTGACTTATAAACAATTCAGGCATAAAAAAGGCATCAAACTCAAGGGATGACGTGTTGACACTAACAGACAGCAAATAGTCGATTTTAAATTGAATATGTAAGCACTTTGCTATTTGCTGTATAACATTTTAAGCTTGACTCTTCTTTTCTCCCCATATGATTAATGTCTTTATTACTTTTAACACACATTTTATAAATGAAAAGTAGCCAAAATCTGAGGAAATTTAAAAAACCTTCTAATCAAGGGTACTTTTAACGATGATACTAAAAGTTGGCTCCTTTGTTAAAAAAATGGTGCTAAATGTAATCTCTTCATCTTCTGTGCATGTGTCTACATGAACAAGAAAACTCGATAAACCAAAGTTTGGCGTGACGTTTTATTGGCAGGCTGAACAGGTTGAGGGGGAACGAGTTTGATGCAGACCTGAGTTTGTCTCCTGTCCAGACCAGTACACATCACACTTCTTTAATTATACATTTCACCTGTATTTGACTCACTGTCTTACTTTTGCTGTCCCTGCTTGCTCAGGTTTATGCATAAATTGTTAGCTTGGCACACAACCAGAGGGGTGAGCAGCTTAAATGAAGCACTTTAAACATTTCAACCATCATTTCTCTCATTCTTAAAACAATTTATTGAATTTTCTCTTCTTGACAGATTGATTTTCAGCTGTTTAGTTTCAGTGTTGGTTACCATGTGATAACACTGTTTTAAAGGTCACATATTCTGCATTCTCTGAACCATTTCTTTTACATCTCAATAACATGTAAAAGCCATGCATTGGTCAAATTGGTTAAATCGACTGAAGTTGTTTTTTTAAAAGCATGTAAATGCGTTAATCTGGCTGAAGATGAACTGAATCTAATCGAGCTAAAGCACCCAGATAATGCGGTTGTAGCTCGATTTCATCTGCATGTATACGGCTCAGTCGAGCTGAGACCGGCTGGACGCTCCCCTTCCAGGATCGTGGAAGTGGGATAAAAATCAGTAGTGGTTGAAGGAGATGGCAAAAACAAACGAACAGCTTGACAGCGCTGGGAAGACGAGGACGCCCGAGCAAATTTGTGTCTGATGGAAGCATTTAAAACAAGATTTTTTGAACGCTACAGCCGACATGAAAGGGTGCATGTCGCCCTCTATCGTGGTGAAGTGGAGCGAACTTCATTTGAGAGTTTGGTTTTCTAACGTACGTGTGACCTAGAGTAATTAACATAAGATCGACCTAGCTTGACTTAGCTCAACTTAGATGCGTATGCAAACTGAGGGATTAATCAGTCAGATATGATGATACTTTTTAATGCCTTTTATTTAAAAAAAAAAAGAAATTTTTAAATAAAATAGTAGTAAACTAAAGAAGTAAAATAAAAAATGATGAAACATTAGACTGACAAAATACAGTACTAACAATCTGCATTTCATAAAATAGAGGAACAAAAAGGGAAAAGGGGCTTCCTGTTTGTTTCCTCCATGCAGAAAAATAGCAGAGTTGGTTGTTGTTCCAGAGAATCATTAGGCGTTTGGATCAATAGTGGAGCTATGATACGGCAGTGACAGAGTTTGTGGTCCAGATCTTATTAGATGCCTGCACTATCACTTTCTGCCTTTTATCCTAGTAGCTTCACACTAAAACGGTACAATTCTGATGATAATAATTAGAGGTAAATAATACAAGAACATCTGCATATAAGCCAGGGAGCAAAGATAATAGATTCAAATATTTACTAAATTTATAATTGATTAAAAATGTGATTATTAAAAGGATTTGGTTTGGTTTTAGGACGTATGTACAGAAACTGAAAACATTAGGGCTAATAAATAAATGTGTGATCATATGTTTTGTGCTCATATGGATGCATTTAAGTCCCAAACCCATTAGCTTTAATTCATTCATAAGATATCTGAACTTTGAGAAGATTCTAGGATTTATTTGAGGGAGTTTCTATACATATCTGTTTATGTATATTACTAACAATGTATCCCATATCATTGTTGCATCATTCAGTGTATCTGTGTTTCTATATGTTACATAAACCAGTGCGGGGGGGGGGGGGGGGGGGGGGGGGATTTTAGTCCATTAAAATGAAGCTCGTCTCTCCTTTTCTTTGTGTGTTTTCTGTCCTTTTTGCTCGTCTATTCTTTTATAAAATGTCTGCTCATCAGAGCAGGTGTTTGTGTCTTCATGTAAAAAAAAGCAGGCCTTAGCACACATACAGGAACACATTCTCTTCCTCCCTCGCTCGCTCACGTACACAGAAATACATGTCCGAGTACACACACACACACACACACATACACAGACGTGCACGAAGACGGACACGCACGCAGACAGTCATCTGTGCCCTTCCCACAGCTCGTAGCACGAAAACAGAACACACTGCCTGTCCCTGCCTTACACACATATATACACACACATGTGTGCACACACAAACTCTGCAAAAAGCTCTCTGCACACTCTTAAAGGGACATGATGCAGGTTTATACTTAAACACCGGGATCATTCCTGGACAGAAACATGCTCATTAGCTGCTTCAGCGTTTAGAACAACATTCATGAATTATAGGTAATAAAAAGTAAAACGTAATTTAGAGAGATTGTTGGGATGATGACACCTGATGTTGCATTAAACCTCTGATCATTGAATTATTATCTTGCACGGTTAAAGTTCAGATGAAGAAATTTGGGTAGGCTCAAGATCATAAATCTAATTAGTCAGGAATTGTGCAAATACTGTGTTGTTAAATGTTGGCAAAATGTAAATGAACCTTCAGTCATTTAACCTCCTGAGACCTCAGGCCTTCATGCAATACAAGAAGCCATTTATTATGAACAGACATGTGGCTTTCATTTCAAATCGTCATTATTTATTCAAATTTATTTCATAATTCCTATTTATTTTAAAGATTTCTGAACAATGTTTTTTTTTTTATGTTTTTGAAATCTTAATAGCTAGTTTAGAACAAAAATGCCAGAAAACAGAAGTTCAGGTTTCAGGCACAAAGAAGGTCAAGTTCTTAACAAGTAACAAACTGTTAACAAGTCAATAAAGATATTTTTCTGTATATTTATCTGGCAAAGATCCTAAAACTTCCTGTTCTACTACTGAGTACCCAAAGACCTAGTAGCAGAGAGGAAAGTATGTTTTAATCAGCTGAAAAAAATGAATTCAACTGCAAAAACCCTGCAAAATAAACAACAACAGCAAAAAAGAAAAAAAAAAAAAAAGAAAAAAAAAATACCCAAAAACTAATAGAAATTAATCAAAGTGACTGGGTAATTATCAAAAGAAAACTCAATGACTTTTATTTAAATAGGCGAGAGCCCACAACACTTCTGTTAGGAGATTTGATTGTCTATCAGACCTAGTTTTGGAGCCATTTGCTGCACGAATATAAAAATAAAATTACTTATGGCCTCCTATTTGCAGTTAGATAACTGAATTAGGTAACGTAATAACACCAATCAGTCTGCATGAGGTGTAGGCAGTGATGGAAAATTAGATGCTTCATTTTCTATTTTATTTCAAGATAGGGTTATGCATTATTACTCTAAAGGGACCATTGTATGACAGATATTTTGATTGAATTCACTTTTGAGGAGCAAATGCAACAACAGGGCTAAATGACAGCAAATAATGTCCAGAAAATGCAATTACCTATGGAAATTTTTAAGAAATATCCACATATTTGCATATTTTAATAATTCATCTATATTAACGATGAAAAAATGTAATGTCAGGCCTGAACTTGGAGGCCCCAAAAAGAAAACTTGAACTTGAGCGAAGTTTGCAAAAAATTGAGACACTGTCTCTTTTAGAAGCCCCCGCCGACTCACAACAGGGGGAGTGTGAGATGAATCCAGGAACAGCGATTGAAAAAAAAAAAAAAAAAAAAAAAAAAAAAAAA
>SSNR01000253.1:616505-636187 GCA_006937965.1 Callopanchax toddi | reverse complement strand
AAAAAAAAAAAAAAAAAAAAAAAAAAAAAAGCTCCACCACTGGACAGTTTCAAGTTCCCCCCGACTGAAACCCTGCCTGATTTGTGGGCAATGTTGGGGATGTAGAAAGAAAAAAAAAAGGAAACCGGAGCAAAGAGAGGAGAGCGCAGGAGAGACAGGGAGACAACACTAACTGGGTAGCTATGGAGATAGTAGGTTTTCCTGGTTGCTTTCTTTGACAGGTGTCGAGTGGGATAAAATAAAGTATCAGAACAGCTTCCAAGATGTACGGAAAGGGTAAAGGAGCTGTGGTCCCCTCCGATAGCCAAGCAAGAGAAAAGTAAGTAAATTATCGCAGTGTCACCACAGACAACTAGAAGTGATGTTTAGCAGTTTAGCCACTCCAGAGTTAGCTTTTTGTTTCATCTAAACACACCAGCTGCTGAAAGTGGAGCTGTAGCGGTTTATTCGCTGTGTTTTCACCACTTTGCGTCTTCTTTTGCATCCTCTAAGTTACAGGCATGGCTGCTGAGTTAGCTAAAGCAGCTACTACTTCTAGCACAGCCAGTTTCACTCTTGTTTTCTTCTTGTTTGCGCTTCTGGCCGGTGAAGTTGCGCCACCTTTGGAGCGTTTCCAGCGGAGAGCCGATGGGGATCCCGCTTTGAGCTCCTCGCTTCCCTGCGTGTGGAACAATGCTTTGTGGCAGGCTGGCTTTGTGTGTGTTTCGCCTCGCTTTAGCAGCCGGTAAAAATAGGATACAGCTGCTTGAAGGGGCTTTGTTACAAACTAACGCGTTCCCGTGAATCTTTGCGGGCTGGTTGCGTTGTGTCCACGCGCTCCGTAACTTTTGCGGCTCCTTTGTCTGCAGCTTTCCGCCGTGGAGAGACGACGCACACACTCACCAACACTAGCTTCAACGCTCAGCTGAAATATTCATTTCTCAAACATCCGTGCACGCTGCTCTCAGGTGAGCAGGCTGCGGGGAACTTTGTTGGATTTGCCTCTCATTCGGTGTGTTTACATGTGGCAGCAGTTGACCCTCCAGGTCAGCCACACTGGATCTAACCCTAACACTGGATCTTAGTAAAATATGCACTGAACCAACCTGCACAAAAACAAGCTGCTGAGCTATAAAAACATACAATGTTATTACATTGATATGATCATGTTTACATTATGGAAATGACTGATAGTGAAGACACTTATTATTTAAAATGAGGCTGCCACTAATGACTAATTTTATTCAGATTTTTCTATTGACTAATTTTTCAAATATCTAAATAATGGAGGTAGCACTAAGAATCAGCTACAGATGGATACAGGTGAGCTTTTAGTAGCTTCCAGCTACATGTAGCCTGACCCTTTAAAGCCACAGTGCTATGAAATGTTGACTTTTCGCTAATAAAGGTCCCTTAATGGGTAGTTGTGAATGATCCTGTAAGTTTAGCTATTGTTTACTTCATTTGATATTATGAAAACCTGTACATTATGAACACAGACAGCAATAATCAATCCAACATGGACCCTGTTTCCTGTCTAAGTTATCTAAAACATTTAGTCACTGGAAAATGTAGCAGTCTAACTTTATGGGGTGCATTTAAAAAAAACTTAGAGAAGTTTAGTTCTTTCTGCTGCTGTGATCAGCCTAGCAGAGCAAACCAACCTCCTTATTACTGTCTAAGTCAGCTTGAAGTACTCCCACACCACTTAAGACTTTTAAAACTTTTAGAAATTGAATCATTTGGGAGCGCCATCTAGTGGTGTGGAGTGGTGGTTAGCTGAAATGTTTCAAGAATTAAAAGAATTCATATAATTATCATAGTCGACGTAATAGTTTCGGATGACTTCACGGCAGCACTCATTTAAATCAGTGATACAAAGTTTGAATGTCATTTGCGAGAGAGTTTCCAAAATGTCTCGAAACCTTCTTGAGGGTTCTGTTTTTTGGCATTAGTTACTGTTGCTTCGCTTGTTTGGAAAATTTGCGAGACATAATGGGGTCTGAAACCCATCCCAATTTAGCTGTCGACAGTCAGAAAGTGCAAAAAAAACAAGACAACTTTGGGAGGGACTGGCAACCATTTTAAGAATAAAATGAAACTTGATTAAGACACATAATGGCTAAATTATGTAGAAACTGTGAAAATTAGGGCTTCGTAATATGGAAACCATGCAGTTGCGTTTTACGCATGAATAATATAGACGATATATAATAAATCCACATTTTCCTCACTTTTCTCTCTGACTTTTCGTCACGATGCTACATTTTCCGTTTGTTTCACTATTTCAGCCACTTTCATCCAGCCTGGCAGTGAGGTCTTATCTGATTGGTGTGCAGTTCAAGTCATACAAAACATACCAATCTACTATTTATTCACACTATATTACACAGGGTTCATGAACATTGAACATATGTCCAAATCTAATTTAAGCACTTCCAATGTGTGTTGTCAAGATTTTCCAGCAGGCTGGTGATGATTTATACACACAAAAACACCAAATATACGCTCAGAATGATTAAAGTCTGTGGCTCAGAAAAATAAATGCTATGTGCTAACAGCAATTTCAGTTACAGTTTTAAGCACTTTCAATAACTTCCTTCAAAATTTAAGCACTTTTAAAACTTCAAAATTTAAAATCTTCCTGATTATTACCCCAAATAAATGACACAAAAACAAACAGATGTTCATTGTTTTGTTCTCAGTGTGGAAGTTAAAGGGTTAAAGGTTTGGTTGTGATGAGTTGACAGCAGCCTGACTTAAATGTTTGCATCCAGATCAACAGGCCCCCCCTCCCATTACCTCATTTATTCCTTTATTCCATAAACTTTCTGTTTTCCGTCTCGCTTCATCTGCTGCTCCTCAGTCCTCATCCCTCACTCCAGTGTTGAATTATTGAGACAGACTGAAGCAGCTGCTCTCAGCTTTGCGTCAGAGTTGAGAGAGACAGAAGAGAAAGAAAGAAGGAAAGAGAGGAGAGAAGAGGGAGATATGGTGGGCAGACTCATCCATGTTTAAACAGGGGGTTTTGTCGGGAGCCTCAGGCAGGATGTCAGGTGTACTGATGGGAAATTTCCCTCCCTATGGATGGATGTGATGTCCCCTCCATCACAGAATGAGGTCAAGGGGCACCAGACATGGTACGAAGAGAGAAAAACTTTTAAACTTCTGTTAACCCTGTTTTCTCTAACTTGTGGTGCCACGTCTTGTGTGCTTCTGAAAGTGAATCTCTCCTCTCCCTGTTCCTCAAACTTCTCCTCCTTTTCAATGAGCTGGCTTCTGGGCTTTAATAATGCAGCAGGCCAGGTGCACGCACAAGCAGCCCCTTTTGCAACCCACACAAAAACACACATCACCACACATAAAAATTTCATTGAAGGCCTCACGAGGGTGGGGAGGAGGGTTGGGGGCATCTGCAGTACGATCCTCCTATCCCTAGACATAAAGACGAAGTCCTTAAACATTTCCTGCTGCGAGTGAAACTCCACTTTTAAGGATGTGCATGTATTGAACAAGCCCGTAATCCTGCAGTGCGCGGGGAGAAAGGTATCAATATTTGAGGTTTTTGCTTTTTTCCCTAAAGCTTCCTGTGAGCCTTCGCCAAAAATTCCTGAAATCAGTTTCGATCTAGAGGTGTTTAAGTGAGATTGGCAGGCTGTAAAGTCGCAGGCGTAGAAACGTTGTGTGTTGGGTAGAGGCTGTGTGTGCTATGTAGGTGACGAGTGCGCGTGTGGGCCAGGCTGACCTGCGAGTGGCGGTGACTTACACTCTACACCAGCGGTCAAAGAGAGCTTTGTGACCTACAAATTGCTGGAAACCTCAGAAAGTGGTCAGATTCCCCTGGCTAAAGTGGTCAAGTGTTTGTGTGTCTCGGCAGAAGTGGAGTCTTTAGGCTCCTGGGCTCGTTGGCCGTTTGCTCAGCGAACATTCTGACCCACTTGTCTGTGCTGGATTACGTGAATTGAGCTTCTGTTGTCATTGTTTTTAGGGATGATAAATTTAATGAGTTATTAATTGTTGCAAATTTTGCAGGGAAGTTAAGAAACCAGCTTCTGTTTTCATCTTTGTTTTGTTTCATCTACATACGGCTTTATATCTGTTATCTTTGGTGGTTATGCAAACCTTCTCAACGGGACATCCCACTGCACAAACACAGCTTTTATACAAAAACCCCCTAAAATCTACTAATTTTCAACCTGCACTTTAATAAAGTCATAAATGTCACAGAACTAGTCGACCTAGACTTAAATGTTAAAAGTAAATCTATAAAATTCATGTAAAAAATCCATTGGAATTTTTTCCTAAATTCCATTTTTGTTCCACGTTTTTATGATTTACCAAATTTTTACACCTAAACAAATGTTTTATTTTGATTTTATTAGAAAATTTGTTTCTGCTCATTCAGCTTTAGTCATTAATAAACTCACGTCTTTTTGCTGCTGAGGTATTTATTTCCATGTGGAAGAGTTAGCTGAAATTTACGCTTAAGCTAGCTCACTTCCTCTGTGTTCTGATGAGACTCATTAATCGTTCAGGCCAGTTGTTTGGATATTGTTCAGTTATAAACTTTGTGTTTAGTGTTAAATATGTAATTTACCTGCAGCAGGCCTCTTTGCCTCAGCTCACCTTATCTAAAAAGGCTGCAGCTGAATCTCCCTCATTATGAACGTCACTGTAAAACACAGCGATGGTTAAGAAAATCCCAGATATGTTAGATCACGTCCACCTTAGTTGGAAATTTGGTGACTTTTTATTGTTCAAATCCACAATTCTGTCAGTGTTTGTTTTGTTTGATGGGAGTCATAGAGTGAGAGTATGAGTATCCGTTAACCCTTTGAAAATCAAGTAGTTTAAATTAGATTTCTTCCCTTTAACATAACACCAGCATCCTTCTATTCTCTGCACACTTCAGGAGGAAGCTGTTCTTTACACTCTGGTTCTTCAAACTTTTCATCTTCCTTTTTTGTAGTTGTTTCCATTCACTAGTGAAACAAACATAAAACCAATATTACACCAGACTGCAGCAGTTGGCGACCATAGATATAGAAGAAGTAGATGCAGGAATGTAACAGAATTGAAGCTGCAAGGAACCGATGCACTCCCTGGTGTCTGGCAGCAGAGCAAGTTTTAAGTCCCGCCCTTCTATGTAAACTGATGTTTTCCTGACTGAAAATAAAATAGACCTCAGATTTTTCCAGGTGTGATTCTTGTTGAGTCACATAGTTCTTACCTTACTGCTGCATGTTTAAAGACTTTTGTCTTATGCATTTATTTGTAATGATTCGAATCATTTTAGAAATCACATAATTTACAAAAGTACCAGAAAGCTAAGAAAAACACGTTTATTGCCTTTATTATACAAAAGCTCCAAAGACTTACCAATCACAGACAAGGTTGCCACATGAGCTTCTCAGTACTGCATTTTCCAAGCAGTTGGTCCAGTTTCTAAAGTTTAAATGGTTCCTGACAGAAGAGAGCGAGAGCTTTTCAACTACTCAGTTGTGATGAACTTTCCAAAATGTCTCAAACCCTTCATGAGGGTTCTCTGATTTCTTGTGTGATTTGCAGGTGCCTCGCTTGTTTGAAAATTCTGTGAGACAGATTTCCCCAAAAAATAGTCACAAAGTCATCTTGAGAGTTAGGAACTCATCTCAGTTTAGCTTTCAACAGTCAGGAAGGTTAAAAAAATGAGACGACTTTAGGAGAGATTGGCAACCAAATGAAGAATAAAGTGAGAGTTGATTGAGATGCATTGTGGCTAAACTGTGTAGAAGTTTGCACGACAGTCAGAATTATGGCTGCATACTATTAAAAAACCATGCAGTTGCATTATTATTTCTGAATATTATAAAGGCATATGATAAATATACATTTCCCTCACTTTTCTCTCTGTTCTGTTATCAGATGCAACATTTGGTTTCAGCATTTCAGCCACTTTCATCTAAACTGGCAGTGAGAGCCTTATCTGATTGGCAGGTCATATAAAATATACCAGTCTGTTGTTTCTAAGCAGTTCTTTTTGATATTGGGATACATTTTCAATATACCGGTATTCTGTAGCTGTAGTCGTAGTTAGTTTGCAATATCATCATGTACCCCACTTGACCTGGCCATGTCTAAAACCTCTTGCATAAAGCATCGTACCAATTTCCATGTGATTAGAGCTTAAAAGTTGTGTGTTTTCTCATAATTTTATCTCTAACTAGTCATAAACAGTGGCAGCCCAATGAGATACAGGCTTAAAACCTTTACAGTATTTCTTATGGTTTTAATTCTGTAAAAGACGTAGTTATCTTAACTAGATAGAAACCATAAAAAGGAGAGAAAAGTGGTAGAACATCCATAAAAACGAAGATGACCAAAGCTTTTCTTTAGAAATTACTTTAAATTCTGTGGCGTAACATCTTGGATGATGCTGGTTCAGACCGGAAATCATTTGTGAGATATGATGTTTCCAACCCCCAGTCTGCAGCGTTAACTGCTCATCTCTTACAAGAGCGTAAACATTTTAGTGCATACAGTAAAAAACAGAAGAGAATCGTTACTATAAGTTCTATAGATTTTAGGCTAAAAATGCCTGATCTTGTGACAGAACCACACTTTAAAAATGGCCCTAAAACATCAGTGATACTCTCCAAAGGTCAAAGTACCATTGTGTAGGAATTATTGGCTCCATGCTACAGACGCTGTTTGCCTATTCATATCTTCTGCAGACTACATTTGCATACTAACAATGCATTTGCATACCATCCGTAGTAAAAACGGGTCAGGCGTGGGTCATATCTGTTGTATCACACTACAGCAGTTGTCATTTCTCTTCCCTTTGTAGCAGAAATAGTAAGTAAACATGAATGCAGATTAACCTGGACTTGTATAAAACCCCTACATTGATTTCACCACACCCTGTACGGACATTTACTGGAAGCCCTTTTATTTATCTAGGATTTCTCACAGAATCACACGCGTCAGTGTAGATTACTCCACAGAAACGTGGATTTAATGGTTGTATTTGTTTTTAGTCGTTCTTATGAGCTTCAACATTCTGACTAAAATGCCCCAATTCTCAGTTTTTTCTTGCTAATGACTTTCTGTTGGTGGGATGAAAAGTCAAACACAGTCTTGGATAATTCAGTGTAACACCTGAAAGATGAGGCAAGAGTTTCAACAGATTTTAGATTCAGTCACTTTCTCTTTTGCTAGTTTTAGTAGCAAAAAGGCTGTTTTTCTCTGCTGGAGACAATACATTTTAATGAAATAACTCATTTTTCTATTCTTAGCTTGTAGTTGTATATCTAACAGTTATTTTTATTAACAGGTTTTGAGACATCACAGGTTTGGTATAATAACTCAGAAATACCACTGATTGTCTTTTTAAAGTATTTTATGTTTATAGTTTTAACATTTTCTATTTGAATTTGTGACTTCAACACGTTTTTTTTGAAGCTTTGATTCATTCTTACAAGCATAAATACAGAAGATGTGTTGTTAATTTCTGTAACGGCACAAAAGAAGAACCACTAGTTAGATAAAAGCTCTCAACAGCCTGATTATCTCCAAACCATGTTTCATTGATCAGGTCATTGACTAATGATGGGGGCTATGACACTGAGCTACTGTCCTTCTCATTAAGACCTTATTGGCCTGTCAGAGGAGTGTCTGCTCTGAGTGCACGAGGCACTGTCATATGCACGCGGCGGGTCGATTGATGGTCCATTAACAGCCTATTAAACATGACTAAGTGAAGGAGTTTGGAGTACAATGTTTGGCCAACGGGGGTTTCCCTCTCAGCAGCATGGTTCCTCTGTCTGATAATAGATGGCTGAATTTCCATCTTCTGATGTTGGAGACCAATTTCCAAAATAGTAGTGATTAAAAAAGTCAAAAGATGGCTTTTAGAATATTCTTTGGATCAGTAGGAATGCGCACTTTGAAGACATTTTTAAACATTTTTGAATGAGTTGAAAAATTCTAGGGGGGAATTTTAAGAAACTTCAGTGCTTGCTTTTTCCAAAGGCTGAGTGATTTTATTAAAATGTATCATCGTCATCACTGAGCACAATGTCAATATTGTAAAAACGTCTCAGATTCTGGTTTTGACTGTTCAAACCAATTCCTACTGCTTGTACTGCTCTGACCTGCAGATTACTGTTTATATCAGAATTGTAATAAAAACTTTTATTAGTGAAATACTTGAAAATTATGATTCTGGGAGTAAAAAACCTCCACATTCCCAGTTAAACTGGGAAAAAATGTTTGTTTCATTTTGGCTGATTCCAATCCCCAGCTGATCTTTATTTATTTATTTTATTTATCTCTTATTTCTAATAAATCACAGACATCATCTGCATTCCAAAAATAGATCTTTATAAGATTTGACCCCCTCTTCCCTAAACACCCACACTCAGCACATGGACAGGCTGTTAGCATTGTGATGACAGAAAATGTGGGTTTTTTTATTGAGCCTGATGTTGTAAAACCCAACAATAATACTGCAGGTTTTCCTGACATGCAGCTGTACTTTCTCCTAACTGATACAGTCGATCAACTTAGTGAAAGAGCTGATGCTTGTTCAAAACCAGCCTCTTTTGTTTTCTTCTAACGAGGACATGGCCCAGCTATCCTGTGTCATTTTTGCTAAAGTGTCACACCTAAACGTTTATTTTTGTAGCTGTGTTCACTTTGTAAGCAGTAAGTTTAGTTATGTAGAGGAGTGAAGCTGCAGCAGGACATATGAAACAGGATGTATAGGACCAGTTTTACTATTCTGATTGCCAGAGCTGCCACAAACATGGCAGGTGCTTTTAGTCTGATTTTTTTGTTTTGCTTTTTATGTATTTGAGTTATTTTGGGTTATATTTAAAGGGGTTTGGAGGATTAAAGTTGATATGAGTCACAGAAACAGAGGGGAGGAATGTGTAACCCTGTGTATAGATTCAATCTGGAAGGTTTTTTGTGTGCAATAGATTTGTGTGTACAGCATAGAGTGTTTGTTTTATCTGGAGTATTAGAAAGTCAGATTTTTTTTTAGGGATGCACGCTAACTTTGATCAGCATCAGGTCATGTTACAACATGACAGGATCTTGCGTCACTGTAAAGTAAAAAGTCACATTCATCTGTTTTTTCATCCAATCTTTAACAGTAAATAGAGTCCTAAAGGTCAGAGGTCAAACTAAAAGTTTGATCAACTCCATAGAGGTTTCTCTCTCTCCGAGTCAGGAAATATTCTATAAAGGACTGACTGCTTCAGTCTGTTTGACCTGGACTGGGTGCAACAAATACTGTAAAGTCAAACAGACTGAGAAACATGTCCTGATGTGGAAAATCTAAATAAATCAAATCTAAAACCTTCACACCAAACTTCTCAGCTAGCCGAGTCCTAGATAAACTAATAAATACACAAATGACCTGCCTTAGGCGTTTCTTTGACATTTGATTAAATGACATAACAGTCTTCCATACAGCTGGCACTAATTGTGCAGAACAAACTTTTCCTCAGCTGATTAGAACTTTAGGCTTCTGTGTGTGATTCTGAGGTAAAGGTTGATGTAGAAGCTTTAATCAGCTCTACTGGTTTCTTCTGTTGTAGCTGCTAGCAAAACGTTAGCGGCTAAACAAAACATGCTAACGCTTTGGGAATCGATCCGGCAGTTCAGAAGGATTCTTAGTTTTTGGTACTTTACTGAACCAAATGTTGGTACTGTGCAGATTCAGACAGCATGTGTATACGAACTGCTACACAACAACAACTACTACGACTACTAATACTACTACTACAACATAAGTACCGTAAGTTGACTCCATCTGCTCCAGAGTTAGCTCCAGTTCGCTGCTGGTGTCTCTTGTTGCTGCTCAACTAAGAGCTGAGCGTCACGTTATGTCAAGTAGTATCAGCTTCATAGTATCGGAGCACTTTTATGAGTACACAACCTTAGTATTAGACCAATGGCTGATATTGGTATCAGGGCATCCGTTGTTTTTTTCTTTACACCATAAGTCACTGCAACGATCTCCATTGCCAGTTTCTGGGCTTCTTCTCATTTCACCTCAACAGATTCAGGAATGGCACCATTCCTATAAACAAAAACACTTAGCAGACAGTAGAAAACAATACAGACTGATGAACCTAAAAACATAAACTACTTATGTGTTAAAAGCTCTTCTGATCACCTGAATCTTTAGAGACAATGGAGCTGTTTCTGACTAATTTAGCTGAGTTTATCCAAACTGCCTCCAAGAACAGAAAACATCAGCCATGTTTCGTCTCAGCTGATTGTTTTCTGCTTGCTTGTTAATTTTTTACCACACAAAAACCTATAAAACATTCAAGGACCAAAATTTCATCCTATTTCATTCATTTATGAATGTTGAACATAATGTCCAAAGCAAATGTACCGGTATATACAAACATAAATAGTTCTATCAAATAGCAGCCAAAAAGAAATCAAGTTGTAAGTTTATACATCACAGATACAGAAGGGACTTGAAATAACAATCCTTTTTTTTTTTTTTGGGGCATTTCCTCCAAACTTGACACCAGATGATTTCCAGTTGTGAGAACATTTCTTCACACTGTCTGCTTTTGTGTTCTTCGTGTGTGAAATAACTCGCAAATCATGTTTGGATCAGATTCTCCAGAGATCATTTTTGAAGTTTATTTGTGAAATTTGTAAACACAAGTCAACATAAAAAGTGGCTCTCCAAAAAAATCAATCTGAAAATACCTGAGAAGTCCATTTTTCTAAAGTTAGCTGATAGCTGTTTTGGGACTCACCTTGCTGGTTCAAAATGACAATTTTCTGCATATTAGATCATGCAATCTTTGGCATTTTTCAAAAATCATGGGGAAAATGTGTAATTTGGCAGCAGGCTATCATAAAGTAACCCAAAACAGAAAATACATCAACCAGTCTGAGAGCTGTTGTTAAACTCATTTAAGTCTAATATAAGAAACTTGGACTCCTTTGAAGCAGGAGTTTTAAATCCACCATTGATTTATTAATCATTATTTTCGTTATGTGATGTAAATATACACCCTGCTGATGGATGATTCTGACCTTGTGTGTTCTGTTTCAGGTTAGCGTTATATGTGTACGAGTACCTGCTACATGTAGGAGCACAGAAGTCAGCACAGACCTTCCTGTCTGAGGTAAGATAACATCCACGACCCAAACTGGTTTAGAAAGACAAGAACTCAAGTGTTTTAGCGAATGCTTTTCATTTGTTGAGCACTTCTGTGGAAATCACCTGTGTTTAACTCCAGCCAGCTCCTGTTGTAACTTGTTTTCTGATAAATGGGCCACGAGTCTGAATGCAGAGCGACTCTTCATTCCTAAGCTTTATTAACCATGCATGTCATAAAAATGGTAAGGGTTTAAATTATAGGATATAATGAACTATCAGGGCTTGAACCTGGAAATATACAAACCTGGATGAAAGGCAGAGTATATTAAACTGCATGGTAATTTAATAAACCCTTTCATTAAGAGGCTAAATCCAGTTTCTTCTGATATGTTGCAATGAATAACTGACAGACAAAATCTAGTTTCATCACTTTGCTGCTCTGGAGCATACAAGTGTGTGTTAACACAAGTGTGTTTTACCACACAAGTGTGTGTTAACACTGTGCCACAGAGGAGAAACTTCAGCAAGTGGATGTTCCAGCAATTTTACCTTGAAGTTCAGTGTTCTAGAGAAATTGTACATCAAGTACATCCGAGACTCGACAGGTTCCAGTTAGTGTGTTAAGTGTCAAAGTTCATGAGTGGACAATCAGAATCATACTGGACTAGTCTGGCTTGTTTTAAAGAAGAGAAAAACATTTTCTCTCTAAACAGATCATTGCAGCACAGCTTGGGTTTACTAATCTCTGAACTAGGGATGCTCGATATTGGCTTTTTTACCGATATCCGATATTGTCTAACTCTTAATTTCCGATACCGATATAAACCGATACGATATAAGCGTGGTAGCCCTCATAAAAAAAAGACAAACACAGTATTTAATGCAAGGTGTACCAAATAAATAAAAATACCCAAAAACTAAACATCAGATTTGTTATATTTTGACTAGGGATGCTCCGATCACGTTTTTTGCTGCCGATCACTGATACCGATCACATTGATTGACTGTAAATTTCACATTGTAGTGATGATAAGGGCTAATGGCTACTTGATCTGTAGAAAATGAACCATAAATCTCCTTCATTTGGACATAAACAGGTTTTTACTGACTTTTCAAAGATGAAAAAATACAAAAACTTGAAGGCACCATGTAGACATCATCCATCCATATAGAAATATATTATTTATAGATAAATATTTCCAATCCTTATAGAAATCTATTATTTTAATCCATATAGAAATCTATCATTTTAATCAGATATCTATTACTTTTATTAATAGAAATCTATTATTTTTATATATATATTTAAATAATTAAACCTATATTCTTGTGCACAAGATCCCCATCAATTAGTTTGTGGTTGAAATAACGTTTTGATAAAAATAGTTTTTTTTCTTCTATTCAGATGCAGAAAAGTCAACATTGTTTTTACCCTCTGGTTCATTTATGCTCAGAAAGAACAAACTGACAGTGATCTGATCATTACCAAAGAGTCTACCTGCTCTCAGCTTCTCCTCCCTCTACCTGTCTGATCCACCTGCACTGCGCGCTGCTCTCCCCTCTCCACATGCGCCATGACGCGCGGCGCGGCTTTATCCTCTCTTCCCAGCGAGCTCTTTTCCAACTCCGTCATTAATAATATAGTTTTTTTATACCAGTTTAAAGAATTATCTCAGTTTTCCGACACGGGGTGTTGTGCTGAGCAATGTGCTGAAGCAGCAGCAGCAACAGACTCTCTGCAGCTGCAGGAGGAGGCGCAGCTGAGCGAGGCAGCGGGACTCACCGCCCGACGTCTCCTCCAGGACTGAGCTCCGAGTCTGAACCAACTATAAATGGAGCGGTCCGTTCAGGGGACGGCGAGTCTCGGCTGCGCAATGAACTCGCTGTAGCGCCGCGGATTTTCTGTGCGCCTATGACGTCTGGTTTAGGAGCTGTTGATTGGCTGGTATAATCGGAGTGGAGAGGAGAATATCGGAATTTACCGATGACGTATTTTTCACGAATATCGGCCAATTTAATCGGTGGCCGATCAATCGGAGCATCCCTACTCTGAACAAACTACAAGACTTCTGGAACTGATATTTAAACAAAGTAAACACACAGTCAAGCCGTTTGCTTCAAATTTACAACCAAACACCTCAAACCAAGCATCAAGCACGGCGGTGGAGGGATCCGACTGTGAACGCTGATCTATACTAAAGTTTTCTACAGGTAAACATGAGGCCATTTAAAACTTGGACAAACTGGATCATGATGCAACAGAATGGAAAAAGAAAAGTGATTCAAGTCTGTGCAAGGACCTGTTTATAAACTGGAATATTTTATTATTAACAACTTCTAAAATCTTCTACTAAAATGTTGCTTTTTCCTTAGATACTCTTTATGTTTAATATAGATTCCAGCAGTATCATGTTTGTTGAAGCGAGCTGGAGAAACACAATCAACTCCTCATTATCAGCTGAGCACAAGAACACTGGTTGATTTTAACACTAAGCTGCTAATGTCACCAAAATCAAGCTAAAGTAATGCTTTATCAGAGCTACAGACTTTGGCTATTTTGTTGCTTTTTGCCATAATTTTTAGGAACAAGTTAACAAGTGCAACTTATATTCATATATTCTCATGCATTTCCCCCCATTTCTATAAATTTATACTGTATAGTTGCTGCAAGAAAAAAAAAAAATCCCTCGGTTAAGTTGTCCTCATAGGACCACCAGCTGTCCTGGTGCATGTCTGAAAATGGCTCCCTTTCTCCCTCACTATGTATATTTTTTGTCTGCAGGTTCCTTAAACCATAAATGCAACAAACATCCTTCTATAACACAACAGAGTGTCTTAAGATAAGTTGTCTCTCAGCAGGAGGTTTCATTTTTCTAGAGGCAGGGATGTATTAATTTATACATGAAACAATAAAGTACTTTTTAAATCAGTTAACGCTTTAAACTAAGTGGCATTAATTAGTAGCACCTTTTCTCTGTTTTGTTAACAAAGCGGTTGTTCACTCCTAACAGCTCACCTCAGCTGCCCACTACTGTACGTGGGTCATTGCAGTCTCCTAAAAGTCTCTGTGTTCATGATCAGAAAACCTCTCCTAAAAGAAGTATATAGAAGAAGTATATACTTCTGTAGGCCTTCATTCAAAAATATACAACTATATAAGGATGAGAAACTAGTAAAATGATCATAATAGATAATCTAGTGTGCTGGGTCTTGCTTCATGCTCTTATTCTGATGAGCCACACTGCATTATTTAATGTGTTTTTTCTGAAAAGTAGAAATAAATGCATTGTTCTCCAACTCAGTGTGTTTATTAAAGATGATGTCAGTGTTGACCAACATAATCGTGGTAATTTTTCCATAATCACGCTGCCCCACCTGGAGATTTTTATACCTCCAGGGAGGCCAAATCTGTAGTGAGACTAAAAAAAAATACTATTAGTGTTCAAGGAACTTTTTTAGAAAGTCTCTCCCTCTGCTCAGTGTGAGAAAAGAATATATGACGAAGGAAACGTGGATCTAACAGGTGTCTACATCTGTTCGTTATGGCTAATACAAAGTTGGCTAACTTGTTTTTGAAAAGAGGCGTTTTGATGAGTTTTACTCGTGACCTGAGGTTATGAGAGCATAAAATACTTGACAGAACTGCTTAAATATGAAGTTAGTTGAGAAAGCGAGTTGAATTAACGGCAAGCTGACATAACTTCCTTCAATAACCCTTCACAATAAGAGCCATTTGCAAATTAATGTGCTAAAATAACAATAATAATGGTACAAACCAAGGAGCAATGATGGTTTTACACTTTGTGCAATTGTTTCAGATTATAACAGTAATTATTTCACTTGAATTCTTGACTGGTAAATGCTTTACTAATAATCATAGTATACATTTTTTACACTATTTATTCCCTACATGCAGCTCAAAGCATTTATATTTATTAGAAAATAACTTGATACATAAAATCTCCCAGTAGGAGGAAGGTTGCATATTTTCTTTCTATAAATCATGAATGCATTCCTGCTGTACTGTGTACATTATAAATGCAAACATGATCATACAGAATTCAAGGTGTTTAATTTTTTCTTTCATAATAGAACTCCTAATTGTTTTTGCTGCCCGTCGTAGTAAAGACTGTAGTTTTAAAGCTGGAGCTCTCCTTTTAGATGCCAACAGCACTTTTAATCATTCTTGTGTTTCACGTTTAAAAAGCAGTGCTGAATAGACGGATAAGATTAAGGAAGATGGAGATCAACGGAGCTAGAAAAATGCCAGAATTTATGTCAGAGGCCACTGACAGGTTTAAACTGGCTGATTATAAGTTCTTAACCCCTGGACCTGCAGACATAATCCTATCTCCTGTGGCCACTAGTGACTTGTCTTCTCTCCTCAGATTCGATGGGAGAAGAATATCACGTTAGGGGAGCCGCCCGGATTCCTTCATTCATGGTGGTGGTAAGTGTTGCTGTCACTTTCTCCTGAATCACCAGTTACGTCCCTCTTCTAATATATCTATTTCTAAGTAAGCATGTAGAGTGTATTTGCTACTGAATAAGCAGATTTGATTGTAGACCTGTTCAGCTTGTATCTCTTCTCTTGGTACATTAACACACTTTATAGAGCTCAGAGTCTCTGCTGGCTTGTTGTAGCTCGTTACTGTAATACGGACACAAAGTGTCTCAGTTCGAGCTGCGTTGGGTCACAGAGCTGAGATCACATCTTGAATAAATTCTCAAATAAACATTCAGATATCCAGGTTTGGGTTTAACTGAGCGTACCGTGTCAAGGACTTAAAAAAACAGACATTCTAGCAGCGCATCGGTCTTTGAGTTGACCAGACTAACCGAGGGCGTGACCCTCCTCCTTCTCCTCCCCCTCTTCCAGTCTTCCAACCTTCACCGCCATTTCTGAAACAATAGATCCAGATGGTTGGGGAATGGACCCCCTATCTCCCCTCCTCCTCCTCCCCTCACCCTTTGTGTGCCCCGCCCCCCCCACCACCACCTCAGACTTTACCCCCCTTTTGTTCACATGGGAGAAGGCTTTTTAGCAGATTAACCCGTTGCATTCCAGCTTCCTTTGTGTGTCACCTTCCACCTCCCCCCCCTTGTCATTTCTCCCCTCTTGCAAATTTGACCTGTTGGGTCAACACCTTGAGCACCGATCAGCAGCGTCACTGCTTTTTGCACTGCTCGTGCACCACAGTGCACTCAAACACGTCTCAGACACAAAATACTGAGCAGCTGCTGCTTTGGGACCAAAACCGTTCCACAATCTGTCTGCAGGTTTTAAATATCTGTAAAGTCACACAAACAACAACAACAACACACACACACACACACACACACACACACACACAGGCCTTTTCTCCTATTTTTGATCAGTCAGCTGCTTCATAGATGGTTCATCTCAAACTTGCAATTAAAAGACAGGTCAGATTAAAGCTGTTCAACAAACCACAATCAAAACCCAGTCCTGCAGTTTGGACAAAATAATGTGTAAAAAACAAAAAGGAGGAGCTTTCTCTGGTAAAACAAAACATCCAGTGGCACCAAAAATGAGCTCCTGCTAAAAGAAATTAGGGCTGCAGCTATCGAATATTTTTGTAATCGAGTACTCTATCGAATCTTTTTTCGATTAATCGAGTACTCTAATAAATTACATGTATGTATATATAAATATACATGAATATACATACATATAAATATATATGTATGTATGTATAAATTACATGTACAATGTATAAATCTGAGAGAAAATAACAAAGTATTAAACATTTTTTAAATAAAAAATAGATATAAACCATGGTTTTGTGGCATATAAGTGCATTTACTATTATTACTGGTATTTATTGCTTACCTCGGAACTTTCTGTTATGTCACTGTCTTCCCCTCACACACCTTTTTTTCAGTCGGACTGAAGTGAAAGAGCTGCAGCCATAGATATCATGGCTGCAGCACCAAGTTAATAACATACGCAATGCGTGGCTTCGACTAATTGCTGGAATGCCTGTTTTTTGCGGCACAAATCTCATAGCATATGTTTCATTTTGCTCTGTTCCTGTTTACCTTTCCAAAATGCGGCGAAACTTTAGAGTTTTTCGGAATTTTTAACCCGCAACTCGCTACGGTGTTTTGAGAGGAAGGGGAGGGGCTCTCTGCTCCTCCGTCTCATCTGTGTCTCCACCCGTGTAGCTGCGCAGGCGGATAAATGAAGCATCTCAGTACCAAAGTCGGCACCGTGTTTTTTCGCTACCGTTACCTACCGACATCTTTCAGTCTGTACCGGTCTAGTACTAGTAGTAATAGTACGGTCTAGTTGTCCACCATGGCTTAAGATAAAATTAAGTTACATTCGCTACTCGCGTGTGCATTCATTGCAGTGTGTATGTGCGCCACTTACTTCGGTCCGGGTGAAACATGACCGCGGGCGATTGCAAACCCATGAATTAATTAAATATGAATTAAACGAAGCCTCGAGGCAGAGAATTTGCCTCGAGGCTTTTTTGTACTCGAATTATTCGAGGTACTCGAAGAATCGTTTCAGCCCTAAAAGAAATAAAAACCATAGTTACACAAATAATCAGAAACATGCTTTTGTTGTTGTTTTCTTCATAGTTCAACTTCTATCAGGGGTTCTCGAGATGTTTCAGAACACCTAATTGAAATTATTAGACGTAATTAGAAAAAGACACACACCTGGTTTTCAGACTCCACAGTAGCTGTTAGACTGAAAACCAGAGTTTGATTTTCTAGGGTTACTCGTTCCTTATCCCTTCATTTTAATTCACATCATGAAAATATTCCACCTTTAAATGAGACACTTTTTGAAAAAGCCGGTGCACCATCAGTTGTCACCAATGTCTCTAACAGATTTACTGTGTAACAAGTTATTATGCCTGCAAAAAACATTGATATACAAAGTTCTGCATCTTTCTGCAACATCAGCACTGATATCAACCATAATACACTGAATTAGTATTTTTGCTATTAAAATGTTTTAACTTGAAAATAAATGTGAGTTTTTTGCTAAATCTTTTCATTGCAAAATGAAGGAATAGAGCTAAGAAGTGAATTCATCAAAAGTCATAAACCAGACTTATCCAAAGTGTATCCACATTCTAAAAAGCAAACTGTCATTTAAAAAGTCTATTTTTAACATTATTTTATGTATTTATGAATAAATTCATGAACGTACACTAAATGATAATCACTCATTAATATCTTCTAATTCCAATAATGATGTGAAATCTAGTTTGAAATAACATTTTTAATATGAATGTTGTTTGCTCTGTCTTTAGTGGAGTTTTTTCTATAAAGTTCTGTAACTATTCTTTCTAGATTTTCCTTTAAATAACTCCAACCTTTTTCTAAAACACGAGTCTCGGCCCTGTAATGTCCTCAGAGATGACATGTGAGAATCCACATGTCTGCAGACGTTGCTTCCAGACGTCCCGCAGAGATTTTTTCACCCGTCCCCTCAGTAAAACGTCCAAACGATCAGCGGGCGAGACAATGTGCAAACGTAGCAAAGCAGCAAATCTTCCAGAGCATTAACTGAGAGTGTGTGAAGCCTTTGTGCTGGTAGGAGTTGCTGCTTCATGCTTTTATCTGCTGACCTGTATGTTGCTTTCTGCTCGCTCGTCGATATTGTGGATACATTCAAATACATGTGGGATTGATATCAAAACAAAGAGTCATCGGGGAGCATCATTCAACATTCTGCTGATAAGAACACGGAGACTTCCACTCCACGTCATACTTTTTGCATCAGGTCTTTTGGACAGATGCTCCCACACAGCTTCTCACGTGTATTTCATGTGGTGAGAGCACATTTCTAGTAGAAACATTTCTATAATACATATGTAGACAGGATTTAGTCAGAAGTGTTCACACGTTCTCCAAAGTTTATTTGTGGAAATAATTTTTTAAAGCAGCGAGAAGATTGAGATTATCAAAGAAAAATTTTTTGTTCTAAGTCACGTTTTAGAACTTCTTGTGTTTTTTTTACAAGTTTTATAAAGATTTTTGGTACATGGATAAAAAGAAGACTATTAGAATCAACGGACTGTTCAAAAAACAATAAACAGTAAATAAAGATATACATTTTAAAAGTTCAGTGAATTTTAACAGTGGATATTTTTACTATTTTAAAGAACTTCTGCATAAAAATGTAAAATAATTATAACTTAGCTCAGTTGCAGAGCAGCCTGTTTTGAGTAATTCCTTCTAGACTGATAAGCTACTGACTCCCCAAAGCGCTGTACAACACAACAGTCATTCACACATTCACACACTGGTGGTGATAAACTACATTGTAGCCACATCTGCCCTGGGGCACACTGACAGAGGTGGGGATGCCATGCATAGATTTCATATATAAAGGCTAGATATCTTAGCTACGCTGTTTGTCAATGGACCCTGACGTAGCTACGTGGCAGCCATCTTACCACAGACAGCAACCCCTTTTCTTAACATTGGTGTCAATGGTCAGGGGTGCACACAATTCTTCATCATATGTTCTCAAGGGAGAACTTGGCGCTCTTGTCAGGTGCGCACGTCCCGAGGGGGGGGGGGGGGGGGGGGG